>JAKKZN010000019.1:15346766-15354964 GCA_033441825.1 Pangasius elongatus | reverse complement strand
GAGAACCAAATCTCTCTGATTACTCAGTGGGACACCAGACTCTCGTTTATGGCACAAGAAGCTGGCTAGGCCTTTAGAGGGCAGCTGGAGTCAGCTGTATAACAGGAACCAGGGCCATGGACACGGCTAGCATTATAGCTAACATTATACCTGCTCGTCAGCCAGAGGTAACTGAGGGTAACATTGTAGAGGTGTGTAAATTAATGATGTCTAATGCTGTAGTAAGCTTACAGCAGGTTATGGTCGCTAAACTGCTGGATGTTTGGGCTACTTCTGCGGGCAAGTCTGGCCTTTTAGGGCTGGATGGTATCCATGGTATCTCATCCAGGAAGGTACTTCTGTCATTTCCTGTAACAGAGCTCATAGTCATAGAACAGGCCTAGTTAATTGGTGACAATCCAGAGCTGGGGCCAGCCAGCAGACAAAAAGCCTAAAATCACAGATACTAAAGGTACAGTTATTAATCCACATACACAACTAGCTACAGTCCTGTTGACTTCCTGTGTCACTTACCCATCACAGTAACAGTAAGAAATTAGGAGGAAGTTCTCTGCAGGTTGTTGGAGTACCACCTGGACATCCAGCAGTTCAGCGACCATAAACTGCTATAAGCTACATCATCATAAAAGACAGTTTATTTTCATTTAAGATGTCTTTGTCTCTACAGCGCGTTGTCTTCACAGGGTGCGCCAGTGAGGACGAGACACAGTGAGTGTGCACTCATAAGAGTAAACGGCCCAAATGAAGCCGGGGCGCCAATACTTTAATCTCGGTGGAAATAGGGAGAATGCTGAGCGCAAACCGTTTCAGATGACGTTGAAATACAAGATAGCTAGGATGCTGTTCCCTCTTATTTGTTGTTGATGTGTGGAAGAGGTTGTTTATGAGTTTATGAGTTTATGAGTTTTATGTGTGGTGTATTACAGAGTGCAGTTTGAATCATCAGCGCTCAGGCTCACTCACCACGCTGCGGGTGAATTTCTCCAGAGATGTGCGGCGGCCCTGCTCACTTTCAGGCTGTTTAAAAGATGCACACACACACACACACACACACACACACACACACACACACACACACACACACCCTCAGTGGAAGTGTCAGAAGCCAAAACATGGACAAGTCAAAAATCCTATCTTAAAAAATAAGGGATGAAAATGCATCTCAGGCTGTATGTCAGTGATGATTTAACTATTGTGGTTATAAATCAATGATTTCAACCACAGGATTGATCCTGATTCCCAATGAAGGGTAGAAAGGAATCAGATTACTAGAAAAGAAAACCATGAAATAAAATATCGTGCTCACAGGTACACATTCTGCATCAGAATTCAGTAAAACTTTGCCGTGACGTGTTTTGGGTTTAGATTCCTCACACACCTTCTTCCTGGCGAGCAGGAGGTCCTGGTAAGCGCTGGAGCGTAAGAACCGGGTGTAGCTGTCACTCTTCATCAGCTTGTATATGTGATCCTGAGGAAGAGAAGGCGAGGGATTGCAGGAAGAGTTACAATGTGTTCAACATTGACGGTAAAACATGTTTCTGCTCCCGCAGTCTGTTGAAAGGAAGAACTTCAAAACTCAGAGATGGTCAGGTGTAGCCCAGTGAGAATATCACTCTCAGCAATGCTGGCAGGTTAGCTCATATCAGCTAGCTTGCTAACAGAATCGGTGCGTATACAGTGTTAACATGATGAAATTATTTACTTGAAATCTTCTGTATTTTGGCTCAAAGACACACCCACTCTTCTGGTCTCATTTCCATATATGGATTCAAATCCATGTCGACATTTACATCTCTGGTCTTAAAGACACACCCACTCAGTGCTGGTCTAATTTCAATATATGGACTCAAAGACACACCCACATCCCCAGCTGTGGTCTTAAGGACACACCCACTCGAGTTGGTCTCATTTACATATGTGGCCTCAAAGTCACACCTACATCGACATCTACGGTCACACAGAGCTGTTCTTTTTTTCTTATATGGACTTAAAGACACACCTTCATCTATCTTCTTAAAGACACGCCCACACAGAGTTATTCTCTTTTACCTATATGGACTCGAAGACACGCCTCTGACTTGTTAATTTGCATTTTCAACCAGTAACATAACTATTTTGCCTGGGTTGAACTCAAAGACACGCCCATATTTCCATATATGGACTCATATATGGAAACAGATTGCAGATCAGCCAGAAATAGAAATAGAGAGAATGGGGTGCCAATACATTAATCTGGTCAGGAAAGCAGGGTAGATTGCTAAAAATGAATTAAATGACTCAATGACGCTTTTAGATAGCGTGTGGACTTTAATATAAATTCTGGGGTGCCAATAATTTTGGTAGCTGCATTTTGCAGAAAATAACTGCACCACTAAAGAAATTTGTATGTTTGAAAATATTATGTTAAAAACAAAACTATACAAAATCAATGTGGACTCACTCACTGGACGCGTCCTCATTATTATTATTATTATTATTATTATTATTATTATTATTATTATTATTATTATTATTAAGTAGTCCTGAAATCGACTTCAATGTTGGAGATGTGGGATTAAAAAAATAATAATCATAATAATAATGTGTCAACAATATGATTTCCTTCCTCCGGAGTAAATGTGATTCCTGTGTGAAACAGGAAGTCGGGTGATGCGTGTTGTCTTGCCTGTGCATCCTCGAAGCTGTAGCGTCCGGGGTCTTTAAGGTTCTGGCTGGTTCTCTCGTAACTGTGCGAGTCCAGGTTTATGGAGCTCGGAGCACCTTCAGCCAGAAACTCCTGCCAGATCTCCTGAGCCCGAGTGGGAACATCCTGCAGGGGGCGCCGCTTCAAATCCTGCACCGCCAACCAGAATCTGAGGTAAAGCAGCCAAAAACACGGTTTAGGGCAGATCGCCAAACTCCTGACTCACGTTCTTACCCTAACGCTATTTTGTATTCCACAGAACTGAAAGGAATTTCATGTGGAGTAAGTGACATCACTGATATCTATAAATGGTATTAGGTAGATTTGTCACAACGTATTCGGGAACATCTCAGAGTAGTTTCCATAGAATTGTAATTCATTTCTTTTTAAATATAAAAGAGAAGCAGGCCTTAATTCACCCACACACCCACAGGCTCAGTCAGACAAGACTTCCATCAACTTCACCTGTTAAACTCGGACACACTCGGAATTTGCATCTTCAACCAGTAGCATAACTGCTTTGGCTGTTGCTGTCTAAAGGGGCAGTCCTTCACATTACAGCGCAGAAGTTTCCATGTCACGGAGAAAACGGAAAGCGTAAACCTTTTTCTAAAACTTTCACAAAGTTACAGCTTTACCTCTGACTGCTACAAAGTGCTGACACTGGAGACTCCTTCCATAAATGCTAAATAAACGCACTTCTCACAGACAGCTTGCGACAACCATGTCGACGATTGTATGCATTTTTTAAATCTGTTTACGTGGAACTTCGACCGTGAACGAGCTGTTGCCATAGAAACGATAACATATTAGAACGAGCGCATTGATACCGTCAGAGGTGCCGTCATAGAAAATTAATCAACACCTTCCGACCAATCAGAATCCAGAACTCAATTATCCTGTGTCCCAATGTTGCAACAAAACAGGGGGGACAATAGAGGCACCAATAAACAGACAAATAATAGAAAAGGAAACCATAATGGGTTGCATGAAATAAAATAAAATAAAATAAGTAAAAAATAAGAGATGCACAAACAAATCCTTAAGCATGACATTAATGTATTAGAGAGCTGCATGATGAAATGGAGGACTGGAACATGTGGCAGTGCGAGTGGTACTTTTTTCCATTAGTGCACTCATAAACCACAAGTTGCAGGGAGAACATTCGGTACTCAGGACTAGCAGAGGAAGACAGAGAGAGAGAGAGAGAGGGAGAGAGAGAGAGAGAGAGGGAGAGAGAGAGGGAGAGAGGGAGAGAGAGAGGGAGAGAGGGAGATATGGGAGAGGCAAAGTGTTCACTTTCCCCTCTCTGTCCCCACATAACACTCTGCCGTATCTCTATTGATCTCATCCAGCTTGCAATATTGAAGCATTTCAGGCTATTAAGGAGCCCCAGGGAGAGCCAGAGAGTCGAGAGTCCATATCATATCCACTCTGTTCACGGTTTCATAAGTGGCCGAGGCCTGTGTGAGACAGCGCCCCCCGAAGCAATCCGATTCCGGCGAGGAGATAGCGCCAGATAGCAGAGAAGCGTGAATAGACCCAGGAACAGTTTGATCTCTTTCGCAGTCGCCTCGAGGTTCCGCTGACCTCCGTGTTATCTCAAGAGCGCACTTCAGGGCCTTCCTGTCCCAGACTGGCCTCACACAGAGACACCCGCTGGTCCATTCTGACTAAACGATCCTCCACCAGCACTGACTATCGAGCTTGGACATGAATTTTGGATATGAATATTTGGAATTTATATTTTTACCAGTGTTTTGAACTTGCTAGGAGAAAGATTTACCGTTAAAAACATATAACTTGAAAATTAGAAGGTGCAATTTTGAGAGTTTGAAATATCCGAACCCTAAATACTCAAAAATTAACATCTCATGCGCTTGCTTTTAGACCTCATTACAGCTACAATATGAGGGTTATGTTGCTGGTTGAAGATGCAAATTCCCATGTCAGCGTTTGAGTCCATATATGGAAATGAGAACAGTGAACAGTGGAGTCAAAATGGAAGATATGAACCATAAAGACTTCTCATCTTCAGTTTAGACTCTACATCTCCTCACTTCACCTCATGGCCGTGAGCATGAGAGATGACTGTGATTGGCTAAATGCTGAGTTTGACTGCTCTGGAAGCGACTGCTTTTCCCTGTGAATCCCTGATATGCTTGACACACATTTGCCCTAATTTACATAAATTTACATACAATCTGCATTTGAGATATTTGAATTTTTTGAAGTATTTAGGGTTCTGATTTTTTTTTTAAATCTCGAAACTGTAACCCCTAATTTTGAATAATATGCTTTTGCAGCCAAATGATATTTAAATACACCACAGGGGAAAAAGAGCTTTATTTAATATGAGGTTCACCTCATATCTGAGCTCAGGAGCTGAGCATCGGTGGGAGGGAAGGAGATTGGGGAAAAAAAAAAGGAAAGGAGGAAGAAAAGAAAAAAAGACAAGCTCACTGCAGGTTCTCCGAACTGAACTCAGACTCCAAGAACTTGAGGAACTGGTCACGGCCTACTGGATCCTTCAGAGCCTCGTCCAAAGAGAAGCCCCATTTCCGAACCCTCTGCTGGCTCGGGTCTTTGCTGAGAGACGGATATGCAGAATAAAAAGTGGGAGAGAGGAAGAATTTATCTCGGCTCCTTATAAACGTCCATCACTGCGCCTAATTTTAACCTGTAATTAATCACTCTGAATACATCATCACAGCAGCGATTATACGCTTCGGGTAAAATGAATTTCTACATAATTTATCATGATCGTGTTACTGATGACCAATCGGAGCTATTTAAAGGATATTAGGATTAACACCCACACTGTCTGCGGAGACATGTTATCCATCTGAACCTGAACTTTCTCACCATCGTGTAGCTTATTTTAAGCTTATCTTAAGATACTGAAACAGCACAGAGCGACAGAATCAAACCTGGCCTCCATCTCCCAGAAAGTGGCGTCATCACTGATCCAGGGGTTCGAGGGCTCCGGGGGAGACACAAACGGGTCGTACTCCAGGTACTGCTCAGTGTAGCTCATCAGCCTGGTGGAGAAAAGCTTCAGGTCAGAACGAACTGCTCAGAAGCTAACGCTGGATTCACACTGTGTGCTGAAATTCCTCTTTCATAGGATAGAGAAGATGTCAATGCACGCAGCAGTTTAAGGTTCAAGGGCTCTATTAACATCTGTCTGTCCATCCATCTGTTCAGCTTTCTATCTAATTGTGTATCTGTCCGTCTATCTGTTCATCAAGCTATCTGTCTCTCTATCTGTCTCTCTATCTGTCTGCTTGTCAGTGTATCTGTCTCTATCTGCCCTTCTGTCTATCTGTGTGTCTGCTTGTCCTTCTGTCACTGTCCGTCCGTCTGTCCGTAACATTTGTCAGTCTATCCGACTTCGCATCTGTCCATCAATCTATCTGTCTCTCTATCTGTCTGTGTGTCTATCTCTCTGTCTGTCAGTTCATGTATCTGGTCATCTGTTTGTCCATCATTCCATCCATCCGTCTATCTGTATGTCTGCCCATCCGTCCATCTATTTGTCCATCCGCCTGTCTATCTATCTGTCTGTACATTTGTCTGTCCGCCCTTCATTCTGTCTGCACGTCTTTCTATACATCTGTGTATCTGTCTGTCTATCCTTCTGTCTGTCTGTCTATCCTTCTGTCTGTCTGTCTGTCAGTCTGGCCAGTGAGTGTACAGTTTACAGCATTAGTGTCTACTTTTTACATTAAAATGATAGATATTGCAGAACAAATACTGAAAACGAATCTATATCGATTTTAAAATATTAAAAAAAAAAACATAAAAATGATGGAAAGACAATAAAAAAGGAGAACGAATCAAAAGGAAGAGGTGTGTGTGTGACATCACTGAGGGTGAATTAAGCCTAATTTAATAAAGATGGGTGGAGATGACGGAGAGATGAAGGGCGAGATATAAAAGATGAGTGCAGGCTGAATAAAGGAGAGGAACCGTAAATGCTGGAAGGCTGAACTGTGGAAAACGCAGATGATGAAAAAGCGCAGCAGACTTTAATGACTAAATGTATTGATTAATGGACAAAAGCACAAAGCGCTCTAACGAGTTTCCTCGGCGTGGGAAGGCCGTGACGTAGCGACTGTTCGGTGTCAGAAAGGGAAAAAAAAGATTTTCACTTACGTTTCTGCCACTTTGGACATTTTCATACAGTGTCTGTCCAGCTGAGTGTTCAGGAATAAAATCTGCAGGAAGTGGGGAGATGTTACGCTTTGATCGTTACTATCTTTTCATTTTGTTATTACAATTTAATACGCAAAGTATCTCTCTCTCTCTCTCTCTCTCTCTCTCACACACACACACACACACACACACACACACACACACACACACACACACACACACACCTCCTTCTCGACATCCTCCTTAGTGTCCTTCCTGGTTTGCTGCGAGTGTGTGTGTACTGGACTCTGTGTCTGTGTGTCTTCTGCCACACCATACACCGACTACACACACACACACACACACACACACACACACAGATATGACAGCAGTTTCACACCACTGCAACTCAATAAACTCAGATTTATTGATGTGATTTGTCTCTGTTATTTTTATGCACTACACTCTCTCACAAAAGTTCACACGTTTACACATGCATGCGTATACACACACACACACACACACACACACACACACACACACACACACGTACTTTACCTTCTTGACACGTTGTGGGTTTTTCATGCGGCGGCACTTCCTGATGTCCATTTCAGTGGTATTGACACAGCCTGGCTGTGGGTCACATGATCAATAGTTCATTTCTCAATTTTTTCACTTTTTCAGACTTGAGCTCTCAGTGTTACCGATGTTCTCTGTGTTCCCCACGTTCTCTGTGCTCCCCACGTTCTCTGTGCTCCCCACGTTCTCTGTGCTCCCCACGTTCTCTGTGCTCCCCACGTTCTCTGTGTTNTTCTCTGTGTTCCCCATGTTCTTAATGTTCCCTGTGTTCCCCATGTTCATGTTCCCCATGTTCTGTGGTCTCCATGTTCGCTGTGTTCCCCACATTCTCTGTGTTCCCCACATTCTCTGTGTTCCCCATGTTCCCCATGTTCATGTTACCCATGTTCTGTGGTCCCCACGTTCTCTGTGTTCCCCACATTCTCTGTGTTCCCCACGTTCTCTGTGTTCCCCACATTCTCTGTGTTCCCCATGTTCTTAATGTTCCCTGGGTTCCCCATGTTCATGTTCCCATGTTCTGTGTTCCCCGTGTTCTCTGTGCTCCCATGTTCCCTGTGTTCCCATGTTCTCAGTGCTCCCATGTTCTTTGTGTTCTCTGTGTTCCCCATGTTTCCTGAGTTCCCCGTGTTCTCTGTGTTCCCCATACTCTCCTTGTTCCCCTCGTTCCCTGTGTTCCCCATGCACTGTTTTCCCTGTGCTCTCACATGACAATAACACATGTGTAACAGGATCTGTGTGAGCTGAGCTGAATGACTTGTATTGCTCATTCCTACTGTCGCTATCAATCAGGAAATCCATA
>JAKKZN010000019.1:15339266-15341766 GCA_033441825.1 Pangasius elongatus | reverse complement strand
GAGTGATGAGAGAGATGAGAGTGATCAGAGTGATCAGAGAGATGAGAGTGATCAGAGTGATCAGAGAGATGAGAGTGATCAGAGTGATGAGAGTGATGAGAGAGATGAGAGTGATCAGAGAGATGAGAGTGATCAGAGAGATGAGAGTGATCAGAGAGATGAGAGTGATGAGAGTGATCAGAGAGATCAGAGTGATCAGAGAGATGAGAGAGATGAGAGAGATCAGAGAGATGAGAGAGATGAGAGTGATCAGAGAGATGAGAGTGATCAGAGAGATGAGAGAGATAAGAGATGAGAGTGATCAGAGTGATGAGAGTGATCAGAGAGATGAGTGTGATGAGTGTGATGAGAGTGATCAGAGTGATCAGAGAGAGGTAATGAACACTGAGTGATTGTGCTGCAGTGATCCACTGCCAGGGAAACATCGATGCTGCATGAGGTATCACACACTCCATGATAAATATTTCTTGGCTGAGATCCAGCAGGTTCCCTCGCTCACCGTAATCTGTGTTTTCTGGCTCCCAGCAATTCGACTGCCAAAAGTACGGAGCCTGAGAAAGAAAGAGAGAGCAGGAGAGGAGGAGAGAAAGGAAGAAAGAGAGAGATGCTGATTAGTCGTCTCTTTAAATAGACACACAGATTCATCCTTACGCTGGGAGTGACAGCAGCACAGAGAGAGAGAGAGAGAGAGAGAGAGAGAGAGAGAGAGAGA
Organism: Pangasius elongatus; assembly: GCA_033441825.1. NCBI lineage: Eukaryota > Metazoa > Chordata > Actinopteri > Siluriformes > Pangasiidae > Pangasius > Pangasius elongatus. Next base: position 15,341,054 of record JAKKZN010000019.1, on the reverse strand, counting down.
GAGAGAGAGAGAGAGGAACTGATTCCCTCTTGTCTTTCACATACTGCTTTATTAAACACTGTACTTAATGACAGCCTCACAGATGTGTTACAGCTCACCAAACACACACTCACCGTATACACACACACACACACACACCATACATACACACACTCACCGTATATACACACACACCATACACACCATACATACACACACTCACCGTATATACACACACACCATACACACACACACCATACACACACACACACCATACACACACACCCACCGTACACACACACTCACCGTACACACACACTCACACACACACTCACCGTACACACACACACACACACACACACACACACACACACACTCACCATACACACACACATGCACACACCCATACACTCACCCTTATCACCACTTTCATCTGTTCTTTAGTGTATATTTACTTGCTGTATATATCAGTCAGTTCCTTTCTACCCAGCATCAGTGCACAGGAGTCTTTACTGAATGAAGCTATTAAAGCTTTAACACGTGTTATTTCATTTTCTTCCTTCCTTCTTCTCACAGCATCACTGCTGCCATGTTCTAATATCACAGACCGTTGCTTTAAAACCGCTTAGTTCTGAAAAAGCCTGTAAAAACACGGCCACGGCCAGTCCCCGAGCAGAGTGTCTCACTCTCCTGCAGGATTATCATTACCTTCCTGCCATGTGATGATGAGCTCCTCTACAGAGAGGGAAAGAAAACACCATTCCCACTCGCTAATTAATGAACGTGTGGAGGAAAGAAAGTGGGAGAAACTCGTTTAGTGTCACTGCCGCTGCAGCAAAACTGTCATTAGCACATCGCTAGGAGAACGGATCAAATATCAAATATATAATTCTGTTTATTTTCTTTTAAGAAACTTTTAATTTGGAGATATATCATTGAGATAAAAATAATAAGGGAAATATGTTTGGTCAGTGGAGCACAGAGGGAAAGCTTCATTTTTTAGTGCTAATGTCAGAACAGAAGGCTAATTAAACCCAGACAGAGGTTTAAGTTAAACTGGGCGGGGCACTGGGGGCGGAGCTATGCAGAGCTGTGCTCTTGTACTGTAATTTAATGTAAGTGTAAATAATTACAGTCTTTATGAAGTGTGTGTAACTTAAAGCGATAAACCACACTCAGGCAGGTGACCCTCAGACTCCGCCCCCTTTTTAAATTCCTCTCATCCTGACCATTTTCAAAATCGCATGTGTGTTTTTTTAATCTTCTCCTGTCATTTCATACATTTTAATTTCCTACATTCGCAAAAGTAGTTAAAAAGAAATAAAGAAAGGAAAAAGGAAGGAATGAAAAAAAGGCAAGAGGGTACAGGAAGTAAGTAAAACACAGGAGAAAGAAAGGGAAAAAAAGAAAAAAAATGCTAAAGTTCCCATAGCTGTGAGTATGTGTGTGTGAGTCTGTGTACAAGTGTGTGTCTGCGTGTATGAGTGTGTGAATGAGTGTGTGTGTCCAAGTGTGCGTATGGATGTATGAATATATGTGTGACTGAGTGTGTGAATGTGTGTGAACAACACATGAATGAGTGCGTGAATAGGTGTGTGTGTTTATGTGTCTGTGTGTGAATGTGTGAACGAGTGTGTGTGTGTGTCTGTGTGTGAGTGTGTGAATGAGTGTGTGTGGTTCTTTTTTTGTTTTTTTTTTTGGTTTTTTTTTGTATACATTTTGGTGTAATCTGCCTGCACTATTTGCTTTGGCAACAATGTGATTTATAACATTCATGCCAATAAAGCACTGATGAACTGAACTGAACTG
>JAKKZN010000019.1:15295430-15306309 GCA_033441825.1 Pangasius elongatus | reverse complement strand
GAAACAATAGTAAGAGTCCAGGGTGGAGTGCCCTCTAGTGGAGTTCATGGGCACTCCAGCTGGGAATCGTGACAATTGTGTCTTCTATACATTTTTTTAAATTAATATTATGTGTCTTGCTGTCATGTTTGTGTATGTACCGGAAGCTTCACTTACCAAGACAAATTCCTTGTGTGTGTGAGCACACTTGGCAATAAAGTGGATTCAAGTTCCACACTGGTATTGACGAATACCCTCATATCTATAATTCACAGAGCGCACATCTGCATCGGTTCACTCTCGTCTTGCATTTATAATGAAGGAAGTTTCAGATAAAAATCCGGCTCACTTAAAAGCTTTCTCACTAATGTATTTGTAACACTTCCACTACGGTTAGTCACCATTACTCTGAACCTGATAAACTCCCAATGTTGCTTCAGTAGAGAATAAAATATAAATGGTTTAACCGCTTTAATTCCCAGGAGATGTCGATGAGTCATCTACACACACTTCCTGTTAGTTTCTGAATAATGCAAAGTATTTACTGAGTAATCTGTTTTAAGAGTCTTTAAGACTTTAAGAGTTTAAGATTTCGATGTTGACTTCTGGGTTTAGAATCGCAGATAAATTGTGTAATAATCACTAAATGCTGCGTCTGTCTATACTGAAAGATCATTTTGAGATTATATAATGGGTGGGAATCACCAAATGGGATTAAATAATTTTTTTAATAATAAAAAACTTAAAGTTATTCAAGGATTTGTGGATCGAGACGTTGTTTTAATTCAGTTGCACCACTTAATTTTAAACATATATTGGACTATGATATCATTCATTATTATATATTATAATGATTATATAATAAAAACGATAAATGAGATAAATCCTGATTACATTTAAACAATTTTAATATTCATTCAAAAAAAATAATAAATGAATAAATACATAAAGACATGAATAAACAAATGATTAATGACAAACAAATGAAAACGAAGAAAGAAAAAATAAATTATGGTGAACAAGCAAACAAACAAACGAGACCTTGATTATATTTAAAGACATTTTGAAATTTTGAAACAGCTTAGTTGGTGCAACCCAGTCTTATTTCTCTGACATATCTTTTACCGATTTGCACACACATACACACACACACACGCACACACACACCTGCAGAGACATTTTTCTACATGTGTACACATAATTCCCAGTAGAGGAGTAAAGCCCACAAATGTAGGTCAGTGTGAAAAAATGGAAAATGTCCCACGTCCCTGTTAGCTTTCCAGCAGCAGGATGTTGGTTCACGATTAGACAAATGAGTGCTCAATAATGCAAGACTTCCTCCCAAGAAGAAGAAGATGATGAGGAGGAGGAGAGCTCCATTAGCCACCGCACTGGCAAGAGCTGCCGTGATGCCGCTATAATCCGTGAGGACGCTTAGTTAACTGCTAAATGTCACATGTTAAATGGCAGCAAAGTGTAAAGAGTAAAGCAAAGAGCAAACAGCTGTGAAGCAACTCCAGAATTATTGGCACCTATAGCACTAAAAATACTACTCCTTAAGAAAAGGTTCTTCTGGGAATGTAGTTTGTTAAAGGGACGGTGTGTGAGTGAAATGTGTGTAATGTTTATATCATTATTTTTGCCTGTTCTGCTGTTGACTGTAATCCATGTGGGTGTTTAATTATAGTCTCCTGTCAAATGTTAGCAAAGCGCTAAAATAAAAAGTAAAAGAGTGTTTTAGTTTAAGACAATGAGCACAAGATATACTGCGTATTATTTTTTTAAACAAAAGCCAAGTCACAAATCTAGGGACTTTTTTAACTGTCCTGAACTAGATTCAGCCAATCACCATTGTTCCCAACAACCAATCACTGATCACTACTGTTCAGCAACCAATCACTGATCACCAGTGTTTCCAATAACCAATCACTGATCACCACTGTTCCCAATGGCCAATCACTGATCACCACTTTTACCCACGAACCAATCACTGATCACCACTGTTCCCAATGACCAATCACTGATCCCAACAGCCAATCATTGACCACCATTTTTCCACAACAACCAATCACTGATCCCAATAACCAATCACTGACCACCATTTTTCCACAACAACCAATCACTGATCCCAATAACCAATCACTGATCACCACTTTTACCCACAAACCAATTACTGATCACCACGGTTCCCAATAACCAATCACTGATCACCAGTGTTTCCAATAACCAATCACTGATCACCACTGTCCCCAATGACCAATCACTGATCCCAACAACCAATCATTGACCACCATTTTTCCACAACAACCAATCACTGATCCCAATAACCAATCACTGATCACCAGTGTTTCCAATAACCAATCACTGATCACCAGTGTTTCCAATAACCAATCACTGATCACCACTTTTACCCACGAACCAATCACTGATCACCACGGTTCCCAATAACCAATCACTGATCACCACAGTTCCCAATGACCAATCACTGATCACCACTGTTCCCAATGACCAATCACTGATCCCAACAACCAATCATTGACCACCATTTTTCCACAACAACCAATCACTGATCATCACTGTACCCAAAAACCAATCACTAATAACCAAATAAGTTATGTATTATTTATTTTCTCTCTATTCAGAAAATCCTCCTCCTTCATATAAAAAAATTGTAATGCATATTCTAATAACAATTCAATGAATATACAAATTAGTCAGTTGCATCGGCTGGTGACTTCCAGTGACATTTTGAGCATGCATTAGCTACTTTCCCCTGAAAAGCATCCGGATCACTGACTGTATACAACACATGCTGAGAGACTAAACACAACAAGGTGCGAACACTTTCAACATGCAGTAACTGCGGCACAGGATTGGAAGTGACGAGCCGAATGTTTTACGTCCACACTTCTGATTGGCTAAAGTGCATCCAGGGCTTTGTGAATAGAGCACGTATTCGCACGTATGGATGGAGAGAGTGCGTTTGATGGCCGGGTTTTATGGTTCCGTCGCTGAAAGGCCTTTTGTGAGCAGGCTGACAGAAAGGCGTGAATGTTCTCTCCATTCAGCAGGCCGTGGGGGGACGGAGCGGGCATCGCCGAGTGATGCGCTTCTCATAAATTTGGAGTATATGAAGCTATAATAACCCACTCAGCTCTGTCTAGACCCCCTCCCCGTCCCAGCTATCACTGGCTCCAAGTCATGTTGTATAGGACTGCTGGGGTAATTTAGTATAATTAAAAGCCCATTAGAGGAAAAAGGATGGAGCAGGGAGACATGGAGTGCTGACAAAACGACACTCACATTTTCTACAAAAATTGCTGCATGGCCATATTTAATTACCTACAAGATACCAAACAGTGACACTCTGATCCTCCTCCTGTCCATCAGAGCAGTCCAGTACAATCCAGTTGTGAAATGTTTAATGGTTTCCATCAGGTTTTCCGGTTACTCACACAGTGTCACGGTTACTCGTGGTGTATGATCAGACTTTTCCTGCAAAATATTGATTAAAATTCCGTGCCCTCTATTAACGTCTATTTTTTATTTATTAATCAAGTTCGTCACTCCAGTGGTTCTCGTCTGTTTTGTGATTTCCCCAAAAATTTCACCACTCCTCCCTCTGGACTCGTCCTACATCACACCACAGCCACCTTCGTTTCTTCACACCATGGTTACGGTTAGCGCTGAAACTCTTTGGCTGTATTTAATCCACTACTTCTGTAAACACGATACACTGCTACCTGTGCTGCAATTCCTAGCATGTTCCTAATATATCATACATGATGGCTATCAAACAAACCATACAATGCTTTATTTTTGGCTAAGCAGCGCTGCACGCTGCCATGCTAGTCAGATTTATATTAGCAATGTCAGTAAACTTTACAAGTAACAAAGCTAGTAATATTTCAGACAAAATCAATAAAACTATAACCTATAAAAACATGCTAATGGTAGACAGATTGATCAGTCTGGCCAATTAATCATGCAGATGAAGTATTTTAAGATAATTAGCATTTAGCTAATCATATCAGCCATCAGCCTCCATACTCAGTAACAGTACCAGTATCAAGGTGGTGGGTTGGAGTCTCGGGTCCGGCAGGGATTGTAGGTGGGGGAGTGAATGACCAGCGCTCTCTGCCACCCTNGCTAAAATGGCTGCCCACTGCTCCGGGTGTGTGTTCACGGGTGTGTGTGTGTGTTCACTACTGTGTGTGTGTGTGTGCACTTGGATGGGTTAAACATCAACACTGAAAAACCCATACTGGTCGGCTGCTAAACTATGCCTATGCCAAAGACAGTTTTTGGTGGATCAATCCCACAATGCAATGTGGTGTTAATGTCAATTCCCGAAACCCCTATAGTCCACCAGCAGTAAGAGGCTTTATAAGAGTGCAGTAAAAGTTAAAATAATGCACAGGAAGATCTCGATTTTTGAAAACGGACAAAAAAATTGCTCTCGATTTCCATTTCTGTTTGGTTGGGAATTGCCTGGATAAAGTGCGACAGGTTGAGTGACAGATGCTCAGGCGGCTGTGAAATATATGAATAAATCTGAATGTGTTCTGCAGTGGGCTTAGACAGAACCCGAGACCAACTGTCCATTATCCACACACACACCGCTCCACTCCTCTCCTCCTCCCTCCAGCTTCGGCTTTTTTTTTTCTTTAATGCATTAATGCAGCTATACGCCTTATTGGCTCTTCTTTTTCTCCTTGCTGTATTCCATGTAGGAAAACGCTCGTTCGTCGAACAGCCCTCTCGTTTTTTTTCCTCACTCCTTATTAGAGAGTACATGATAATTCAAATTAATGGTGTGTGAAAGTTCCATTTGGGAAAGCACAAAAGAGCACGCTTCGTCCTGGCAAAAAAAAAAAAAAGCCATTGTTACTGTACTGTACTCTCTCCGGTGAGAGCTGCTGCTGCTGTGGTTCTCGTTTTCATGGAAATGTGTTCAGAGGAGCGACCGTGGAGATTACGGTGTTTACAATAAGACAATGAGCAGAAGGAAATGATGAGCGTGACAAAAGAAGCAAACATCGCTTCATAAGAGTGGAATTAGACAACAGAGAGCATAAATAGGTAAAGAGTCTGTACTTTCAAAATGGCAAATTATAAGGAACGGAGTACAGTAGCAAAGCAAAACATTACCAGTGTTGAATTCTCAATTCTGATTGGTCAGAAGGTGTCGATTAGTTTTCAATAACGGCAGCACTCACAGATTAATATTAATGTGCTTGTAACAGCTCGTTCACGGGGACTTGTACAGCACACACAGATTAAAAGCATGTGTCATCACTGATATGGTGAAGCTTTCGGAAGGAGTCTCCAGTGTCAGCGCTTTGTAACAGTCAAGAAGATTTCCGACATGAAGGACAGAGGGGTTTTTACGTTTTTCGCATTTTCTCAGTAGCATGACAAGCTGCTTTTTTCCCAAGCTGGTGAGAGGACGTCTGTTTATAGCTGCTATAACACAAGTGAGAACTTGCTTCATAGACTTTCCATAAGAAATGGATAAAAAGCGTGACACGTCGTTCTTTAGTTTAAAAAAAATAGACGGTAATCCTTTGCAAATTGCTGTGGTATAAGAGGAACAGAATGTGGAATAAGAGGAATAGAATGTGGCATAAGAGGAATAAAACACTTCAGGGTGCTAACAGTGACTCCGCTTCATCATTCCACCCATTCAACGTGGAGTGTTTTATTCCTTTCATACTGCATTTGGAATAAAGCACACCAGAAGGGTTAAGCTTGATAACATGCCTCAGCAACACAGCTCTGCTTTTAAATGGATATGAATCCTGTACAGGGAAATAAGTGACACTTCCGGCACTAAATTCAATTCAATGGACAGTGCGATTATAAACAAATACCACGACTGGGGTGAGACCCTTGAGCCACCACAACTGCTCCCTGGGCACCGCAGCCCCGGGTGTGTGTTCATGTGTGTGTGTGTGTGTGTGTGTGTGTGTGTGTGTGCACTTGGATGGGTTAAATGCAGAGCACAAATTCCCAGTATGGGCCACCACACTTGACCACAAGTCACTTCACTTCACTTAACTGGAAAAAAAAAAATGCAATCCAAACAATTCTTCATGCCACCAGCAGCAGCAGCGAGAGAACTCCTCCGGCATCTCCACCGGTGGCTAGTTGGGAAAAAGAGCAATTAATACGGTCGGCTACTTTTATCACTACAATTAATCACACACTTTGGTGAGCTTTACAAGAAAGTGCTCACCCCAATGCCTATATTACAGCTAAAAGTGTGTCTAATACGCTTACGCTTATTCCAAAACTCTCAGAGGTCCCATCACCTCCATCTCCATCTCCATCTCCACCAGCCTTTATTACACCAATAATTAGACTCCACACTTCTGCGTCTTATAAGTAGCACTAATGAGCACTGGCTGACCAAAAACGTCCATTTCTGCTCCAGTTTATCCTGATTTAAGCTGGAAATTGAAAACCGGAAATTGAAAACTTTGTTATTGGTCTATTTTTTTGCAGCTTGGCGATATACTGATGATATAATGTCGATATTTTGATAAATCATGCACAATACAACTTTCTGAGCTCATTACAAACATACTGAATGTTTAATTTAAGCAACTAGTTTGATCTGATTTGTTTTTAATGAAGAATTCATATTTCACAACTTATGAAATGTATTTATTTATTCATCATGCATTATGAATTGTTAACATGATGCGTTACAAGTCATATCGCCAAGGTCCACGTGTGTATTCATAAGTCATTATACATATGGACTTTATAGTAAGTGAAACCAAACCCTTTTCCTCTTGCTCATTATAACATGTTATGAATGTTTTACTTGTTATAAAGATGATAAAGTTTCACCGCTTCATGAAATAAACACCTGAAATAAGCAAAATGTCTAGAAATAGACTTCATAATCAAAATAATAGATTTATTTTATCATAATCTCAAGAAATATTATTTGTAGTCAAGATATTACTTGAAAAAGGGTAAAAGGCATGTTCCATGTTCCTGAAAATGGCCCGCATATGAGTGTGGTGTTAAACAGTTTGATCAGGAGGAGCTGTTTTCCAATCAGAAAAAAAAAAATGATACAAGTGCTGTTATTATATTCCGGCTTGGTAAGAGGACTCAGGGCAGCACACCATGCACAGCTTTATTACCACCGGTCTTGCTGAGTGGCGTGCAAGCACTTAAGAGGAAATGACAGCTCAATTTAGCACCATCGGCTGTACCTGAGCTGCGCCTCGGCTCTCAGGAGCAGTAAAAATATAACACTGGCACGAGGGTTTGTGGCTGAAAGTCAGCCATTGCATCAGGATACTGCTAGAGGTCTGAGCTGCTCACCTATCCACCTTCCTGTTTGTCAGTCACTGGGATGTGGAGTCTTTAATCTGTTCACTACTCATGAAGTCCGGATAAATTTATTGAAATTCTCAAAGGCATAGTTGCTGGAGTCAAGTCCAAGACCAGGACTAGGCAAGACTGATTCAAGACTGAGTCTTTAGGGAGAAGAGGTAAAGTCAACATCAAGTCTAAATGAAAGTGAGACAGAGTCGAGATCGAAAACGTCGAAAACAAACATTACTGTACTGTACTGAATCTCCTCCCGGTGCTGTACTGAAACGCCTCCCGGTACTGTACTGAAACTCCTCCCGGTACTGTACTGAATCTCCTCCCGGTACTGTACTGAAACTCCTCCTGGTACTGTACTGAAACGCCTCCCGGTACTGTACTGAATCTCCTCCCGGTACTGTACTGAATCTCCTCCCGGTACTGTACTGAAACGCCTCCCGGTACTGTACTGAAACGCCTCTCGGTACTGTACTGAATCGCCTCCCGGTACTGTACTGAAACGCCTCCCGGTACTGCACTGAAACTCCTCCCGGTACTGCACTGAAACTCCTCCCGGTACTGTACTGAATCTCCTCCCGGCACTGTACTGAATCTCCTCCCGGCACTGCACTGAATCTCCTCCCGGCACTGCACTGAAACGCCTCCCGGCACTGCACTGAAACGCCTCCCGGCACTGCACTGAATCTCCTCCCGGTACTGTACTGAAACTCCTCCCGGTACTGTACTGAAACTCCTCCCGGTACTGTACTGAAACTCCTCCCGGTACTGCACTGAAACTCCTCCCGGTACTGTACTGAATCTCCTCCCGGCGCTGCACTGAAACGCCTCCCGGCGCTGCACTGAAACGCCTCCCGGTACTGTACTGAATCTCCTCCCGGTACTGTACTGAAACGCCTCCCGGCACTGTACTGAATCTCCTCCCGGCACTGTACTGAAACTCCTCCCGGTACTGCACTGAAACTCCTCCCGGCACTGCACTGAAACGCCTCCCGGTACTGTACTGAAACGCCTCCCGGCACTGTACTGAATCTCCTCCCGGTACTGTACTGAAACGCCTCCCGGTACTGTACTGAAACTCCTCCCGGCACTGTACTGAAACTCCTCCCGGTACTGTACTGAATCTCCTCCCGGTACTGTACTGAAACGCCTCCCGGTACTGTACTGAAACTGCTGCTGTAGACTTCTTCCTGCCATCATTAAGCTATAAGGTGTTTCTGTGATGTGCTGCGCTCTCAGCTTCAGAATCAATGATTTCAGATGAGTGCTATCTTGTCCACACGACATCCTTTAATAGTGTAACATAAAGCTAATATAAAATAATATTTTGCACATTTGATGCACCAGTTTATAAACGTTTGTCGTTAGCAGTGTAGCCTAAAAAGCGTTGAATCTGGACATGTAATCTGTAGCCTGTGTACGGCTGTTCACTGGAGCTTGGTTTGAGGTATGCATGCTGCATGAATAAAACAGCCTAAAAATAGGAATGTCCTGATGACGACTCATTGAGGAGCAAAGAACAGGACAAAGCCCAACCTCTAACACGAACGCAAGGCTCTTCAGAGATCTTTATTTCTTTTCTAAAGCTTTTACAGCATCCAGCAGGGAAGAGCTCATTGCAGATTCACCACCTCCAGGTAATATCCCCAGACCCCAAGCACATGGGAAGATCAGTGTCTTATTCATAATTGATGATGGAACCAGAGGAGTTGTTTTTTTCCGGATTATTATGAGTGCCGAGTCCTTTCCCATGTGTGCGAGGAGACAGAAGTTTGCAGCTCAGTACTTCATTCAACATTATACACACATCTAAGAGCTGAGTCAGGCCCTAGGGAGTTTTCTTTATTGAAACGCTAAAGGGCTTGAGAAGATTATTTTGTGGACCAGGACAGGTGCATCAAACACGGAACAGAATAATAATAGTATTCTAGCAGGGTTTTGCCTCGAAAATAGCAGTGCTGCATCGCATTGCCATTCTGCTCACCTTTGTCGCTATAGCCATTAAAAAAAGGAGGTTGTGGTATAGGGACAAGTAATGGTCACAATTAACTTGTGAATAGATTTTCTTTGAAATGACTTACATGGAGCTTAATTTGCATTTAAATGTGTGTCATGTCCTGTCACTTGTCCCCTTGCAGAGTGAACCGCTGAGCACAAGATGCAGCGAGTTTGGTATAACGGCGGTGAGCGACCCAAATGAGGTCAAGGGTGCCAGTACTTTCATTTTGCGCCAAGTAATCATAATGTTGAGTTCAAACTTTTTGACGTTACAATACGACAAGGAGTGGCTGAATCTCAAATGTCAAGAAACACCATTAGGGTACACGCTATGTAGTGAGCAAATATAGTAAATAAAGAAACCATTTGGGATTACCTGAAGGTGCGGCGTTTACTGTAAATCACAGCAAAGTTACGAATCGTAAGTGCACCCTAACTATCAGCAACAAGAAAGCGTCACAGAGGGAAAATACCCCCCCTACACCCCCCCCCCCAAAAAAAATAAAAATATTAATATTTGTTTGTTTTTTTCCAATAGCCATAATAGCTTGTTCATTGGAACTGTGAATGCTCCTGTATTTATTAGCTTAATTTTGCTGTTTAATTTCAGTTCAGAGAGTGGGGTGAACCATAGATAGTGTGTGTGTGTGTGTGTGTGTGTGTGTGTGTGTGTGTGTGTGTGTGGGAGGTGCACAGATGGCAGCCAAACATATTCTTAGACTAGTGGACAAAACTGTAAATAATTGGTAGTTATGGTTGAACACATTTCTCCAAAAAGAAGAAGGTTCCAATTTGAGAAGAGATGAAAAAATTTTTCTTTTTTTAAAAAAATTTTTTTTAAAGAAGTTTTCTTTGTTCTGCCTCGACCCTGTAGATGAGTACAGCAAAGCTTTCCAATTTGTACGGAGCACAGGAGATGTCAGTGTGCTGCATCAGAAAACTAGCTGCTGTTTTTTTATTTTATTTTATTTTAAAGAGGATCAGAAACCCGTCTCACCACCGAGGAAGCAAAGCTGCAGCGGCTATAGAGTGTGCATGTGCTCTTGAATGCGTATAAGTGAAAGAGAGCTGGAAGAATGTGTGTGGGACAGAATGAAAAATGTTTTACGAAGACAAATAATAAGGACAGGAAGGTTGAGAGACTCAAACCAAAATCTCTGGACTGACTGTCATTTATTTCATTCTGATGAGCTAATGAACCAGCGGCTAGTGCTAGAAATGAATCATCTACTGATGGAGGTAAGAGAACTAAAGGAAAAAAAAAAAATCGATATTTCTCTCATAAAGAAAGAGTATGTGCTCTATCTTATTTTAGAATTTTATGAAGCTTCATCATGTGGCTCAGATTCACAAAGAAAGAAATATTTGATACCAAAACTTGCATCTGGCAAGAAAATAAATGATGTACATGCTTTCACTTTAACACACAAAACAATTCAGGCTTACACTTTCTTATGAAGGCCATATGTACATTGACATACAGTCAGGTCCGGAAGTATTTGGACAATGACAGAGTTTTTGTGATTTTGCCTTTATACACCACCACAATGGA
>JAKKZN010000019.1:15200338-15212432 GCA_033441825.1 Pangasius elongatus | reverse complement strand
CTCACATAAACGTGCCCTGCTGCTGTCACTGTAAAAAGGCAGAATTACGTCCTGGAATAACTCCACGTGTTTGTGCTTGGCTGTGACCTTGAACGTGAGTGAGTAAATCTTAGGTATGCAAACAACTGAATGGGATTTAGTCCGCTCTACAGGGCTGCGCGGGGAACCTGGCGTCAGAGCGGCTAGCCACGGGGAATCCCTCCGGCCCGCCCAGGGACGCCGTTATAAATATATATAAATAAACGACCAGGCCTGGGACGAAACCTGCTGTTTCACCCAACATTTCTTTAATCTAACAGGCTGCTTCCACGCGGCGGCGTGTCGCCGGGGGTCTGGAACAACTTTCACACCATTATGACCACACCTTGAAACACAAACACCTGAACCTACATACTACTGCTTTTACAAACAGTATAAACTGTAATCTGGTTGTAATCTGGTCCACTAATCTGATTGGTCGAGCGGTGTTCCAAGACTGCTCATTTCCCTGTAGCCACGCTGGGATGTGTTTCACTGTGCATCACTTCCACACTTCCTAGTTCAAAACCGTTACTACAGTGGAGTTAGCGACATCATCGGCGGACACGGCAAACCATACTTTATTTTCATGAATATAACTTCTGATGTAAAATGTGAAAGCTCACCGGATGAAGACGTAAAGGGAAGAAGGGACGCCGATTTCACCGGAAGCAGCACCGTTCACAGGGAAATGTACAAAGCATGAGAGCTAGCTAGGCGGCTAGCCAGCGTGCTACAAAGTGAGTGTAGCTTCTCCGGTATCTATTTCACGTCGTGTCCCGCGTTAACGCCGGGGTTCGTTTTAAATGTAAATAGAGGAAGACTCACGGATGATCAGCTTCAAATCATACAACCGTCAGCCAGTTACCGTCAAGTCTAAATCATTTATTTATTTCATCAAACAAATGATCTTTATTCAGATAGTTATTATTAGCTAACTACCTCCAGGAGAAAGTAGAAAGACTATATGTGTGTGTGTGTGTGTGTGTGTGTGTGTGTGTGTGTGTGTGTGTGTGTGTGAGAACAGAGAAGAGTGTGTAAGGGTTAACTATGGAAGTGCGGCTTATATTCAAATGAAGGCTCTATGAGAGAGAGTGAAAAAAAAAAAGACTTCGATTGTAACTAGCATTAATCAGACGCACGCCGTTATAAACGCGTGATTCCACAAAGGAGGTGCAGATGGATAAAGGAGTCAGGGGTGAAAGGAAGTTCGGGTGATTTATCCGTCCGTAATAACACCTTCAGCCCGCCGGTTTAGTTTCAAACGCTGATCAAAAACATGCGCAAGCGTGAGACCCAAAAATAAATAAATAAATGAATGAGTGAAATGAAGCATGTTTTCAATTATTTCAAAGTAAAAATGAGTCAAAGGAATATAACACAATATAACCGACATTCCTAATAGTCCGTAAACTGGAAATATTCAACAGATGGATCAGGAATCTCATGACACAGATGGGCAGAGCATCGATTTCCCAGTTCGGATTCATGACCCGTGGTTTCGTGTGTCTTTTGTGAGATGTGTGTGTGTGTGTGTGTGTGTGTGTGTGTGTGTGTGTGTGTGTGTGTGTGTGTGTGCGCGGTGAGCCTGGCTACTCACATCGCAAAAATTCCCGTCATGCCAAAGTGAAACCGGTCAGGAATTTCCTCAAGCAGCTGTCACACGCCCAGCTCCTGAGAGAGAGAGAGAGAGAGAGAGAGAGAGAGAGAGAGAGAGAGAGAGGGAGGGAGAGAGGGAGAGAGAGAGAGGGAGAGAGAGAGAACACAATGGGAAACAAGCTCAGAAGGATGTACATTAGATGTGGAAATTAGGTATACAGTTAGCGGGCCTACTGGGGCATTTTAGAAAATCTGGCAACCTTTCTTAACTTTTGTTGAGGAAATTAATGTAATGATATGGTATTGTAAAAGAAAGGGGCTGGGGAACATTATTTATATTTACTTCATATTGTTTATTTATTATTATTTTTATTATTATTTTCTGTGTTTACGGAGATCTGATCATGTGCAGGATCCGTGTGCTATGTCTGGTGTTTGGGGGAGTTCAGGTTTTTGTATAACCTTTGTTCTTTCTGTATAATTTGAAAACAAACAAACAAATAAAAAACAATGCACATTAGATGTAACTATAAATGGATAAAATGTACGGAGTGTCGTTCTTTAATAAAGCGATCGTAATCGCTGAAACTGCTGCGGCGTAAGAGAAATAAAACACTCCAGGGTGTGCTGTTATGGGAAAATAATCATCGTCGGGTTGGTAACGGCGACTCCATGGGCTTCGTCACCCGATAACTACGACAGATTAACGAGAGGATCGCTCGTTAGCTTTACGAGCTAAAAAAGGGGGCGTGGCCAGAAATATGTAATATGTACAGCATATATATATATAAATTAAAAAGCTGGTTAGAAGCCGGCTGTAGCTGCTAGTCGCTGGCTATCATTTAGTCATTCGGGAAAGTTTGCAAAACTGAAGTCAGGACTGAAAACAAACCTATAAGGAATTAAAATTAAAAAAATTTAAAAAGCCTACTGTAAAATTTTAATAAAATTATATAAAAAAAACTACGCAGAATTCACCGTGACTTACGCACGCTATAGTTCACATCACTGAAGTGTGTTACGTTTAAAGGTGCATTAGCTAAGATTAGCCTTTGTTTGTTTTTTTTGTTTGTTTGAGCATCTGAATGATTCCTGCCCATGTTCACGAAGCTCCGCCCCCAAGACCTTCTAGTGGCCTGTAGAGTGTCTATAAGATGACTGAGTGAATTAATACACTTTTAAGGCCACAAGCGAGGAATTTAAATTAAAAATAAAAAATAAATAAAATAAATCAACTACTGCACTTTTAAACATGCAGATCAAATGAAGAAGTTCTCTGGTTGTTGAACAAACGTCCGCTGTGTGAACTAAAAGGAAAGCCGTGGACACTCAATCTGCTCCGAGGCTACTGATTCGTCCGTCCCTGTCTGTGCTAAAGAAGAATTTCACAGTGTTAAGAGCTCAGAAGGCCTGAGACTGCGCGCTACACTCCTCTATTCATCCTCCTGCTTCCTGGAATGCAGCACAGAGTGGACAGATTAGCAGCTAAACCCGGCCGTCCTTATCACGACCACCGCTGTCCATCTCTCTTTATCTTCTTATCCCTCCGATTAGGAAATTCCACCGTGGTGCAGATTCCAGCTTCCTTAAAACCCCAGCGTCGGTAATTCTAACGTGGGGGGATCGGGTCGGACCTCCGGGTGTCGCGATGCGAATATGAACCGGCCCTTCGTCGACTCTGAAACGTCCGTTTCGCTAATTAATGCTGATCGAGGATGCTGATGGTAGGACTGTTCATGATATTTGCGCATTTTTTAAAAAGGGGCGTTTTAGTTTTCCGCACCTCAGACAGCTTCGCAGGTGTTAATATTTAAATCAGAAATTTTCGCTACTGTCGACATTATTCGATTTTTAAAATAAATAAGTAAATAAAATTAAGTCTGCACTGGTTCCGGAGAGAACGGTGATGCATGTAAGAATTCATTAACGAATATTTAATTAAATTAATTTGCATAAATAATGTAAAATGAGGAATGAGGAATAAAACATCATTCTTTCATAAATATAAAAAAATAGTAATAAATTCTCTTCCTGTGCACACATGAAGAATATCAGTATCTCTTCTGAATCTGAAGGTTATTAGTTTATTAAAAGAACAAAAGGCGAATCTGCAGGCGCTCTAAACTAATCCCCGCGACTCCGTACAACAGGGTTCAGACACGTGATGATCCTCAGTAACCCGTCACACGTGTGATCACGAATCAGCTAAAGGCTGCTGGAAGGAACCTTCACGCTCGATCACAGACGCCTACAAACCACCTGACGAGATCAACGCTATTCTTTAAAATGTATCATGAAGTTGATATATTGTGATCTCGATACCATTTTGTCAAATCAGCCAGGCCTAGCTGAGTGACCTCGCATCTCTAAAGAAAAAGAAAACCAAAGAAAAACACGGGAAGAAACGTTAACCAAAGACTTCCTGCTGCTCAGGCGAGAGAACAAGAAGGAGCTATCGGAGAAGATTACCGTCTACGGCTACACAGAACCTCCCTCTCTCTCAGAATTCAGAGTACGCTCGGCTTTTTCCTTCAGTGTAGTTATATTGCGCTAGCTAACCCTTCTTATTAGCTCAGTGTACATTTAGGTAAGTCAAACATAAATAAATAAATAAATAAATAAATAAATAAATAACTTTGTATGTGTATTTCTGCAACATTAGAATTTGCTACTTAGCGTTTCAATTTCAGCTCAACACCCCTGTTAATACTGCAGGTTTATAAATGATGTAAAAAAAAATAATAATAAATAATAATAATAATAATAATAATAATAATAATAATAATAAACCAAGATAAATCATTCTGTAGGATTTTCTGCAAAGAGCTTACAAACGTCCGAGATCTCAGTACCAGAAAAAAATTAATTTCAAAAACCATTAGATATACCAGGGGACACCGTGCCATCATCATCATCATCATCATCAAGTGGAGAAAATAGAGCACCACAGTGACATCACCAAGAACAGGACGTCCCTCCAAATTTTACAAAAAGGACAAGAGCACCACTTATCATTATCGTTGACCTACGGCAACGTTAAAGGAGCTCCAGAAATATCTGGCGAACGCCGACCTCTCCCTGCATGTGACGGCTTCGGGATTGTTCGCGCATCTGTGCTATGGGGTAGGGAGGCTTGACAGAAGCTCTCTCTCGTGAAAAAAAACATGCAAGCCCAAATAAACCAGCCTAAACCACGTGGCAGAAAGTGTTACGGACTGATGAGACCAAGGTAGAACATTTTAGGCGTAGCTCTAATGCGCATGTTTGGCGCAAAAACAAGACGGTTCATCACCCAAAGAACACCGTACCCACAGTGAAGCATGGTGGTGGTGACATCACGCTACAGAGCGGGTTCTCTTCAGCCGGGACTGGGGCGCTAGTCAAGATAGAGCGGATCGTGTATGGCTCCAAATATCAATTTATTTCAGCCTACGTTTGACCTGCAAGCGTCAGTTAGACAGCTGAAGACGAAGGAACGTTTCACCTTTCAGCAGGATGTCCACGCAGGAATCAACAAAGGAGCAGCTTGAGGAGAAGAAGATCGAAGGTTTGGAATGGCCCAGTCAGAGCCCGGACGCAAATCCTACCGAAAACCTGTGGAATGGCTTGAAGAGGGCTGCACACAGGAGATCCTCCTCACCATTTGATAGATCTGGGGCATTTATGCAAGGAGGAGTTTGCCATTTTTTTTAAGATGTGCTAAAATGGTAGACTCGTACCCAAAGACACCGAGTGCTACATCACAAGCAAAGTGTGCGCACGCTTACGCAACCAGACCGCCAGCTTCCTCTTTTGGTTTTTCACTTGGACTGAGCTGCTTGCTATGACACATTAAAAAAAAATCTGATAAATATGAATTATCTTGGTTTTATTTTTTACATCACTAAATCCTGTAGTTTTAATAGGGGTGTGGAGACATTTTATATCCACTGCACTATGGTCAGGATTACAGTGGATCCGAAGCTTATCCGGGAATACTGGGAGTGAGGTGGGGGAACAGGCTGGACAGGACACATTCATGTACTGGATTACGGTGGATCCGGATCTTATCCCGGGAATACTGCAAGAGAGATGGGAATACAGGCAGGAAAGGACACATTCATGTACTTGTTCACACGTGGGGGAAATTTACAGTTGCCGGTCCACATATCGGCGTGTTTTGGGGTGATGGGAGGAACCCGGAGAACCCAGAAGACGTGGAGATCGACAGTAACGCAGGCGCAGGACGGAACCGGGTGCCCCGGAGCTGCATGGCGATGATGTCACCCGCTGCACCGCATTACGGCGATAGCACCATTGCTTTATACCACACGGCCGATTGCACCACGCAGCTGGTACACGCCCCAAGCTCGCTCCAACCATGTAACCCATGTGATCCCGACTCCTTTTCCAGATCATTTCTGATCTCTGTGGTTGTGTCCCGTGGTGTAGCAAGCAGCTCCATCCCTCACCCTCGCTGTCAATCATCTGCCTGGCCTTAATCACACCTCCACACTCACTACCTCTCACCGAGCGCTACCTGCTCATTTTCCTCGGTGCGACAGAGCCCGGAGTCAGAGCCTCGAGTCAGAGCGTGGGCGTAAGGACAATAGCAGAGTCACACTGCTGAACCCAAAGACTCGCACAACGCTCTCTCTGCTGCACGTATTTATTTTGATAAAAGGTCGCCTACTCGTTTTTCCTCATTTAGCACAAATCCTATTGTAAAAACGCAGATCTGAGGGCGGCTTCGCTCAAATCTCCGGCTCTGCGAGTAGATCGAACAAAAGGCTAATGATGTGTTTGATGTGAGGGAGGGAAAAAAAAAAATCTGATATTTCCAGAGGGGGAGGGGAAAAACATTTTCGGCTTAAAAATACACAAAATTCATTTCTGATCAGGAAGGAAAAACGTTTCTTTTAAAGCATGATAAGCAACCGCCTGCATGTGCAGCATTCACAAAAAAAGTATTCTCCTAATAACTCAGTACACGGTGAAGGAAAGCGCTCGTTTCATGAGTTCATCGATCGAGTACGACAGACCTGTATTTGGTAAGAATGTTTCGGTCAGTAACACTTCGGCCTTTTCTCAGGAACGGGCAACTTTTCAACACGGTTAAGATGATGGTACAAAGCTAATAAGGCCAGTCAGAGAATTCGACACGGTGAGTTGTTCTTCATTCAAACGATCCTGGCTGAGAGAGAGAGAGAGAGAGAGAGAGTCTCCAGCAGCTTTAATATGCATGAAGAGGGACCGAGGACGTTCTCAGACTTCTAGATGAGTGACTCACTGGCTCTTCCTCTCGTCTAAAATAAAGGCCGGTGGTTCGGATTTCAGTGCTGGCATGGGAACGTTCCCAGAGGAAGGAGCGGCTGGCGAGTCTCTCATTGTCCCAACACGCATCTGGGTCGACTGGCTGTTCCACGAAACAAAGCCTCTTCCTACCACAACAACGACGACGACATTATTCCACACAGAAAGTGAAAACACCTCCTGTCCTGAAGATGCCGGAAAACTTAGTTACTTCAAGCTTTAGCTCTGACACTGGAGACTCCTTCCGCAGATCCAACCTTAGAAAGACGATTAAATATCAACACCGTCTGACCGATCAGAATGCAGAATTCAACTTCGGGATGGGATGGGATGACCTCGCCCGAAATACGGATCTTCAATTCACGAAACGAGCTAAGCGACCAAGTTCCAATTAAACAATGATTATTATTAAATACTATACGTCATGTGGAGGACAGGAGCAACACACACTTAAACAATTAAAAGTATTTAAACGATTAAAAGTAAAATAAAAAAGTGTTCAAAGATAAAGTGTATCCACATAAGTCTACGTAGCTCGTCTTTTTTTTTTTTTTAACTCCCGGATCTAGTCATTGTGTCCGTTTTGTGGCCACACTGATGCGATGCGAAGCATCGAAAGAAAAATCACGGTTCGGTCTGGTAACCATGGCGACGGGATGACTAAGACGGACAAGAGGAATGCAGATCGCGCAGGAGAGATGCGCTGATTAACCGTTAAGCTGCCTCAACGAGCGCGGCACACTTTACTCTTTACTCGGTGTTGTGTGTGTGTGTGTGTGTGTGTGTTTTATTTTCAAGACGCTGCAGCATCTAAAGGACAGCAGCGTTACAGCAGCATTGCTGTGGCCTCCATGTGTCTCTTAGCAAGACAGTTTTGCGAGCTCTTTCTCAGTGAAAAATGGGAAGCGCGACTCGCGTCACAGACGGAGAGGACGAGTGTGTCGGTCCCTGTTATCCGATATCACAACCGCCGCCCCCCCACTTATTTCCTGTCTATTGTGCGACTTTGTATCCTGTGCACATTTCTAGCAGGTCAGACCTCCTCTGTGACTGACACACACACACACACACACACACACACACACACACACACACACACAGAGAGAGAGAGAAAGAATGTCCACCACAGCAGTCTATAAATGGTGTCTGTGCAAATGCTTTTCTTTCTTCCCTCTCGGCGAGTCTTATCGTCACAACAGACCGCGTCATTTATCATTTGTAGCTGACGCTGCCGAGCTAATCGTGTGTGTAAATGGATTTGTTGCACAAACGGCAACCCGAGAGCTGTCAGAATACATTACGCTCTATCACAGGATAGACAACTCATTCATCAGGATTTGTCAGAGCAGATTAAGAAAGGTTTTCAAAAAAAAAAGAAAAAAAAGTGACACGCTGCTGCTTTGCGCACTTCAAAAGGTCGTTTTAAACCACTGAAATAATCGGTGTGACAGTTCACGTTGTTTAATGATGTAGGAACATCTCTACGCCTGCACACAAGCTCTGCGAATATACACTAGCACGCCATCCGTGACTGGCCCGGTGTCCTGCTGCTGCCCCTTAACCTTACTGACATTGGACACGTTTAGCTAGCCGAACTGCTAACCGCTAGCAGACTTGCTCGATTTCTATCAAAAGCAGCAAAGTTAGCAGAATAACGTTACCATAACAACCACATCCGTTTCATCACTTCTACGTACACAGCACGGAGCCCTGATTTCCCCAACAAGCAACATTTTAATTAAAGGTTTTCCTCAATTTTACGCCCCTCAGGCAACTTTTTTTATTTTGCAGTTTGGTTTGTTTAATTATGTGCAGCGTAAAAAACAGACCAAAAGACGCACACAAGACTTGATAAAGAACTTGATTCGACTATTTAAACTTTAATATCGAAAATCCCATTTATTAATTAGGGAAGAGTTTAGTTGCTTTGGGTTTTCCTCTTCTTTTTTCTATTGCTGCCATTTTGTCCCTTAATTGGTCTCACACACCAGCTACTCACCAGGGAGGACGGAGGCTACCGCGTGCTTATTCCGAGACGCATGAAACCGACCCCCTGCGTCTTTTCCAACTGCTGCATCACAGGGTGGCCTAACACGCTGGCTATCCGCCCTCTTCAGCATACACGGGCTCACAGACACCCACGATTGGCTAGCGTCACTGTGACTGACAGGAGAGAGTGAGTATGCCCTTCCTACCCTGAGAGCTTGGCCATTCTTCCTCTCTTGGCTCCCGGGTACAGACGGCCGTGGGGATTCAAACTTGCGATCTCCAGATGACAGGGCGAAAGCTGCTCTGTTTCACCACTAACAACTAACAGAACTGGAGAAAAGCTTCATTTTTTTTGCACTCAGAGGAAAAAAAAAACAAAAAAACAATGTGAATCTCAGTACCAGATCCAAAATGGAGGTCTGAATGAATCCTCAACAAAGCCCCATCACCCACCGTGCGCCATTCAGCTGCTCAGCAGACAGATGGAGAGAGAAAACAGAGCTCATCTGTCACGTGCGGAGCTCCACCACACTTGTGGCTGGGTGAAGAGACGTCCTACTGTACATTCGCACCACCAAAGATGGAATTCTGTGATTTCAGTGGCATTTTTCTCAATTCTATGCAAATCAGAAGTGACAAATCCGAACGTTTGTCTCAGACCAAACCTACAGCACGTGTGGTGCGACGTGTGGTTCTTCTGTTCCACCTACTTGCAACTAGTTCCTATTTACTGTCTGACTCACAAAAACAGAAGAATCTCTTAAAACCTTATAATGGCTTCGTCTCATCACGTACAATCTCTCGGTTGCAACACGACCACAAGAGAAGAACCACGAGCGGCATGAGTGACGTGTAAACGTGGGGTTAGAGAGGACAGAAAACACAGCTTGCCTCTTGATCATCACAGGAAACCCCAACACTCTGGTAGAATAATTAAACACACCCCTGACATCGTAGAGCCTTGCCAGTTTAAAAAGGACGGCGTGTGAATATTTAACCGGTGTTTAAGGGTTTTTCCCTGAATGTCGAGGCCAGCGTGGGACTGCAGTGTAGCTTCAGGAGATGGATTAGCATGAGAAAGATGTGTCTGCATTCCTCCGGAGTGGAGCGGGGGTGGAGGTGGAGGAGGTGAGAGGACGTTAAAGTCCTGCGATGCAGCCAAAACCCACACCGACAACCCTACGGCTGCTTTCGCTGCTGAAAAACCGAGGGGGGAAAAGTGGAAGTCGGTCAGGATTTATTTTAGCTGTTGGACAGCGCTCAGGAATGAAAGGATTTGTGGTTTTTGGCTCTGGGTGTCGTTTATTTTAGTCGCCGTTCTCATCGGAAGCGTTCGCTGCACTTGCAGCATGAATTCGACGAGTGCAAAGGTCAAACGAAATCCCAGAACCCATTCACAAAAAAATGCTAGGAGAGAGAACATGGCGTATTTCTGAGTTAGCGCTGNCTGAGTTAGCGCTGGACGATATGATAAAGTAATCTCAGACCCCCTTAGGAGAAAACGCGGACAGTCGTCGTCCCATTCGTTCATGTAACACACCAACAGTAGGTACGTTGCTATCGGAGCCCTCGCTCGTAACAGACATGCGCTTTTCTATTGAAACAAATGTTCATTTTTCCTGCTGCATCATCTCATCAGTTTCCTGCTATTAAATCCGTATCTGTCCTCATAACTAGTCACGCCAACAAACATCGCAAAACAAAGCAACGACTGAAAAACATATCGAAGCAGAGCTAGCCAATCATACTGAAGCTTGATGCTAGCTAACAAACCAGTCTAGCATTATGTCCAATTTTATGCTGCACCAGGTTTGTATTCATTACACAAAACAATGACACAGAAGAAATAAATAACCACTCTGATGACTCAGGTTTATTTTTGTTAGTGAGTTAGCGTTACTAGCGTTAGAGATACTGTGTGTGGTAATGTTCGTGTATGGTCCGGGTAAGTACCTCTGCAGACTGCAGCAAACCCTTGAATATGAATGTCGTGATAAATTATAGCGCAATACACTTTCCTAAGATTAAATTTAAATGTTAAAAAAAAAAAAAAAGATAACAATTACAAACTCTTATTTGACCTTACAAGTTTGCACTTGAACTTGGGAAAAAGTATCAAACATTTACAGATATTTTTCTAATAAACAAAAATTATTTCTTTTTGCAGACATTAAATAAAAGCATCACTAAACTCTCAGATTTTTAAATGTAACACTGAGGCAGTCAAAACCTGAGAGACACATACAGTCGCTTCTGAAAGCACTGGAACAGCGAGGACAATTCTTTCCGTTTTGCTATACACTGAATGCATTTGGGTTTGAGATCAAAATATGAACGAGCTCATAGATCAGAACTTCAGCTTTCACTTCCTAAAACCTACCTCCAGATGTGTTAAAAAAACACTTGTTTGAAACCACCTATTATTCTAGTGATCAAAAAATATTGGAACATATGACAGGTGTGTCTTGTGGCCCAGGTGTACTCTGTTAGATTTATTGTTTAAATAATTAATAGCTCTGAATGGCTGCTCTTGGTTTGAGCCACAGTTTCACCTGTGAAGACTGCATTTGCTGTTAAAAAGGATAAACCAACATGAAGACCAGAGAGCTGTCTATGGGAGAAAGGCAAGCCATTTTGAAGCCGAGGAAAGAGAGAAAATCGATCAGAGCGATTGCACAAGCATTGGAAATAGCCAGTACAACCATTTGGAATTTCCTGAAAAAGAAAGAAACCACTGGGGAACTTAACAACCAGACTTCGAACACATCAGCCAAGAAAAACAGCAGCAGCTGATGACGAACATTGCGAGAGCTGTGAAGCAAACCCCAAAAACTAGAGTCAGTAACATCACCAACCACCTCCACAGTTCAGGGTGAAGGAATCACGATCCACCGTTTGAAGAAGACCCAGAGAGCAGAGATATAGAGGCCGTTTCACCAACCACTCATCGGCAGTAAGAATCGGAAGGCCAGATTGGAATTCGCAAAGAAATACAGAGATGAGCCACCAAAGCTCTGGAGCCAAGATTATCCTCTACCAAAGAGATGGAAAAGCCAAAGTGTGGAGAAAGAAAGGATCTGCTCAAGACCCAAAACATGCGAGCTCGTCGGTCAAGCATAGAGGAACTCGTGACCTTAGCAGCAGAATGAATTCAGAAGTCCACAGAAACATTCTGTCTGCCGTTTTACAGAGAAAT
>JAKKZN010000019.1:15123214-15139584 GCA_033441825.1 Pangasius elongatus | reverse complement strand
CCTAATCCTGTCCAACCTCGTCACTCCCAAAGAGAACCTCAACATCTTCAGCTCTGACTCCTGCCTCTTCCTCAGTGCCACTGTCTCTAAACCATACAGCATGGCCGCTCTCATATCAGGATGCATATCATGTATTGTAGAAATGCATTCGAGAATCGTGATATGATTATTTTTGTCCTATCGCCCCAGCCCTAGTTCTGGGTCAGAGATCTCTACTGAGTCTACAATGAGAAATGACCTTGTAGTCCTCTGAGGCAAAAAGCACAGGAGCTGGCGGTGTAAACGAAAGGAAACGTTTACAGTTGGGGTCGTGGGTTTACACGTGCATTACAGAATCCGCAAAATGTTAATGATTAAAAATAAATAAATAAATAAATAAATAAATAAATAAATAAGCAGCATGATAAAAACTGCATGTTGTTTTTTATTTATTTAGTTCTGCCCTGAATAAGCTACTTCACATCTCAGACATTTACATAAAGCCCACAAGACACAAAAATAACTGAATTTACACAAAGGAACCACTTGATTCTTAACCCTGTGTGTTTCCTGATGATTAGAGACTGTTTTGATGTTTTGTGATATTTGCTCATGAGCCTCTTGTTTGTCCTGAGCGGTTAAACTGCTCACTGTTCTTCAGAAAAGCCCTCCAGGTCCTGCACATTCTCTTCTGCGTATTTGACTCCTTTCCAGCAGCAGCCATATGATTTTGAGATCCATCTGTTCACACTGAGGAACCTGAGGGACTCGANTCTAACACTACTATAACAAAAGCTTCTGTGTTGCTCGATAATGAAACACGATCCGTCCCGCGCCGGGGGGGGGGCGGGGGGTGTAAACTTTTGAACAGGATGGTCGGCGTAAATTATTTTTTTGTTTAAAGATCTTTTTTTTTTTTTTTCATTTAGTGTGAGAGAAGATATTTACATATTTACGAAAAGACAAAATAACAACAATATACACCGATCATCCTGTTCAAAAGTTTACACCCCCCTCCCCCCGTCTTCCTACTAAACCTCGTTACTGTTTTTTACGAAAATAACCATCAGGGCTCTGGGCTGCTTTTCTTTCGTACTTCACAAATCCAAGATAAGATGATATAAGCCAGATTTATTCGTCATGATCGCACACCGGAGCGCTGGATTAGTAAAGCTGGATCGAGTTGCGTGAGAGAATAAGACGTGAACGAGTCTGTGACTGGATAATGCAATGCGTATGGAAGCCTGGAGAAGACGTTAAATGTTTTCTTTCTTTGTTTTTCTTTCTTTTTTTTTTTTTTAAACATAATATGCATGATTTTGTTATTTTTTTTTAAGCTCAGTTTAACACAACTGTTTATTTTTTTTGCTCATCTGAATAAAACACGTGGTCGTTTTTAAGCCTCCGTTTTAACAGAGACATGAATAAATAAATCAACAATATAAGATGTACGTTCTACAGTAACGTTCCAGAGGAAATTTGTCTCGAATCCTCGCGTCAACAATTTATTTTAAAAAACAAGATGTCTGTCCATAAGCTGGTCAAATCACGAGCGATTTCTCTTTAAGAGAGAGAGAGAGAGAGAGAGAGAGAGAGAGAGAGAGAGAGAGAGCGTATAGAAATGAACCAAAAAGTGGACATTTTTAACTAATCTGAGATCTTACGAGTTCGATAAAAATCTAGCGAGCGCAATCTAACGTCTAAATGTGTGCGCTGATCCTGTTCACGATGAATTAAGCCTGCTGCTGAGCAGGTTTTGACTGTTGCCTTGGTAACAAATCCAACAAAGCAGCTTCAGTTTCGAAGGAGGGACAAATCCGGGATCATCAACAATCTAATCGTACAGCAAAACTGCGCCTTGGCACCGTTTATACACACACTGCTAGCTGATTTTTAATTTAAAAAAAAAAAAAAGTCATTACAGAATCCACTTTTAGGAAAGGCGCCGTGAGCCGGGATCTGATGCGTCTACGTTTTAAATGTTCGTACGTAATAAAAGAGGTCGTCGTGGTTGATATCTAAAGCTTGCCTACATCAGACGCAGTTCAGGACGGCTCTGAATAACATTTCATAATAAAGATCATCACTGATAAACTGTCATAAACTGGATCGTTTCCAGCTAAAACGAAAGTAAAAGCAACAGTGTGTGGATTATCCACTGAACATCAGCTGACTCTGGCTGCTTCATGACACTCACATGACACCACGCAACCGTTTCACGTGAGCAAGTCCTCAACAGCGTATATCGCACCTCGCTAATCACATCCTCAATTCCACAGAGTTTAGAGCGCGGTGTTTAGAGATGCAGAATGACAAATAAACGAACAAACAAACAAAAAAAAACCAATGATAGTGCTCATTCTGCTAGTTGTGTTCATGACACTTTCATATCATTCATTTGACATGGAATTGACGAGAGAGAAATAAATACTGGAAAATGTAAATCTAAACTGGAAAATGTAAATGTAAACAAGTGCACCGAGGTGAATTAAGCCTTTAGGATGAGAACTGAAATACTGAACACCTGTTTTAATCACATTTCCAAGTTATCAGCTTTGAGAACCTTGAATAATAACGCTTTCCCTAAATTCCAATTTATCGTGTGTGCTATAGACGCGATGTGCTATAGATGCTGCGCGTTATAGATGCTGCGTGCTATAGACTCTGCGTGCTATAGACGTGGTGTGATATAGACGTGGTGTGCTATAGACGTGGTGTGATATAGACGTGGTGTGATATAGATGCGGTGTGATATAGACGCGGTGTGATATAGATGCGGTGTGATATAGATGCAGCGTGATATACATTCGGTGTGATATAGATGCAGCGTGATATACATTCGGTGTGCTATAGACGCAGCGTGCTATAGACGCGGCGTGATATAGATGCAGCGTGATATAGATGCAGCGTGATATACATTCGGTGTGCTATAGACACGGCGTGCTATAGATGCGGCGTGATATAGATGCGGGGTGATATAGATGCGGGGTGATATAGATGCTGCGTGCTATAGATACAGCGTGATATACATTCGGTGTGCTATAGATGCGGTGTGATATAGACACGGCGTGATATAGACGTGGCGTGCTATAGACGCAGTGTGGTATAGATGTGGTGTGCTATAGATGCGGTGTGATATAGACACGGCGTGCTATAGACGCGGTGTGGTATAGATGCTGCGTGCTATAGATGCAGCGTGATATACATTCGGTGTGCTATAGATGCGGTGTGATATAGACGCGGCGTGCTATAGACATGGCGTGCTATAGACGCGGTGTGGTATAGACGCGGTGTGGTATAGACGCGGCGTGGTATAGATGTGGTGTGCTATAGATGCGGTGTGATATAGACATGGCATGCTATAGACGCGGTGTGGTATAGACGTGGTGTGCTATAGACGCGGCGTGATATAGAACATGGGATTTTCTGCAATTCTGTGTATTCTTGTATAAACACTTCTCACAGAAAGAAGAATGTAGGAAGTTAACTGCAGTGTACTTCAGTAATAATAGTAGATGTGGTAAAAATGACAGAAACAGGATGTTTATCGGCGTGAAGCCAGTTTTACGTGTAACCGCATCAGGTCTCCGTGTCAGATTATACGATGAACAATTATAGACCGGCGATTAAATAAATTTACTACGCTATGCGTAGTTTACGTGATCTGGAGATCAATCAAGTGTCCATTAGCACGTTCTGTTTATCGGCATCGCGGCTTACGTCGTCGTCGAGCACCTTCAGCACGAAATCTTCACGTTACGTGTTCTAAGACCGCCGATCTCAGCTCACTCAAATCAACTTACTAAAGAATTCTTTTACGATGTGCGACAGTAACATCGGGCTGAAAAAAAAGAGCACGCTGTAAATACGTATGATTTCAATTAGCTATGTTAAGCTTTAATAAAAATAAAACACACATCTTTACAACCTATCGCTAACTCATTTCTTTATCACTGTAACTGGTAAAGAATGTACACGTTAGTATATTGTAGCTAACGTTTATAAAAATAAAAAAAGGAGGGGAAAAAACAGGAGACTTTATAATTATCATCAGTAAAGGCTAAAGGTGACTCACTTCTCCAGATTTATCCCATGTATATGACACGTATATGACGAGTATATGATGCGTATATGACGAGTATATGACACGTATATGACACGTATATATGACGAATATACAATGTGTACATGATGAGTATATGACGAGTACGTGACACGTATATGACGCGTACATGACGAGTATACGACACGTATATGACGAGTATACAACGTGTATATGACACGTATATGACGAGTATATGAGACGTATATGACGAGTATATGATGCGTACATGACACGTATGTGACGAGTATGCGACGAGTATATGACGAGTACGACACGTATATGACAAGTATACGACGAGTATATGACACGTATATGACGAGTACACGACGTGTACATGACGCGTACATGACGAGTATACAACGTGTATATGACACGTATATGACGAGTATATGAGACGTATATGAAGCGTACATGACGTGTATATGACGAGTATACGACGAGTATATGACACGTATGTGACGAGTATACGACGAGTATATGACACGTATATATGACGAGTATACGACAAGTATGAGACGTGTATATGACACGTATGCGACGAGTATATGACATATATATGACGAGTATACAATGCGTATATGACGAGTATACAACGCGCATGAGACGTATATGACGATTATATGACACATATACGACACGTATATGACATGTATATGACGAGTATATGACGCTTTTATATGACATGTATATGACGAGTATACGACACGTATATGACGAGTATACGACGCGTATATGACGAGTATACGACGCGTATATGACGAGTATATGACACGTTTATGACGAGTATATGACACGTATATGACGAGTATACGACGCATATATGACAAGTATATGACGAGTATACGACACGTATATGACGAGTATACGACATGTATATGACGAGTATACGACAGGTATACGACGAGTATACGACACGTATATGACGAGTATATGACGAGTATATGACGAGTATACGACACGTATATGACGAGTATACGACACGTATATGACGAGTATATGACACGTATATGAGACGTATATGACACGTATATGAGACGTATATGACGAGTATATGACGCATATATGACGAGTATATGACATGTATATGACGAGTATACGACAGGTATATGACGAGTATACGACAGGTATACGACGAGTATACGACATGTATATGACGAGTATACGACATGTATATGACGAGTATATGACACGTATATGACGAGTATACGACATGTATATGACGAGTATATGACACGTATATGACGAGTATATGATGCGTATATGATGAGTATATGACACGTATATGACACGTATATATGATGAGTATACGATGCATATATGACGAGTATACGATGAGTATACGACGGGTATATGACGAGTATATGACAAGTATATGACGAGTATATGATGCGTATATGACGAGTATATGACACGTATATGACACGTATATATGACGAGTATATGATGCGTATATGACGAGTATATGACACGTATATGACACGTATATATGACGAGTATACGATGCATATATGACGAGTATACGATGCATATATGACGAGTATACGATGAGTATACGACGGGTATATGACGAGTATATGGCAAGTATATGAAACATATATGACAAGTATACGACGCGTATATGACGAGTATATGATGCGGATATGACGAGTATATGATGCGGATATGACGAGTATATATACGATGTGACTTGTACAGATAAAATTGTGCGCTGTATTTTTGTGCAATTCGTTTTCGGGTGTATTTTTTGTGAAAATTAATAATAGAATAACAGTAAAAGTAAACGAGGTAAACAATTAAGTGTGGTACATTTCAGCCTGCTACCAAATAAATAAATAAATGACATTATCTTTAATCTTTTAAAGGCTCAAAATGTTTAAACACAAGAAATACACAGGAGAGAAAAATCGCAGAAATAGACGATACAGGTGTAGTGTTGAATACGGTGCGCAGTATTTTGTGTCTTTTTCCCAAAATCGGAGACGTTCTGTTGCTATGGAAACTTTGTGTACTACGCGTAACCTTTAGTACAGCTACTACAGCTATTATATATATAATCTGTGGTGTTTTGTGGAATTCCTTGTGTGTGTATTTTTGTGACTTAGTAAACAATTGTTGTACATTTTGGGCGAAATACAGAAACAGAGCACACACACACACACACACACACCCACTACAGACAATTTGGAAATGCCAATCAGCCTACAACGCGTGTCTCTAGACTGGGGGAGAAAACCTGAGTACCCGGAGGAAACCCCCGAAGCACGGTGAGAACATGCAACTCCACACACACACACACACACACACACACACACACACACACACACACACACACACACACACAGGGCAGAGGCGGGAATCGACCCCTGAACCCGGAAGTGTGAGGCAGATGTGCTACCCACTAATACACCGTGACCCCCAACCTCAACACAACACAACCACAAGCTCATGATGATTATCATCCACAGATTCAGTGTGTGTGTGTGTGTGTGTGTGTGTGTGTGTGAGATTTATGTGTATTTTAGTTAAAACCTGTAATATTGAAATACCGCTGTGTATTTCAGTAATAACAGACATACTGAGCAATTAATTATAGCAAGTTTCAGGCAAAACATCAGCGCATGAAAAAGAAAAAGAAATTTCACTCTATATATCTCCAAAAAGTCCTGTTGCCATGGAAACGTTGTGTACTCCCCTTAACCTCTACTACGTCTATTTATATTTACTAACATGTAACTACATCTACATTACCTAAGAGGCTCTGAAATGTAAAAACTAACTCTTTAAAGTTTATTAAAAGTAAATCAAACATGATTTCTGGGAGAGAGAGAGTGAGTACTGTAGCATTATTATGATTATGATTATGATTATTATTGTGATTATATGATTAAAAGGCTAAAGGTGATTAATTCCTCCACTTAATGAACTACGCACCACAGAATGAAACCTCGGCGACTCTTCCTGTAAGGAAAAGAAAAGAAAGAAAAGAAATAAAAGAAGTAAAGAAGAGAATTACACTTGCTGCTCCAGGATGCAGATTGTAGCTATGTTAGGATTTAGCCACAGCTAGCCATGTAGCTCCATCACCCCATTATCTGAGGTTTATTTACTCATTTATGGATTTGTTTTTCCATTTATAATTTTGTAATGATGTTGGTGTGTGAGTATGATGAGGCTAAAGCGGGTTAAATATCGAGTAAAAAATAAAAAAAGAAAGAAAAAGAAAACAAACACAAACAGCGCGGCGTCTCGCGCTTTTCGCTGCTTTTTCCCCCTTAAAAAAAAAAAGCGTCTCGCGCTGCACTACTACAACACCGATAACAGTAAATAACAACAACTAATAACGACTCAAAAACAACAATAACGTCACTCACGTCACTGTCAACCTCGATGTCATCGTTGTCGCTCATTCTTCGGTCGGGTTTTTAATGGGGAAGCTGTTTGGAAACCATGAAGCGGTGAAGATCAAATCAGATCAACAGTCAACAGCCAGGCGACGTGCGATGCGCGAGCTGCGCCACACGTGACTCACTCGCCTACACGCGGACGTTCTATGTCGCGTGACGCCACCAGAACCACCCGCCGTAGGGGCTTATGGGAGTTGTAGTTTCTTTACCAATTACAACTAAGCCGTAGTGTCGCGTAAAAAAACTACAACTCCCATTTTCACCGGACTATTTAAAAAAAAAGCGTCTCACGAAAGACGTTAAAAAGTCGTTAAAATAAAAGACTTCATACTTCAAATTGGTGCTCGATAGCGCCATCTGTTCTACGCTTACAAATTCAATAGGCTCGACATCCTACCCGAAATCCTTTGCGAATTTTTGGGCCAATCAGAGCGGACGGATTAAAAAGGCGGAAGTAAACATTGGATCAATTTAATGCTAAGTTCTGCGTTTTGTTTTTTTCAAAACAGTTCAGCAAGTTCTCAAGACATTTGACATAAAAAGTACAAATACAATTTGACAATGAGAATAACTAAATAAAAACAAAATTAAAGAGCATCACAAATATATATTAATTTCATTTAGCAAAGACAGTTTTTCTGGATTTTTTTTTTAATTTTATAGATTCAAAATAAATTTCAAGGGCTGTTTGGAAATGAACTAAATTGAGTTTGAGTCACTCCACTTTCTCTGATGAATATAACATTTTCCTAATAATTTAATGCTGCGTTCATGACAAATTTTCCAACACGGAACTTCCTACTTAATAAGTCGGAAATAAAATGCATAATGCATACTGTAATAAAGAGTGGTTTAGTTTGTGCTTGATTTGTTTTTAAAGGAGAAATAGTTCTTACTTGTGTAAATAACCTGGGGCCCCTGGAGGACTAGTGGTTAGGCCGCAGTGCCTAATCTCACCGCTCTCAGCACACCTCAGTGTCGGTCCAACGTCCGCATAAAATTGGGAGGGTTACGTCAGGAAGGGCATCTGGTGTAAAAAATGTGCCAAGTCAAATACCTTCAGAACCAAGGGTTATGTAGCACCTTGGTCCTGGAGGAACGTTGTTTCATTTCACTGTGTACTAACTAGCTGTAAATGGTTGAAATGACAATAAAGCCACTTGACTTGACTTGATACGCCGACTAATGATTCGTAGCCAAAAGAGACATGATAAAAAATTGTGGTTTGAGCCATGAGCCCAGCACAGGTGTACTAAATGGCTGAGAAAACCTGTTTGGAAAACTGACTTCTGGTCCGGAATGCTGGAATACTTGTTTGTATTTGTATTGCGTCTCCTATCAGTCATTTTATAGACTCTCTGTGGACCACTGTCCAGCCTGAGGGTGGAGATTTCTGAACGGGGGTTAGGCTAAATATTCTGGATGTGTTTAGCCAAAAAGTGCGATTGTGTAACCAGGAACTTATGAGCTTATGAGCAACTTATGAATATGAGCATCAGAGTCATTTCTAAACTCATTCTAGTTTTAACTTGAAGTCTGTTATGCTGAAGTTATCCGCTGTTCAATGATGGAGACTTGAGTGGAAAACTGTTCATAGTAATTGCAGTCCTAAAGCTATTATGAAATATTCAATCATGCAATCAGTATAATCATCAAGATAATCCCATATGTAACCATAAGTATGCAATATCATATACATGTGTAAGGTCAACCAAAACCTCAGTAAATAATTGTGCAAAGTACAGGTGGGTATCAATGTCAGGAGGTTCTAAGTGTCTGAAAAACATGGAGTGAACAGATATACCAAGGCCATGGAGATTAGGTCTTCAGCCACCATTAAGGCTGAGAAATAATGGAGCACACAGCCAACAGATACTAGTTGTTTGTGTAAAGAGAAAACTCTGCCTAGAGAGATATGCATTTGAAAACGTATTAAAGGCTGTGTTGAGATCAGGTTCATTAGACTAACTCGGCTTCCACGACACTATCCGAGGAAGAACATCCACAGCCAATCTCACTGGTTGTGGATGTTACCACCATGGTACCATGACATCCATCCATCCATNATCCATGTGGATGGTTTCACCATGGTACCATCCACAGCAATCTCATTGACCTTTAGGCTGTAAATGTAAGTGAATGTAAGGGAATACATAAACAACAATGGCGGCAAAGTCACTGTTCACTTTCAGTATCTTTAGGACACATTTGTTATGTAAAAAAACCCCAAAACCACAGGTCTCTGACAGTCTTTTTCCCCAATACACTTCTCAAAACATGCAAATACATTGCAAATACATCTATATGAATGTATTTGCATATTTTGTGAAGTGTACTGTGGAAGAGACTGTGCGAGGCCTACGGAAAGCATGCTTTATAGCAAGTCATTGCTTTCCTACACTTCTGAGTTAGCAGCTGGTGGTGAAAACATGTTGATGTTCTCATCCGAATGCCGTGTTGTATAGGAAATGTGTTCTTGGAGGGTAAAGGACAAATCCACAATGTTTTTTCCCCCCTAACTTTCTCCCCAATATTGGTTTTGCCAATTCCCATCCGCCAGCTAATTCTGTGCTGTCACACAACAACTGCCAACAGAGGCGGGTGTGGCAAACACGTGCTTTCTCTGAGACACGTGAAGCCACAGATGCCCACGATAGCCTGCTGTTGCTCCCATTATGAGAGCATGGCCAAAGATCTTTAGCCATTCTGGGATGAAATAATACACTTCGCTCCCATATACAATGTTAAAGATGCTTAAAATATGGGGTGTACAATGGTGTTAAAGTATATAACAGTTGAGTCCAGATGCCCTGATTGTAACTCAGTGCTATAAAGCAGGATGTAATTACAATGCGGAATGAGGAAAGTAAAATGAAAAATGTTATTTTCAATCTACAACATTGTCCTCCTCATTGTGTGCTCATGAATCCAATCCCTGGAAAATTTCCAACTGACATATGAAGCATGTTGTTGTTGTTTGTTTTGTGAAGCCACGTCAGTGCTGGTGTGTGGCTGCTCGGAGGAATGTCCAGCAATTTCCTGCCCTTTGCCTTCAACGGGAACATGAGGTACATTTATTACATTTATCTGTACTGAGGGTCTCTGAAACTCATGAAACAGCAGCCATGTAACTTTGTTTTTTTGCGGCCAGACCTTCACGAGATATAAAGTCGACTAAATTGCATCCCCGGGAATGGATCGACAACCGTTCAAATACGCATGAAAACTAACTATTCTAAATGCACTGCATCCCCGTTCATTCAGATCCATGACATCTTAATAGGTAAACTGCACTCATGACCAGAGACAAAGCATTCATTCAAAGCGCATAAAGGCAGATGATCTGGAAGCTCGAGTCACATTCCTCTTTCAGCCGCAAACTGAAAGCCACGAACAGTAAGATCGCTATTGCTTTCACTATTGTATGTGTATAGCTTTAACCATTTTGAGGCTGTATTGCTTTTACAATCAGCAACAAAGGGAAAATAAGCCCTATTATCTGTAATGTAGTTCTAGTTAATGTTACATTTCCAGCATTTGGCAGACATTTTTAGCAACTTACATTTATTTCGTACAGCTGAGGGTTAAGGGCCCAGCATGGCAGTACAGGGATTTGAACTCATGACCTTCTGAGCAGTAGACCAACATTTTATCCACTCACCTACCACTCCATGCTGCGCTATTTAAACAAGGGCTTTAAGTAGATATCACTTTGATATCACAAACGCTATGTATGTTACTGCGCTTTGAAACTTACTTATCATTAGAATTGTTTTTGATTTCCAGTTTCTGTCACTGGACACGCACCATGCGTAGCATCTTTGATCTCCCTGCCAAATTTTTCTCCCTATTGTTCTCATGTTTCACAGATGAGGAGGCGTGGACACGTATCTCACGTAGCAAGCTCACCACAAACACGTATATGAGTATGCACACTCTCTAGGGTGGAGCACACACACACACACACACATCCTCCTCCTTTCTTTTCCTCCTCTCTCTCTCTCTCTCTCTCTCTCTCTCTCTCTCTCTCTCACACCCACACACACACACACACACACACATAAATCCTTTCCTTTCTCTGTCCCTATTTATAAATAGTAATCCTTAGTTAAGCACTTGATTGGTGTATTTATAATTCTTTTTCATTAAATCCCATTTCATTGAACACTCTATTGCCTGATGAGACTGATTATCTAACGAACCTCATTCACTAATTTATAACGAGGCAGTTCTGGTGCTTCTTGTATACTCTAAATAGACCTGTACATTTCTGGTGCCCCGTGTGAGGAGTAGAACTTGGCTTTTGTCATATCAAAGTGATTATAAGCTTTAAATAGATCAACTTGTGGAATAAGCAATATATCAACACAAGGTGATGGCAGATTGGCCACATATCACATATTATTTAAGTTCGTTGTACCTTTGTGGTGCTTTGTTGCTAAACTAATTCACTGTTAGTGGTAAAAGAGACAGAGTTTTTAAAACTATATTAATAATAGTATTAGCATAACCAATTCATAGTTATTAATCATTAATAACTAGCTGAGCGTGTTTTGCTTAGGATCTAAGCAGATCCCTTACCGACTTTGTTCAAAACTTTGTGGAGGCATCAGAACATGGCTGAAATGTATAATTAACACTAGTTAGTTGGCTAGATGTCTGTGAAGACACACACCTGAAACATCATGGAGTCCTGCACCAGAAAAGCACTCACTCTATCCTCAGGAGTTTGAGTCCTGAAGATGCCACAGCCACAGAACTCCACACGTATCACCAAGGTGGGCAAACAGTGCAGTATGTCATTAAACATCAGGAAAAAAATTGAAGAGCAGGAAATTTTAAAGGGCAGAAAGCACAGATCATGAGTTTAGGGGTCTTTTTTTGTCAGAAGTCGGGCTGAGGTTAATGCTGTTCTGGTGGGGATTTTACTAGGAGAGCACTGATGTCACTTACTGGCTATGGACTCGGCTATGTACTGGCCTTTCTCTTCAAATCTGATGGACTGTAAGTGAACAAGACTCTCAGAAGCACATGTTTGACTTGGCTGTGGTATTTCTAAATTACAAACATATGCATAAATAACCTACGTTCAGTACGGTGCAAAGTCTTAGGCACATGCTGTCGAGCAAAGACGCCTTCAGAAATGATGAAACTAAAAAAAAATCCTATACAGAGCAGAAAACAGTAATAAATGAAACAAAGTCGATATTTAATGTGACGATCCTTCACTTTATAAATAATCAGTGTCTCAGGTGCAGTGTGTGCAGGTTTATAAGGAAACGAGCTGTAAGTGTTACTGAGCATCTTGCAGAAGCAGCCGCAGTTCTTCTGTCGACTCGCTTCTTATTTCTGCAGCGAAACCCAGCAGCCTTCATTCTGTTTTTATCTGAAAAGTGTCTCTTATGGAATCTGCTGCTTTCTTTACTGACACACAAACATTTTACTGCCAAGACTTTTGCACAGTACTGTATATCTAAATCTCACTTTCAGAGATGTCTTCAGACAGATGGATCAGTAACTTAAAAGTTTTACATGTTTAAAAGTTTTTTTTTAATCTTTAAAATAACCTTTGAACACTCTGTCACAAAGGGCAGTCCAGAAATAACTCAGCTCAGAACTGCACAAATGCGGGGAGACTGTAAGGCTTCACAAAGTGGCTAAAAATCCATGTGCTTATATATATCATGGGAACAGGAAATGAGCGGCATAACCAAGGAAATGATTCAGAAGTGGGGAGAAAATGCCCTCTGGAGGCTTGGTGGAAAAATGTCCACGATAGATGTTATAGAAACAGCTTTTTCCCGGCTCAGGTCTATTTACGGCTTGTTATCAGTTGGTAAATATTAACGATGACTTCTTGAAGCATGTGAAAGTAAAGTTTGATTTTCAACAAGGATTTTGAAGATTTGATCACATCACAGTCCAAAGTTTGAACAATTCTGACTGCAGGTATTATTGTTTGTAAATATTTTCAAACCTTTTTCACCTATTTATAAAAAAAATAACAAGGTTAAAGCAGTTTGTGACGAGCAATTAGATGCTAGTATTAAACTCACTATAGGGTTTATTAAGAGCTTTCAAATAATCATAGTCATAATTCCAAGCTAGGCAATGTCAAGAAGGGATAATCCATAACGTTAAAGCAAAAACAAGCAAGATATTCGTTCTCATGTTCTCACATGTAAGGTAACACTCTCCATGTGCGGAGTTTACAATGATATAGAGTCCAGGGTGACTATCTGTGACTACACTTCTACTGAAACAATACATACTGCAAAGGTTCGGTACTTTGAAAACTGGCGTTGTGTGTTGTGCCATATTCTGAGCTCTGTTTTCTAAATTGTAGCTGGGTGATGCTCTGAAGTTTCCTCTAATTATTGTAGATAATGGCAAAAAAAAAAAGCAGACCAGTATTTTCTACTCATTTTTACTGGAGTAAAATACCCCCCCCCCTTGATTTACACTGTTAAACCCTGATAAACTGAATTTAGATCCTGTGTTTGGGATGCTGAGTCTTTCATTAGCTTATAACACTCGCTTACTGCTTTGCTAGATATTTGGTCACATGCCGAGCTTTAGTGAGTTACTTCTAATCAGATGAACTCGAGGTCTGTTTCGAATAAATGCATGGCACAGCGTGAAGGGGCTGAGATCTTCATGGTGTAACCCTTATTTAGAATCTTGAGTAGATTTTATATGTCTAAAGTCCAACAACTGGCCAAGAGCCAAGCTGCAAAAGACTGAAAACTTAAGAAGATTCAAGAAGAAGACTTTGTGTCCATTACAGACAAAACTACAGAAAATAATCATTTTAACTGTTATGAATGAGCGGACTGATAGACAAAAATCAGGCCCTTTCATTTAACACGATTTCATATCATGTCATATCATGATGGTCACACCTCCGTACTTCACTGAGGATATGGTGTTCTTTGGATCACAGTATATGTTAATCTCACACTTATACAGTTATCTTCCCTAAGCTTTGTCTTACAGAAAGACACAATCAACAGCCATTGAAATTGGAGCTGAAAATGGAGCTGACTTCTAACCAAACTTCCAAGTTTTCCTCTCATCTGGGCCATTGGAGCCAAAATGAACTCATGAATATCACCTCAAGGAGCTCTGTAGATTCTGTGGCTATAAATAAGGCCGTTAAGGGGCTCATCGTATCTGGGAACTGTGTCATAATGTTTTCACTGTGCGTGAGGGTGCCCTCTGGTGGTCAAAGTCAAAGTCAAAGTCAAAGTCAAAGTGGAGTTTATTGTCATTTCAGCCATATATAAGTACATAGTGAAACGAAACGACGTTTCTCCAGGACCAAGGTGCTCCATAAGACAAACACAGAACAACACAGAACTACAGGGACGACATAAATTATACATAAAGTGCACAAGTGCAAACGTGCAGACGCACAAGACAGAACAAGACAGTACAATGACTACATAGAGCATAGAGAATGTGTGTGTATATATATATATGTGTGTGTGTGTGTGTGTGTTCCTTCAGACCAGTTCTAGGTATTGAGGAGTCTGATAGCATGAGGGAAGAAACTGTTGCACAGTCTGGTTGTGAGGCCCGAATGCTTCGGTACTGTTTGCCAGACGGCAGGAGGGTGAAGAGTGTGTGAGAGGGGTGTGTGAGGGGTGTGTGAGGGGTGTGTGGGGTCGTCCACAATGCTGGTGGCTTTGCGGATGCAGCGTGAGGTGTAAATGTCCGTGATGGAAGGAAGAGAGACCCCCGTCAGGGGGTGGGGGAATTGTCCAAGGTGAACATGACAGGCGTTTAATAGGAGAAGAATTCTCAACGTTCTCAGACGTAATGGTTAACTCCTAAAAACACAAGAGCGACAGCTTCTTTTCTTATTCACCATTTTGCAGCGACGTTCAACATCACATTAATGAGAAATCCAGTGTAGAAATAATGGCGTCGTTGGTGCAAATATTGGAACTAAAGTACCAGAATGCAATGCAGCTACTGTACATTGGCTAGTTCATGATCTAATTAGTGCGAGGCACGTGTCAGGGTCTATTTGTGTTCGACTTGAAACACTTTGAAAAACCCAGTTGTGTTTTTTTGCCTATTAGTAGCATACAATATATTCCCAATTTGTCTTTTTTTAATTTTTTCCCCTCCTACAGTATGAACATATACATCTCACCCATCCATAAATCCCGTTTTCACTTCTCCATTTAACCATTCTGCTTGATGTCCCTTGATTGGGACGTAACAACTGTAGTCAAATTGTTGACAGGAAATGTCAAAGTTTTGTAGGTATTATGCTGCGCTAACTAAATGACGGCTTTGTTTCCAGCCATATCCTGTAAATGTTACCCAGCTGGTGTTAACTGACAAAAACAGTCGACTACAATGGGAGACAAATCGAGCTAAACAAATACCTAAGTTTGCTTCCGGGCTCGCCTGTGGACCTGCTTCCCTTATGAAAAATAGCTGGAAAATAATAATAGTCTACTTGAATTATACGTATAATGCTTCAAGTATATTGTTTCACTTTATACTAATATTTTTTTAGCCTACTTAATATAAATTTAAGTATATTTTGGAAAAGTGTACTTCAGTTTGGGTATGCTAATTTGGTCTTTTAAATGAATATAAAATGATGTACTGACTTTCTATAAATATGTCATGGGCAAGTGTGTCATAAGACAGAAGTAACTGGGGCCTTCCTGGGTTTTTTAGGGATCTGGCTGATAGTTAATTATTTAATGCCAGGTGCAGATTAGGGAAAAAAATGTAAAAAAGAAAGAAAAAAACAAGAGAAGCCAGTTTTATTAATTAGCATGCATGCCCTCATTTCCATAAAGTCTGTAGCATGTTTTGAAAGTGTACTGTACTGTAACAGAGACTGTAAGAAGCCTCTG
>JAKKZN010000019.1:15090131-15101053 GCA_033441825.1 Pangasius elongatus | reverse complement strand
AACCCCTTCCTGACTTCCCGAGTAGGAATTTCCGGGTTTGTTTTTTCTTCGTTAGCGACAAGCTAGCCTGCTAACTGTGAGGAGTGAAGTACATGTGTGATTGATCTAAAGTCAATACTGAAATGTACTCGGATAAAGAAGTGCTGTGAGCAGCCATGTTGATTTGACGTCAGTTACGGGCTATAGACAGAGGCAGCGTTAAACTGGTAACTCGGAAAACATCTCCTCAGCCTCCAGGAGGTTGCTTGCTTGCTAGATTTTTCGATGACAAAATGCAAACACGGAGGTGCTTGAGGTTTGGTGTCTG
Source organism: Pangasius elongatus (assembly GCA_033441825.1). Taxonomy (NCBI): domain Eukaryota; kingdom Metazoa; phylum Chordata; class Actinopteri; order Siluriformes; family Pangasiidae; genus Pangasius; species Pangasius elongatus. The sequence goes on along the minus strand of JAKKZN010000019.1, from coordinate 15,100,746 downwards.
CATTTTTCCCCCCACTCCGTAGCATACGGACGCTGAAAATGGCGTAACTGAACGCAGCATTATCAGCACTATCTGCCTTTACACTCGCGCCTAACGTGAACGTGTCCACCCGGGGGCAGAAAATGTGGGACTACAACTTAAAAAAAAACTAATAAGTCTTGCGTTACGATACAGAACGAAGAAGAGCTTCACTAATTGCTTACTTTCAGGTTCTAAAACTCGACGTGCAAGCAGAAAATCGCTCGTAGTGACCATTTTGGTCTGGAGGTGTTCATACCTGCGCAAACTAACCAAACTTTACTAGGTCAGGAAAACGTAGCACTAAGATAAACATCAATCATGATTAAATGATGATGAATTGTACAGCCATAATGTGGTATATAGACTTACTCTAAAGGGGGACACACAAATCAGTATTGCTCTAAATGTGTCTCAGAGAGGCAGAACACACACACACACACACACACACACACACACACACACACACACACACACTAACCCACGCGCCACATGCTCTTCATTAAGTCTTTTCAGCGCTCGGGGACGCCGGCTGACGCCCTCCAGCAGCACCGTTAGAATGAAAGAATGGGAGGAGGGAGGAGAAATCTCGCACGTGTGCCCTTCAATCTGGAACAGGACTGGGGAAATCTCTATTGTTTCTCAAAAACGTGACAGATGGAAGTTGACACTGGTGTGGATCAGACGCCCTTTCACCCTGCAGGGACATCTGTGGGGCAGAAATACCTCCCTCTTGGTTTACACACACACACACACACACACACACACACACAAGGGGCAAGATATGAGAGGCAGCAAGAGGAGAGCAGTGTTTCTGTCAGTCAGTCTGTCTCGTGTCTTGTCCCTTTTCTGGAATGTGTTGTGGCTGTTGTTGAGGACAGAGGGGAGTTTGTTTGTAGGTAAACCCCACACACACACAGCTGTGTTCGCCTTTACTCCGCAGCAGCTGCGTTCAGAGGTGTCGACACCCTGCACGCTCACGTCTGTTAGCGCCTCCTGCCACAGGGACACGTGTTTAAAGCTGACTAGGCATCAGGCAGCAGACGTTATTCGTCTCGGATCATACGGGCAGATGGACGGACAGCTGAAGGTTCGCACGGGATTCATATCGGGCATCATCATCGAGTCTTACTGGACAAACGCGTGTGCAGAAGGAGTGGGGTTAGAACCGAGAAAGGATCGTAAATAACGCCGATAAATCACAAAAACATCGCTTATAACGTATCAGGGTTTCTGCTAAGGTTCTGCTAACAGCCGGGGAAAACCCGGGGCACTGCACGGCTTCTGTGTAACTTTTAAGTAAATAAATAAATAAATAAATAAAATGCGGTATGCGGTTACAGGGGGGAAAAAAATCAATGACAGTGTGGTGGGATAAGATTTATTCCTCTTACACCATGGCAATTTGCCCACAAGTACAATTATTTTTTTACTTATTACTTATTAAAGTACTTGTAGTTACAGGTAGTCAATGTTTTCAAATGAAACGAGTTCGTTCCTGTTCTCACTTGCGCTACAGCAGCTGGAACAGCTCGTCACGTTACCGAGAAAGCGATGAACTCCACTGTCATGACTGTTACAAAGCGCTGACACTGGAGACTCCTTCCGTAAACGTTAAACCAACGTCTCAATATATCAGTGATTAGATGTTTTTGTTGTTGTTACAACACATTTCTAAAATCTGTTTATTATTAGACAGATTGTGTTGATCGTCGGCTGTTCGAGCCCCTGCGGATGAGCCGTTGCTATAGAAACAATAAGGTATCAGAACGAGCGCGTTAAATACAAACCGTCGGGCTGCTGTTGTAGAAAACTACTTCTGACCAATTAGATTCGAGGACTGTGGTATAAAAAAAAAATGAAGGAATTTCACAAAGAAGAGGGAGGAGAGTTAATTACAACGAGTAATAAAAGACGTTCTAACACACGTGACACGGAAAGGAGCATCATGATCACGATATCAGTATAACGTCAGAGTCGTACATCAAATAAATACTTTTCACTAAGATCGTTAAAAGTCTTGCTGGGAGAGAAGAGCGCGGTTTGCACAGCGTTTCCATCAGCCGTCGGTTACGAAACCATTCACGTTGTTTTTTTTAAATCCCACCAAATGTCCGATCTCCGTCCATCTGCTCGCTTATCTCATGCCAGCAGCTGCAGTGCAGGTCCACAGTCACGATATGTGGCTGTTCCTTCACCACGGACAACATGAAACTCACACGGAAAACAAGGCGTGGAGTTTTCTCTTCGCCTGTCGCTCACTTCCGAAGGAAAGAAAGAAAACCCTCAACACACAGGATACATTCATTTTAATCAGACAAACGCCTACGAAAAGTGACGGACGGCCGATATGATGATACAGGGACGGATAAATTCAGTGTGTCCAGCCCCGTGTTTTGGTCGCCTTGGAAACTGAGTGAGCTAACAAGTGGTAGCTAAAGTATTAAAATAAATTATGGCAAGCTAGTTAGCTAGTTGTGTGCAATGTTAATACTACAAGAAACAAACAAGTCTGGCTAGTGTGTTATTTCTTCTCGATATGTTTAACCATGAGGCGAGTGCGTATCGCGTTAACAGGAGAGTTGTATGACGGCTTTGCGTCCAACTTCTTCTATCGTTTGAGGGTTTCGTAAGTGTTTTAACGTAGCTGCGTGATTTGGAAAGCGTTCGCTTGCACTAGTTAGTTCACTGCTAGTAAACTTGTTCTATTGTAAACAAGATGTGACGGTCGATGTGTGTAGTGCAGCAGGTGGTGCGTTTGCGAAGTCTGTGCTACGTTAAAAATTTTGCGTCATCAAAATTTACATGTAACTATGCAAAAATAAAATGTAGCTAATTTTTGCTAATAAAAAGTGAATAAGGAGCAGCGTTTTTTTTTCCCCCCTTATTCACTGGGCAAGTACGAATAAACCAATTCCTGCGACATATAATCCGTTATACGTTACAGTTATCGTAATAAATCACTTAAATTACCACTAACGTAACGAGGATTTTTTCCCTCTTTTTTTTCCCTAAAATTTTAACATGGAACAATGTTACAAGTTTTCATAATGTGGCAAAACATCACCTCAGTAATATCGCTTCTTAGTATTGTGATATTTTCTTCCCGTCGTCCAGCCGAAACTCCTGTTAAACAGCGTAAATTAATTACGCGCTGCAGGAGGAAACGTATTGTTCGTTCTACTTCTCTGGAACATTTAGTACCATTAATTACTTCCGCATAACAATGTTTGCACAAGGTGTGGTGGTGTGTGTGTGTGTGTGTGTGTGTGTGTGTGTAACAGTTCCTTCACACTCTGAGTCATCGATAAGTCTTGGCGTTGGCAGAGTGTATCATGTTACCTTTCGACAGGACGTGCAGAGGCAGAGTCGAGCTACTGCGGAGCTTTACAGGAAAACGATGAAGAGCTGCGGCTCAAGAGTAGGAGAGCGATTTTTACCTTCTGATGACTTTGTGGCATAACGGGACACTCGAGGAAGAACAGGACACGAGTCAGTGTGTGTGTGAGTGTGTGTGTGAGAGAGAGAGAGAGAGAGTTATCAAGAGAGGCAGAGCGGGGAATCGACAGTAACACGAAGCTATATTTAGAATCTTATTAGAAGAAGTCGTTTCCCAAACCCATATCCTCTCATATAAGACTCTAGTCTACTGATTGCAGAGCAGACAAGAACCTCAAATAATCACAGGTTTCAAGCTTCCAGGAAAAATAAACCTCAAAGTCTGAAAGTCTCTTTCTTTCCGTTATGAAGCGTAGGATAGCTTGGGGAGCAGCTGAGCAGCAAGCGTTTATGTTAACAGGGCCCCTTCGTCCACGCAGGGCTCCGCCGGGTGAGTATTTCACTCCACCTACGGCTAAAAATAGGCCCGAGAAAAATACACTCGAAACACTCAACTGTGCAAATAGCCGTTTTGTGTAATTACAAAGCTTAGGAATTATTTTTTTTTAAATAAATAAATAAATAAAGACTGAGAATACAGGTATGACAGAGTAGTCAATCACCACCTGTGTATACCGAATTAATTTACTTTGTTTAAACCACTCAATTTCGGTCGAGCTTGTTTTAATTTTCATTTTAAAAAGTATTTATCCGTTTACTTTAATTAACCCGACTCCAGGGTGTTCACAGTCCCAAGCAAGGAGGCAGTAAATATGCGTGTCTCAGTGCTCGCGTAAGTGAACTGACCAGGTTTTTGTGCACGCTCGTGAATACAGCAGACGGTCGTCCTCGTGTGCTGCCTATAAACGATACAGAGTAGCTTGAGCTTCATTACGTAGGCTGTTCAAGACTATAAGATGTTTTTCTGTAGGTTAGGGATGATATCAACGTACCACAAAAGCACACAAAGCCCCGCCCCCTCGAGCACTTTCAACCCACAAAGCTCACAGCTGTGTTTCTCGAACAATCTCGTCTATGCTAGGTAAAAGAAATATGGTACTGATGTAAGATATCACCTAACATGTCGAGCTTCTATTGACATGTGGGAATACTAGCGTCTTTTCAAAAATCAGTAAATAAGTTTTTACTTGCAGGGTGTTACCATGGTAACTCGGCTAACTCGGTCCCTGTCCCGATGCGCAGCTCTAGCGCTAAACCTCTCAGTAAAGCTGGAACTATCAACCATCCAAATAACTCACTCGCTCACTGATATTCAGTAAGCGCTCGATCCTCGTCGGTGTTGCCGTGGACCCGGAGCCTACCCTGGGAATTACACCCTGGATGGACCACCATGCGCACACACACACACACGCTGACACACTCATACACACACATATGAGCAATTTATCTTAGCTAATCCTCATGTATGTGTGTTTGAGATGGGAGGAAACTGGAAAACCCTGAGCAAACCCACAGGGAGAACATGAAAAACTCCAGTCACACGTGATGTTTGTTACGTTGTCTCTAATGCCATGTGACAGTGTTTGAAAGAGAGAAGTTGTGAAAAGAAAAAAACAACAATGGAAATGCGATCAGAAGAAGCCAAAAAAAAGATGCGAGTAAACAAACTGGAAATGGTAGGAAGCGTGACTTCGCCGGCGCTCACGACCTCCGTAGCCCTGCCGCAGAAACCCCAGTAACGCTCGCGCTGTTCCGACGGGGTTTATCTGTTCGCCGCCAGGCAATTAGGTTTGTGAAAATAATTTTTGCGACTTTCTCCGTAATCACACTCAGACACGCCATTAAGGCAGAAGAGGCGAGTATTTCTGACACGAATACACGAGAACACTTCATTAGCCGTAAGTGCTATTACAGTACACCGCATCCACATTTCTCCTGAGCCTATTTCTTGCTCGCAGCACAAACAGTATTAAGCTGCTGAGAGGCAGTTCGGTGTAATAGCCCGTGAACTGCTGATCTCTTTCTTTTTTTTGTTGAAGGTCGTTAAAAAGCAGCTTGATTAAACACAGGGCGCTGTAAGTGCTCAGCTGAGACACGTGTTCTCCTCCTCTGCTGCGGTGGTGGTGGTGGTGGTAAACACGCCGGAGCAGCTGCTCAAAGTCTGGCGCTGCCGGTCGCGGTCGCGGTCTCGATCTCGCTCTGGCCCAGAGCACGGCGAGACTTCACGCCAGAGAGAGAGATGAAGTGTAATGTGAATGAGTCACAGCCATGCCTGGACCCCTGGTCTGAAAGTGACTCCCTTCACACTTATAAACGCAGCACAGGAAGCAGCTCCGCTTATGGCTCACTTTATAAAGCGCTTTTTTTTTTTCTTTTACAAGATCTGTTTGAAAGAGCCGTTCTAACTCCTGACGAGTCACTGCAGAGCGTGAGAAAGCGGTCCTCGCAGAAGCTGAAGCAACATCTGGCTTGTTTTATACACATCCACGTCCTGGTGGGGAGCGAAAAAAGCTCTTTAAACATTTACCGCATACTGGCGGAGCGCAATCAGTGTCAGCGAGCGCTGCTGCTTATCGCCTTCTTCATTTCCAACTCTGGTCCCGGGAGACTCACGCAGCGCAGATTTACGTGTTCGCTTCACACCGAGACATACAGGCCATATCACGAGACGAAAAAAAACAACAACCCAAAAACAACAAAACACTAAAACGTAAACCAGGTCTTGGTATGTGCCCGTTTATTTATCCGAGTTCAAGGACATGAAAACTCTTTAAGCTTTTTCTCTCTCAGAGCTGAAAAGGTTCTCCAAAAGGACATTTTCAGAGGGTTTTATTCGTTTCCACATTAAGGACATGCTGTCTCATTTTTCTCTTATGTGAAGTGAGGTGAGTCAAATGAAAACCCTGTGATATTTTGCATTATTTATTGGAAACACGTGTCAGAAAAGCGTGTCGCTCTTTTCCTTCATAATCTTCATTCCGTTCGACGGAAGTCTTCCGGCGCTTAACGAGTGTCCGGATTCAGCTCTAGTTCGTTTAGAAGGTTTTCATTCAGCTCATTCTCATCGAATCTTTTTCACTATTTACCTTTAAACGGCATGTGAGAAATGCTAAAAGCTAACAATCTGATTTTTTTTTCAGTAATGAATCAGCAGTTATAAACAGAGAGAGGTGGAACGACACGACACGACAGATTCCTCGAGTATCAGCCGATAAAGACGCTCATCCGATTTTCCGTTTTTCTTTAAAAACTACTAAGCTTTAAAATCGTCTTTTAACTGAGGCACTTCACTTAAGGAAGGGAGAAAAAAAAAAGGACATGGCTAAAATCATGACTCAAAAAAAAAGAGCTTTGTTTATTCAGTTAAACGTCCACGCAAAAATTTCCAGTTCCCAAAAAACAACAACAACAACAACAACAACAACAACAAAAAACCTCTTTTCCAAATTCATCTTTTTTTTTTTTTTTTACAGGATCAGACCAAATCTGTTCTCTCTCTCCCTCTGATCCACCATTTTGTGCTGGTATCTGCCCGACACTGCTCCTGGGTCTCGGATCGGCGCCACGTCTAGTTAATAATCTTAGAAATGGAAGGTGAAAAGCATTAAAGCAGCAGTGGTATTATTTGGAGCATTTTCACATATCCAGCGTTCACTCTGTGTGAACACAACCCTGGTGTGTTCTCCTCCTCTCAGCGGCTCTTTAGTCAACTGAGAACACACACACACACACACACACACACACACACACACACTCGGGTCTGAGAGCGTCTGAGTGAGATCCCAGTCTGCTTCCAGACAAGCTCTCAGTGAGGAAGTGATTCGACTCGACAGGAAGTGAATCAAACACGCTGTGTGTTTTGGGTTGTGACACGCAGAATGTTTTAAGCTAATCGTTTACATGATGTTCTCATCTTCTGCTGGCTGACAGCTCCGCGTTTCTCCGCGCTCGGGTGATTTTTGCGAAGTCTAGTTGAACCGATGTAAGTCTTGGGGGCGGAGCTTTGTGTACATGGCTGAAAATGGGGGACGGTAATCAATAAGTAAAAGAAAAAAAAATAAAATAAAAATCTTCTTCTTTGGGCTTTTCCCTTCAGGGGTCTCCACAGCGAATCATCNGCCTGGCAGCTCCATGTCCAACATTCTCCTACCAATATACTCACTCTCCCTCCTCTGAACATGTCCAAACCATCTAACTTTGTCCCAGACAAACAGGACTGACACACACATGGGTACCAACGTCATTTCAGTGGATCCGTGCACGTTTGAGTAAAGAGGCAGCACGTGGTAAAGTCTCTGAATGTTGTGTTCAGCGCGAAAACTACAGGGAGATCCTTTCTGTTCACCCACACAGCTCTGCTCCATCGAGCTGCACTTCCTGCCTCTCGAATACACTTATCTAGATGCTAAAAAAACAAAAACAGCAGTTTTCTACACTTCTAATTTTCTCCAGCTTAGAAAAACATTAATGCCTAAAGATGCCTAAAGATAAAAGAGTCCAGGAGAGTTCATTAATAAACACACGACGGCATCATATGTTCAGACGTAACAAAACACAGATATCTCAGACACCGGTCCCTGACTGTAGCCCAGATTTCAGGCGCAGTCTTGAACACGTATTGTGAGCTCAGTGTTTGATAACATCTGGGAAAGTCGCACCAGCAGCTTTCGGCAAGGCTTCTGTTTTTGGCTGGCTCAGATTAGCAGAGGTTCGTTACAGGGTGATCTGATTCGTGTGTGTTCCTCTTTCAGCTCACACGAGCCTTATATGGACTCCCAGACTTAGTTCATAATCGCTCTGAGCGCACTGTGAGCAACAATAACACACACACACACACACACACACACACACACACACACACACACACACAGTTCAGGAAGTGCTGGAGGTCAAAGTCTCACAGGCGGTGTCACTACTATGGTTAGCGCACAGATATAAGGTCAGGCGGTTTGGTTAAACGTTATGATGGAAAGAATACAGGAAAGAAAATCAGACAGCCCTCTTCTGCATACATGAGCTCACTGACGCCTGTGATTGGCTAGTGTCACTCTGATTGACAGGGGAGACAGAGTATGCCCCTCCCACCGATTTTGCTCTCTTGACTCTCATGGCTGTGGCATCGTCGGGATTCAAACCCGCGGTCTCACGCCATATATTTATACTCATGGCAAAATTTAGACAGACGAGAAGTTCATATCTCTAAATACACACACACACACACATACATACACACAGGAAAAAAAAAAAAAGTGTCTCACTTCCTTTCCCATTCATCCCCCCTCCTCCATCCCTCTTTCACATAATGTTTCACATAATGCAGTGTTCCTAGTGACTCACATTAAAAACAAAATGTGCTGGAGACGCTGTGTTGTGTGTCCGTGCGTGTTCGACAAGGACGAGTAGTGCTATTTTAAGACGACCACATTAAAAAAAAGGAGATTGATTTAAGTGTTTCACACACACACACACACACACACACACACACACACACACACACACACACGTGTTGGCTCACTCAGGCATCACGCCACACCCCTGGAATAAGCACAGCATCTGCCGTGCTGCAAGGACATCTGTCTCTGTTCACAGGACTGTATAAAGCTGTGGAGAGGTGGGGGTGGACACATCACGGTCGATTGTTCTGGAGGAATCAAACACACACACACACTTCTCTCTGAGCACTGCGAAAGAAAGAAACCACCCCCCCCCAACCTACACCTCCGACAGAAAACAAGACAACACTGATTTAATTCCTGAAGCCCGCACAAGTCAGCGCGATACACAAACACATCACACGCCGTCTTTAAGACTCGTTTCTACAGCGCTTTTTGGGAAGCGCAATAATCTTCAGGGCGTCCACGTACGAACATCTAACGTGACCGTACGGCAACAATCTTTTGGTATGACAATAACAACATCATGGCAGATGTCATTCATTTCATTAACACACACACACACACACACACACACACACACACACAGACACTCAGAGCACTCTTTGTCATGTTCCTGGTTTTATTCTCCATCTTTACAACCAAACAGCACAAACTTTAAATCCTCATTTTCGCTGATTTGCGTGTAGCAAAAATGTACGTTTTCGAAAATGCTGATGTCACAGCGTCAACCATTTGCACTTACGTTTTATAAACGCGCTAGGACGCTGTTTATCACAGCTGCAGACCAGGCTGTTACACCTCTTTCCACTCAAACAACGGCTAACATGCTCTCCGCGAATCCTACCAGCTGCATCTGTGCACACTCAGAGGAAAGCGCTATCTACCCTCTTCCGCATACCCAAGCTGACAGATTCCTACGATTGGCTAGTGTCGCTGTGATCGACGGCGGAGACGTCAAGACAGCAAGTTCACGGATGGATGTGGCATTGCCGGGATTCGACCTTGGGTATTCGACCATTCGACCATGGCATACGGACACCGAGCTGGCGTGCTCGTGCGGGCGCTTCCAGATGGTTTTCGCGTATGAACGTAGATGTTTTCGAAAACGCCATGACAATTACGTGTACAAGCCTCAAGTCAATGGTTGTGTCCTCGTCCCCGAGAAAACAATTTTCCCCTAATGAACGGAACACGTTTATAGTTCTGTTTAAAGGAACCGGACGGTAGTGATGAACAGAGGAAGAGGAGGAGGAGGAGGAGGAGGAAGAGGAGGTGACGCTCTTACCTGAGGCCTGGCCTGCGGGGAGTGCGGTGAAGACGAGGAGCAGCTGCAGTGCCACGATCACCAGAGCGTGTGAACGCGTGGCCATCCCATCGCACATCTTTCAGCCCTGCTGCACCTGCACGCCTAGAGTCCGCTCCGGCTGAACCTGACCACACACACACACACACACACACACACACACACACACACACACACACACAGAGATTAAATGTGAAGCTCAACTGGCAGGCAGCCAGACACAAAGCAGAAGGTTCTAGAGGTTTTATCCGGGGCTAGTCGACAGGAAGAACCTGTGTGTGTGTGTGTGTGTGTGTGTGTGTGTGTGTGTGGGGCACGCATTAACAATTCAGCCGGTATTTGAAGCTCTGGATGAATCATTTATCAATAGAAGTGCAATCGCGAGAGGAGACGGATACAGAAATGTCACTGAACCCGTGCGATAAGAAGAGGAGGAGGAGGTCTCTCTGTCAGAATTAAAAACAAAACAAGAGGAACGCGCAATTAAAAAAACGACGTAAACCGAACAAACCGAACTGTTATTTCAGTTTGAAGAGAACCGAGATTCCAGCATCAGTCT
>JAKKZN010000019.1:15062205-15073033 GCA_033441825.1 Pangasius elongatus | reverse complement strand
GATTGTTTTATTTCAAATCCATTGTGGTGGTGTATAAAGGCAAAATCACAAAAACTCTGTCATTGTTCAAATACTTCAGGACCTAACTGTACATATATACACACTCACCATCCACTTTAATGAGAGCACCCGTACAAATGCTAAATTTATGCATTTATTATCTAATCAGCTATTCATGTGGCAGCAGCACAATACATAAAATACAGGTGAAGAGCTTCAATTAATGTTCACATCAAACATCAGAATGGGGAAAAGTGTGATCTCTGTGACTTTAACCGTGGCGTGCTTGTTAGCACCAGATGGGCTGGTTTGAGTATTTATATAACTGCTGATCTCCTATGACTGCCACACAAAGCAGTCTCTAAAGTGTACATAATGGTGCGAAAATCAAGAAACATCCTGTGAGTGGAGGGTATGTAAGCTGAAACACCTTGTTAATGGGAGAGTTCAGAGTGACCAGACTGTTCTGAGCTGGCAGGAAGTAACTCATATAATCTTTCTTTACAACAGTGGTGAGCTGAAAAGCAGTTGAGGACTGGAAAAAGACCTGGTAATTTTTTTTTCTAATCTTCAGTTGTCCATTTAGGGTGAGCCAGTGCCCAGAGCCTCAGATTCCTGTTCTTGGCTGACACCTGATGCATTCTGAGATACTTTTCTGCTCACCACAGTTGTAAAGAGTGATTATTTGAGTTACTATAGATTTCCTGTCAGCTCAGACCAGTCTGGTCATTCTCCTCTGATCTCTCTCATCAACAAGGCGTTTCCAGCCACAGAACTGTCGCACACTCCATGTTTTTGTTTTTTTCGCATCATTCTGTGTAAATTCTAGAGACTGCTGTATGTGAAAATCCCAAGAAGCCACAGCGATCACATTTTTTCCCCATTCTGATGTTTGATGTGAATATTGACCTGTAGTTGCATGATTTTATGCATTGTGCTGCTGCTACATGGTTGGCTGATTAGATAACTGCATAAATGTGCAGGTGTACAGGTGTTCCTATTAAAGTGGACAGTGAGTGTGTATATATACACAATTTGTTTATGCTTAGGAATACATATTGTTCATATTCATAAGTACAACATAAAAACAATTGTCTTTTGAAGTGGATGTACACACAGGAACTGTATTAAATAACAAAGTGTCCATACTTACTCCCCTCATAGTATATAACTATAATAACTATAACTTTTAAATGATCTTTTGTTGGTTTGGCAAAAGGAGCAAAAGACAAAGCTGTACTATTATTTCAGCACTGATTAGAGCAAAACATGATATAATAGTCCTTTAATCACAGAAGTCTGATGCATCAAAGTGCATTATGGGTACTCTGTATTCCACAAGGTACATTATTTGGAAACTAACCCATGGTCCATTGCATTGTTCTATTGCATGGGCTCAATGGACATTTTCCACCATGGAATTGGCTACAAAATGTCAAAACTCCCAAAATAGCTCACGGTAAATAGTAGTAGTGTTTCTGACACAGTAGGCACAGACAAAAATAATGATACAGTAGTTGGGTTTTTGTTTTTTGGTTTTTGAATGACATTTAGAGGTAGCTATAATTGATACTCTTTGGGGAAATTATCACTGCCTAGTCTGAAAGCTTTTTTCAATCTTTATGAAACTTCATGAAATGATTTCTGAAGAGTAACACACAAAGATGAGTCAAATGTTAACATCATGCTAATTTTGAAATCGACATATTTGCTCTATGAATCTGGACAGAATTCAAATAAGGATTTTGAACGTGGTTCAGTTCTAAGCCACTTTCTAAGAGATGGAGATGTAGCTGTAAGATCACAGCCAGATGAGTTCATGGGTTTATTGTCTTTGCTGTAGGCGCTATGTATGTTAAAGATAGCACTGCTAATCTTGCTTTATTAGTTATTTAAATGTGTAAACTATTATCTACTTGCTGCCATTTGTCAGTATTCTCTAACATATGCTAACAGTGTTCCCTAAGGCACCAAGACACAGTATCCAACCAGCAGCCCAAAAAATTACATATTAGATTATAATCTATTATTATATTATATATATTATTCGATTATAATTTATAATAATTATTGCAATTTATATAATAATAATCTATCTATCTATCTATCTATCTATCTATCTATCCATGTAATATGGCCGAAAGTATGTGGACACCTGACCATCGTATGTGGACCTTCCCCATACTGTTGCCACAAAGTTGAAAGCACACAATTGCCTAGAATGCCTTTGTATGCTGTAGCTTTTGGATTTCCCTCTACTGGAATTAGCCCTGACCTCAACCTCACTGAACACCTTTGGGATAAATTAGAACGCTGACTGTGCACCAAGCCTTCTGGCCCAACATCAGTGCCCAACCATCCATACTGCTCATCTGGCTGAGTGTGCAGAAATTCCCACAGCCATGCTCCAGAATCTAGTGAAAAGCCTTCACAAAAGAATATGTATGATTTCAATATGTCCCTAGGATGCCCTTCATACAACCATTTAGTTGGGTTGTCGCCTTGTCGGTTGTAGCCATCATTCTATCTATCGATCTATCTGTCTATCTGTCTATCTATCTATCTATCTATCTAGGGTATCTACTTTATTTCCATCATGTACTTTCCATTCCATTTCATTTCAAAATAATAGCTAAGAGATTTAGATCAGCTTTTATTTACTATATATAGGTTTTCCGTGGGTCAAAATTTTACATACATTTTGCTACTATTTGGTGGCATTGCCTTTTAACTGGTAGCCTTCCACAAGCTTCTCACAATACTTTTACTGGTGTAACTCAATCAGGTTTATGAGCCTCCTTGCTCAGATGTGCTTTTTCAGTTCAGCCCTATGAGATTCAGGTCAGGGCTTTGTGATGGTTACTCCAATACTTTTAGGTTGTTGTCTTTAAGCCATTTTGTTAAAACTTTGGAAGTATGCTTAGGATTGTTGTCCTGCTTGTCCTTCTGGCTGATGTCTTCAGGTTTTGCTTCAGTATTTCTAGTTAATGCTCCTTCCTCATGATACCATTTACCTTTTAAAGTGCACCAGTCCCTGTTGTGGCAAATGGCCCCGACACATGGTGCTGCCACCCCCATGCTTCACAGTTTGGTGTTCTTCAATTATGACAATTAGCCAACCAGAAGCTTTGAAAATTCATTACATCAATTTTACATCAACTGTTTAAAGAGACAGTCAGTTAGTGTATGTAAACCTTTGACCACAGAAATATATAATGATATAGGGATTTATGAATTCCAATATAGTGAATTAAAGCTGAAATAAATATGTCCTAATGATGCCCTAAATGACTTGCCAAAAGAATTGTATGGTAACATTAAATGTGTGAAGTTTTGAAAACCTGAGACCTAAATATCTTTAGCGTAAGTGGAAGTAAACACTTGGCCTCAACTATATCTATCTATCTATCTATCTATCTATCTATCTATCTATCTATCTATCTATCTATCTATCTATCTATCTATCTATCATTTAAAATCTATTATCATTTTTATTATTATTAAAATAAATGTATTATTACATTAGTAATAAATAAAAAATTATTATTATTATTATTATTATTATTATTACTTGCTTTTGAGTCTGGCTTATGTGTCTTTTCCGTTTTTTAATGCTATTTTTATTAATCGCATTATTAATTGTATGTTTATTTTTACTTCAATTGTATTTTATTTTGTTTGCTTTTAAAATGTTAGCATCGTTAGAACTAGCTACCTCTGTAAAGGCACGTTGATCAATGAAAGTTGTCTTCAAATGCGCTATATAAATACATTTGACTTGACTATTAATCAGTTATTGCATTTTCAAGCTGTGACTGTGCATTCTGTAGTTTAGAAAGTTTCTCAAAATACCTAAGAACTCTAACTAGATACAGCAAAACCCTCAGCGTCGGCCTGATCACTCTCATGTTGATATGTGTACAAATGAGTGGTCTTCCATAATGCCAGCTGTTTGTAAAGCCTTAGTGAGATGTGATGGCGGCATATTGCCCCCCAGTGGAGAGGTTTAATGTGGCTTTACTCTTTTCTGGAAGTAATCACTCTGCATTGTGCTTTAGTCTCTTACCTCTTCTACTTATTACTTATGCACTGGTTTTTACTTCCTGTCATTCTCAGTTACAAAACAAGGTGCCATTTTCTGTGCTCGTCTCAGCTTGGGTTCTAGCAAATTATGACTTTTTTCAAGTTTACTAGTCTACTTCCTTGAAGCTAGCTAGTTAATGTTACAGAAAAGGACTGTGCCTATTCTGTTGCCCTCAGTTCAGTCTAATCAAATTACATATGATGCACTGAAATGATCATAAATCAACAGGTAGCCTACAGTGAAAATGCACTAGGCAGATTTGAACATTTAGCTACATACAGTGGATATAAAAAGTCTACACACCCTTGTTAAAATGGCAGGATTTTGTGACGAAAAAGTGAAACCAAGATAAATCATTTCAGAACTTTTTCCTTTTTAATTCATTGTAATTTTAACAACGTATAAAAATTAAGTGAAAAACAATCAGAACATTTTAGGGAAAAATAGGAAAAATAAAAAAATAAGTTGCAATAACCTGGCTGCATAAGTGGAAGTGACTTTGTGGCTAAGTGTGGTGACCCATACTCGAAATTTGTGCTCTGCATTTAACCCATCCAAGTGCACACACACGGTAGTGAACACACACACACCCGTGAACACACACCCGGAGCAGTGGGCAGCCATTTTAGCTGTGGCGCCCGGGGAGCAGTTGGGGGATCGGTGCCTTGCTCAAGGGTCTCACCTCAGTCGTGGTACAGTTTCTTGGTAAAATGACAAGCTGTTTTTTTTTGAGAGAGAGAGAGAGAGAGAGAGAATGATGTGAATTAGAGGAACGACTGTTTATAGCTGCTATAACACAAGTGATAACAGGAACTCCCACAACATTAAACGAAACTATAAACCATTCGAAAGTGTGATGTGCCATTCATTAATAAATCAAACATTGTAATCGTTGATAAGTGGAATTACACACTCTGTTATTCGAAAATAATCCACGCTGGTGTGTGTTATTGGTCCAGCATGGCCCATTGTGTGTTATTCCTTACGTAACACACACACTCAAGTGGTTCATTGCTTTAATTTGGCCCTGCTACCTTTTTTTTTTTTTTTTTTTTTTACACACCACATAACAAGCAGGACCTTTTTATAATGCACAACAAACCCTTGCTTTAGGAATTAATAGATGAGACCGTGCATAGTGACCTTCTTCAAGCCCTTGTTCTTGTTTTTTTCTTTTCTTTAAATGAACCTCGTGCCTTTCATGTGAGCTGCAGTGCTTCTCTCACCTGCTAATGACCTCTTTTTTATCCCTACTATAGACGTCTTCTATACGTCTCCCATCTCCATTTCCATTACAGCTGTCAAACTCTGCGAGAAATGACGTCTTAGCAAGTGAGTAGAGTCGGTGTGCTCTAGTATTTCCTATTATATTATTAGCAACCCTTTTTTTGTTTATTTGTTTGTTTTTTTTGCTAATTTCAAGCTTGAAATAGTCTTGTTCTACTGGCAGATCTATACAGTACTGTGCAAAAGTCTTAGCACCCCCCCTTTTTTTTTTAAATACAAACTTTGTTATAGATTTTTTTATTTTATGACTTCTTCATTATAGAGTCAGTACAAAAACATTTTCGATTTCCAAACATTCGTTTTCCAGCAAAAAAAAAATTATATAAGAGACGCTTTTCAGACAAAAAAAAAAACAAACATAACGAAGGCTGCTGAGTTTTGCTGCAAAAATAAGGAGCGAGTGTGATGGTCAAAGTCTTTAAGCATTTACTTAAAGAAATAAGCCAATGGAATAAGATAATTTAAAGTTTAAATTGTCTAAAAACCAGGTTGAATAATTAATATTTCTATTTAATAATAATCAACTCATAATAAGCAATAAACTTTCTCATATTCAAAATATTTACACTTGCTAAGATGTCATTTTTTTGGCAGTGAAGGTGGAAAGGTTCCCTCTGTGTGTGTGTGTGTGTGTGTGTGTGTGTGTGTGTGTGTGTGTGTGTGTGTGTGTGTGATTGTATATCCTTGCTGGATATTGTCATTGTGTATACTCAAATAGCTTTTCCAGGAATCCGTCCTCTGGAAAACATGACACTGCGAAAAGAAAATGTTCAGTTCTCACCAAACTGCTTCCTGTCGTGAACACGCGGGTCGGGCCGAGGCCGGGTTTCCACATGAGAAATGTAGGCGACTGCTGAGGAATTTCTGAAGCCTGTGACATGCTCAGCACATAGGACTAACTCAGGATGGATTATCGTGTTCTCGTAATTGTGGAATAACTCATCTGTTCAGCAGTACACCACACCACGCGGACAGGAAGCACTGAAGTTAACTCTGCTTTAATGTGTTTTAATGCCGAGCTCCTGATTTGGCTGATTATTGGCTCCCACGTTAGCCTCGTGTCAGAGGAACCCAACTGAGGGTGTGGCAGAACCCAGGACTTCTCTGAGCAAAGTATTTAAAAAAATATATATATGCCCTTGTTAATAAACCCTTACAGAAATGTCACATGATTCACATCCACACGTGTGGTTTTTAGACACGTTTCATGCATTTTTTCACATGATTATTTTTCTAATGATTCATATATTTTCACGTTATGCCCTGAAACTGCGTATGTGAGCACAAGTAAGCACGTGTGGCATAATAATAATGATAATAATAACAACAATAACAACAATAATAATAATAATAACAACAGCAACAACAACAACAACAACAATAATAATAATAATAATAGCAACTACAACAACAACAATAACAACAATAATAACAACAGCAACAACAATAATAATAATAATAACAACAACAACAATAATAATAATAATAATAATAGCAACTACAACAACAGCAACAACAACAACAATAATAACAACAGCAACAACAATAATAATAACAACAACAACAACAACAATAATAATAATAATAATAGCAACTACAACAACAACAACAACAATAATGATAACAGCAACAACAACAACAATAATAACAACAACAACAACAACAGCAACAACAACAGCAACAACAACAATAATGATAACAGCAACAACAACAACAATAATAACAACAGCAGCAACAACAACAATAATAATAACAACAGCAGCAGCAACAACAACAACAATAATAACAACAGCAGCAACAATAATAATAATAACAACAGCAGCAGCAGCAACAGCAACGACAACAACAACAACAACAATAATAATAATAATAATAATAGCAACAACAACAATAATAATAACAGCAACAATAACAGCAACAACAACAACAATAACAATAATAACAGCAACAACAACAGCAACAATAATAATAACAACAACAACAATAATAATAATAACAACAGCAAGAACAACAACAACAACAATAATAATAGTAATAATAATAATAATAATAATAATAATAATAATAATAATAATAATAATATTAATAATAGATATTTATTCAGATTTATAGGCTCACGCAGCCGCTGTGGTGCGATAGGATGTTGCACATTGTTTGCATTAGTAATGAACACAACACGAATCACGTTGTTTTGAAGTTTGTAATGTTTCCCTTTGCTGAAATGTGAGAGGCCCTAAAACAGAACCCAGTTAAAAAAAAACAACTTTAACTTCTCAGAAAAAATAAAATCAGAACGGAGGCCTACACAGCGATATCTGTAAAATAATTCCATATCCCAGTCAGACAGTCTGATCTAATATTAGGGCAATTAAGTATATTTCATGATGTCATTCAGTATTCTAGCAGCAGCTATTACAGTGCTTAAGATCGCCAGTGTTTATAATTAGTCCTTATTAATTATACCAAAGTGCTGCTGGATTCTGGATTCTGACTGGCCAGGAGGTATTGATTAGTTTTCCATTAACAGCAGCTCTGTCAACAGAGCAGCCGCAAATCACAGATTTATGTTAATGCCCTTCTTCTAATACTGTTTCTATGGTAACAGGTCATTCACAGGGACTTGTATTGGCAGACACTCCACATAATATAAGATGGATTTTTTTTTGTTGTTGTTCATGTGCTATTTTAAAAAAGAAAAACATATAATCGTTGATATGGTGTATTTATGTAACATTTATGGAAGGAGTCTCCAGTGTCAGCAGACGTCCTCAGGGTGGAGGAGTTTACGCACGACAAGCCTTTTTTTTCTTTTCTTTTTTTTGTCTGATTAACTTCAAGAGAGAGAAGAGAAGAGAAGATGGTGAGGGAAAGACTGTTTATCGGAGTTATAGCGTGCCATTGAAATGTAACTATAAACAGATAAAAAAAAAGTACAGTATATTTTGCTTTTTATATAAATAAAAATGTAATTGTTGGGAAAATTGCTGTGGTATAAAAGGAATAAAACACTTCGGGACGCGCTGCTACTGGTATCATCACACACACACACACACCCCGTCAGCTTGTTACTTCAAAACTGTTATAACTGGGACATTGTTTTTCCATGTCGCTTATAAACTGCAGTTAATAATCAGCAGAATGGATAATCATGGCTGAGCTGGAGTCCAGGCTCGCACGGCTGGTCTCTGTAGCTCTGAACAGAGAAGCTCTTTATGCTGAGAGCTCCTGATGAAGCTCAGCTGTGGAGGAGGAGTGGCTCTGTGGTGCCCTGCTCCTCCTCTCCTATCACTCCTGCACACTGGGTGTATACAGAAAGCGTTCCTCAGCATTTGGATGAAACAGCACCTCCTGCCCTCTCTCCTCTCCTCTTCAGCTAGTAGCAGGGTTGCAGTATCCGTCTGGATTTTAAGGTATGATTTTGGGATTTTTTTTTTCTGTGCAATTCCATATCAGGAGTGAGCACAGTGCATGCTGCTCAAGCGCTATAGCGTGTCATAACGCGTGAATGACGCGGGCTGGGATTATTATATTAGTGTGTGTGTGTGTGCGTGTGTGTAATGATTTTCCTGTAAACGTTGCTCTTATTCCGCACTGTAGGCTTCTGAGAGCTGTCCTGAAGGGGAGCTAATGGGGCTGTTCCAGACATCTCGGGGTTAATATGGACATTTGGTGCACTTCAGTGATCCTCGCTGAACCTTGTCTTCGTCGTTGCGCACGGAAGCGCGCGCCGCGGCGGTGTCTCTGCGTCCTCTCTGCGTCCTCTCTGCGTCCTCAGCGCCGCGCTCCTGATGGATGTCTGGCAGCTTCACCAGGCATGAAGCAGCAACATGGACGCGGACGCTTGGGTTGCTCTCACCGAGAACGTGACGGGGAGGTCACCGGGCTCCCCGAGCCTCTCCCCGGGGTTAGTGAACTCCAGCTCGGCGGTGAGCGTGTGGAGAGACGCGGAGCAGCCGGAAGAGAGAGCGTACCGAGACTTCGCCATCTCCGCTCAGCTCCTCATCCTCGCTGGCTCGCTGTTAGGTGAGTGAGCAGCACTGCAATCACAGTATTAACAGCAAAAAAAAAAGCTTCAAATGCTTAAATTAACACCTAATATTTATAATATAATAATATGCTGGATGCTGAGCCTGTCATCCATAACTCATTAAAAAAAATCCAAATTTCTTTAGCTATTTATTTTTATATTTTTAATATTTATCTTAAATAAATATTAAAAATTAAATGATGGACAAACAAGGACATTTTTTTTACCTACAATAAAGGGGGAAAAAAATCCTTCAATGTGTTTTTAAACAGCAATAACCAAATAAATGAGTATTTTGATAATAAAAAATTATCATATTTTAATATGATTTTTTTTTATAAAACAGTGCAATATTTTTTTTTACATATACAGCAGTTTAGGAATGTTGCATGATACAGCTGAGGTAAAAAATAATCTAATAAATTATTATTAATATTATTATTATTAGTAGTAGTAGTAGTAGTAGTAGTAGCACTCATCAGTCAGACAGAAAAACATTTTTTGTTTATGTAATTTATGATTTTGTGTAAAAAAAAAATGAACCTTTGTAAAGATATACCAGAGATACCGAGAAAAGCAAATAGTCTAAAGCGCAGCAGAAATCATAATAACGATTTATGTTAAATTACAAGTGATTTGAAGGTGATTAACATCTTATATTTGAATAAAAACAGCCCATTGACCCACCATAAGTGTGGACACAAGTGTGTGTGTGTGAAAGGGTTAAGCTCCCACGGTAGGAAATGAACTACTGCAATGCTACAGGTGTGATTACAGCGCTGAATTAACAACTACACTCTCAGAGAAAAGGGAACTAATCAGTACCCTTCCTTATCACTCATGGGCTATTTAAGGTACATTGGACCTTTATTTAGCTTTTAATCATTTTAATACTTTAAAGCTTCCCTTCATGCACTTTTCCAGGTAAAAGATAAAACACTGAAGGAACAAAAGGTTTACGCTTGATGGTACTACACCAGCGATAAGGAAAGGTACAGCTTAGTACCGTTCTGAGAGTGTACACACTCAGTGAATAAACCAAACGAAACTGTGCTGAGTGGAAAATGTCTTCATATATAGGGCTCTTCAGGAGTTTTTCCTAAAATGGTTCTACTTGGAAAAAAAATCCAAACTATGTGTTCTTCTGAGGGACCTCTATGTAGAACCTTACAACAGAGTATTTGTTTTTCTAAGGGACTTCAGAGTAGAGCCCTACAACAAAGACCCAGTGTTCTTCTAAGAAACCTCTACGTAGAGCCCTACAACAAACCATATGTTCCTCAAAAGGACCTCTATGAAGAACCCTACTAGAGTGTATTTGTTCTTCTGAGAGACCTCAATGTAGAACCCTACAACAAAGACCCAGTGTTCTTCTAAGAAACCTATATGTAGAGCCCTACAACAAAACATATGTTCTTCAGAAGGACCTC
>JAKKZN010000019.1:15035444-15047074 GCA_033441825.1 Pangasius elongatus | reverse complement strand
CTTCCCCTTGATTCTCACTGATATTTTTCTATCACACAGAACTCCCGACACCTTTCTCCACCCATTCCAACCTGCCTCACTCGCTTCTTCACCTCTTTCCCATACTCACCATTACTCTGGACTGTTGACCCCAAGTACTTAAACTCCTGTACCTTCTTCACCTCTTCACCATGCAATCTTACTGTTAGCTGAACCGACTAACTAAAAACTAAAAAATACAAAAATCTAAAAGGAGATGTTACAAATAGCAATGAATCGACTTCGTTCATGTGAAATATTCCGAAGATGATCTAAAGGTAATCAGGAAGAAAAGACTACGGAAAGCAGTGAGACAAAGCTTGAAAAATGGAGAAAATTGACATTTGATGTTCATTGCTGTCACACACACACACACACACACACACACACACACACACAAAAGGCTTGTGATTAAAATGTGACTAGACCACGGCTCTACATAGTGACTCCAATTAAACTGGGCTCACATCAGCTGAAAGATTCACAGCAGGATCATGTGGAGTTTATTATCCCAACACACAGATATACACTTTCCTTTAATAACACCTTTATAAACAGATACACTTCAAAATAACACAATTAATAACTTATTATGTATTTAAAGCCCTGGACTGAACAGAAAGGGGGAAGGTATGAACGAATCGATTCTCTTAAGTGAATCAGGCGAATCGATTTGCATTATGAGGCTAATGTCACAAACAAGTGAAGCGTAAAGCCACCAGATAGCAACAGGTGCTTTCACACATATCAGAATCCGAATCAGAGCGAAAGTAGATCATTTCGGTTTGTTTTAAATCTCAAGAACACGTGGCATTCCAGCAGCACTACAGCTCTGTCCTTTGGCTCAGGTTATCAGCTCAAAACAAATTCTACATGGCATGTTTGATTCGCTTCCTGCAGTCGAGTCGATTCAGAGTTGAATCACTTTCTCGTTGGAGTTCACTCGGAAGCGGACCGAGACCTCTTCTCTGAGACGCTCTCGGACCCGATGATTGGCGTGATTGGTTGCGTGTTTGGTGATTGGCGTGATTGGTTGCGTGTTTGGTGATTGGCGTGATTGGCGTGATTGGTGTGATTGGCGTGATTGGTTGCGTGTTTGGTGATTGGCGTGATTGGTTGCGTGTTTGGTGATTGGCGTGATTGGTGTGATTGGCGTGATTGGTTGCGTGTTTGGTGATTGGTGTGATTGGTTGCGTGTTTGGTGATTGGCGTGATTGGTGTGATTGGTGTGATTGGCGTGATTGGTTGCGTGTTTGGTGATTGGCGTGATTGGTTGCGTGTTTGGTGTGATTGGCGTGATTGGTTGCGTGTTTGGTGATTGGCGTGATTGGTTGCGTGTTTGGTATGATTGGCGTGATTGGCATGATTTTTTTGCATGTTTGGTGTGATTGGTGTTCTCACCTGCATAATAGGACCGTGCTGAGGGACCGGACACACCAGGGTTCAGTACAAACTGACTCAACACGACAGGTGTGAAAGCACACTTAATCATCACACATTGTTCAGCTTCTCAAACAGACCTGCTGATGTGCTTCCTGACTCCTGACTTATCTGGAAAACGAGCAGATCTCTCACAGCTCCATCTTGGAGATGAATCACTTTCTTCCTGATGTCATTCCATGCCAGAGAGGAGGTGTGGCCTAAAGTTTGAAAGTGGAATTGTATGATAGAAGTGATTGGGTTTTGTTTTGACAGGACATATAGTTTTATTTAACAAAACTCTTTATATGGAAGTTATTACTGAGGGAAGCGATGAAGACGAATTTTCAAATTTGTGTCAATCTCATTTTTGGCCGAAGCATTCCTTTAAACTGGATTAGTGGGATCGACAAGCTATTGTTACGCAAATAGGAACTCCTGTTTACCAGCGAAGGCACAGACTGGAGGCTAAAATCTAATAATTATAAACAGCTCGAAAAACAAGACTATCACGCAATGCATTAAACCGCAATGAGGCGAAGTGTTACACAAGCACACACACTTAACGGCTGTATGTGTGATTTAAAAATTAATGCTTTACTGGGGTCATGCTGTGTTTCCTCCGAATATCAAACATAGTAAAAGATCCCTTGTACCTTACATTTAATCTTATTTATGCAAATGAGCAGCTGAGGGTTAAGGGGATGCTGGGATTTGAACTCACAACCTTCGGAGCAAGGGGCTGACAGCTTAACTACTGAGCTCTCACTGCCCTTGTAACACGTTTGTTCAAACCAAAAAACACTATATTTACGGTTTCATCATTGTCCTTCAGCCTGCTTTTATTTGACAACATGTGTTCTACTAAAGCTCGTAAGCTCTTTGTTTGAGAAAATAAAGAAAACACCGCCTCGACTCAGAATTCCTACTCGGAAAAGTCGGGTTCAGAACGTATCAACATGGCCGCTCACGGTGTAAACAGTACAGAAAATACCACTTCGTTACCGTAAACGAGTTTATAGCAGTATTTACTTTAGATCAATCAACATAAACACGTTAGTTGGTTAAATCGATAACGCTGACTGTACAGTTCGCTGTTCTGAGAAAGTTAACACATCAGACTTACGATCACGAATGTTAGCTGGCTAGCTTGTTGCTAACAAAACACATGCGTGTCTTCTTCCGCTTTGTTTACATCGGAGCTAGAAAATTCATTCTGTAACTCAGAGTTGAGAATAGTTAAGAGTAAATAATCCACCTCGTTCACTTTCATGACACCTACGACTGATGCATGTTATCGATACAGTAGGTGTGAAAAATATCAGCGCAAATGGAGATCTAGTCTTGCTGTGTGATCACCTGACACGACTGTCCCTGATTGGCTGCATGAATCTACAGTCTGGGATAGAAAGAAATCAGCCCCAGCCTCGCTTCTCTCTTCTTCACACCATTCTGTGTGTTTCTCTTACGACCGCCGGGGGTTCTGTTGCACTCAGTTTCCGTGAAAATCCTAAATATTCTGCTTTAACAAAACGTTTATTGAGAGCAAATAATCTGATGAAGCCAAACACTGATGTGTGCTAACTCCAGGGGCGGACTTAGCACTACACAAGGGTAGGCAACTGCATTGGGCCTCCAGAAGCCAAGGGCCCCCTAAAAATGCAAATTATATATTTTTAATTATTAATGATAAATCATGTATGCTGGAAATGTAAATATTGATGTTAAAGCATTGACATGAGGGTTGCTGTAGGTACAATGTGAAAGAATCGACACAAAGAATCGATTCAGTGAAGTGAATCATAACAGTGTGTGTGTGTGTGTGTGTGTGTGTGTGTGTGTGTGTGTGTGTGTGTGTGTGTTCCGGTGGGTGCATTCCAGTGTGTGTGTGTGCGCGCGCTCTCTCCCGGCTGCTCCCTCCATAACCGGTGAGCTCTCTTTGTTGGACATCATGAAACTCTCCCCGGTTTTCCGTCACGCGTGCTCGCGGGCCGTGACTCCCCAGAGAGCGTTCATCCCCCGGAGCAGCTCGGTACCGGGGAACAGGACGGGGTTCTGGTTGGCGGTTCGGCGCGCGGCGTCCAGCAGCATCGGCGGGACCGGAGCCTCGGAACTTTCACCGGCTCTCAGCTTTCACACACCGCGCGAGACACCCGGCGGCGGGTCCGCGAGAGAAAACATCACCCGGTAAGAACGACGTGTTTACGCGCACGAGCCAACTTGTAACTTGTAACAAAAGAAATCTCCAGGAAGCAGAACTCGGGCTCTGTTCATGTTTCTCATCTTAATCATGCTTTCATCAGCGGGGTTTACCATCACGACTACATGAACAGCACGTGACATGTCGTGTTTCATCTCGTTTTTCTTTTCTTTTATTTTTTTTTTTCAATTAAAATTGTTTACTAAAATCAGCTCCACGTGCTGCTGCTGCTGCTGGGGTTTAACACGGACTGATGCAACTGCGCCAGGGTTGCCAGATTGCACCGTTTCACTCCACACACTTCTCAAACCCTGAGTTTTGGATCTGTAGGGTTTTACAAATGTAAAAATGTTAAACTTACACAAGAAGTAATTCATGTAGGAAATGTTTTACACACACACACACACACACACACACACACACACACACTAGTGTTTCTTTATACTTTACATTAGATGATATGATGATATAATATTGGTATCAAGGGAGGATTTAGTGATTTTGGGGCAAAATATAGGAATGGGGCCCTCACTTCAGTGTTTTAACATCGATATTTAAAATTTCAGCATACTTTATTTAGCATAAAATAATTAAAAATATATATAATTTGCATTTTTAGGTGGTCCTTGGCTTCTGGGGGCCCAAAGCCTTTGTGTAGCTTTGTAAAGTTTGTAAACTTTGCAAGTTTAACATTGTAAAATGTAAAAAAAAAAAAAAAAGAAGAAAGAAAAAGAAAATACATTTCCTTTTATGTGTCAGTTTATTTTTGTAGACATTTTTTGTAGACACAATAACAATCAGTTCACAGTTCATATATAAATAAACAGTACTCTTAATTATTAGCATAGCCTTATTTTTGATCGTTGCTTAGCAACCAAAATTTTCTGAAGAACCGATTATTGCCTATATTAATAATAATATTAATAATAAATTAAGATGTTTGTTTAACACTAGTATCTTTTATCATATTGTTTTTGTCACGTCATGGCTAAGAACATCCGTGATATCCCGTGCTAAAATCGCTAACACGTAACTTCTGAAATTTCTTCTGTAACCTGATGCTTTCTGCTGACGTTTTGGTGACCTACACACTTTCAGATTTTCTCTACACACACACACACACACACACACACACACACACACACACACACACACACACACACACTTCTCCAGCTTGATAATGAACTGATGAGCTGGAGTAAGTGTGTTAGTTCCTGAGAACTGATGATAACGTTTCCTGATCAAAGTTGCAAAACTCTGTACTGCTCCGAGAACAGCTTTCGTAATCGGCGGCCTGCGGGCAGACATGTGTGTGTGTGTGTGTGTGTGTGTGTGTGTGTGTCATGTGACCTGGCATAACACATTCCACTTGTGCTAGCAGCAAAAACTAGCTTATTGGACGTTAAAAATCTACTTTCCTGACTGAGTGGTGATATACAGACTATTTTTGCAGATCTGAAATAACTCGTCCTTAATGTTTATTTAAAACGTCTCAAATAATGTGGTCATATATTTCTTTTATAATTTACATTTGAATAAAAGCAGTAGCTCGTAGTATAATGTGACAGGATCACCTGTTTTCTGTCGATTTAAAATGATGATGATGATGATGATGAGCAGTACAACAATTTTGTCCTCAATCACTGGCTGTATGATTATGATTTAAAAAAACTTATGAGTGAACAATAACTGTGATTATCATTTTAGCCATTATCGAGCTGCTTCGCTTGTCTGCTTGCTTATCTCTCTCAGATAATTTCATGATTCTGCTCTCTCTCGTTCATTTTTCCACACACTTCTCAGGACGTCAGCGTGGACTTTGGATCGCAAAGTTCTTAAGAAATTTGTTAATGAATAGAAATCATTTATAAATAATGCTAGGTGGATATTATATAAACCATTACATAAGCAAACTGAAAACACTTCAAACATTTTCTATTCTTAAAAAAAAAAAAATCTTATCTATAAACATTGTTTTAATTGGCACAAAAAGTTCCCAGTTAAATGTTTCTCCTTAGAACATGCGAAACAGTTCAGAAAAACATTTAGCAAAGAATAATTAAGCTTAGCGGATGGACAGACCCTATGGTTATAGACCAAATAAAGAGCATTCATTGGTTATCTCTTTAAGGAAACTCTTAAATGTTCTTCGCAGAACCCAACAGCAGAGTGTTTCCCTGTCAGAATGAGTTACAAAGGAGCTGTAGAGTTGAATTGAGTTATTGGCTAGCTAGCAATCTAGCCAAATTAGCATATCAACCAGCCAGCTAGCTAGCTAGCTAAAACAGGAAGAGTTGGCTCATCCCATTGTTGTCCTATCCCACAATCTTAAAACCAGGCACTCATGGACTGTTTGCAGTTAAAAAAAAAAGCCTTTATATTGAGGGCTGAAAACTTGTAAAAACATTTTCAGCTAGCTAGATAATTCTTGGCATCAAATCTCTTTTCTTTCATCCGGGCTGCATGAAGGGCAAATGCTGTGGAGTTTGCTTAGGAACAATGCAGTGCAGTGAGGAAAATAGCTAACTAAGTAATATAGCTAATTAGCTACATAAAAACTAGCATTCTTTGTCCTGACATTACTTTAATAATTTTACTAAATTTAAACTTGGTCCTTTGAACATCAGGACATAAAAGCTCATGTCTATGAACTGATTTTCTTGCTTGCTAGCTAAAATATGTAGCTTCCTCTCAATAGAAGGAAATTAGCTTAGCTACTTAGCAGGAAAATTAGCTACATAAGAACTACAATTGTTTGTCCTAACACAACTTTAATAAGTTTACTAAATTTAAACTTGGTCCTACGAAGATCAGGACATAAAAGCTCATGTCTATGAACTGATTTTTTTTTGCTTGCTAGCTAAAATATTTAGCTTCCTCTCAATAGAAGCAAATTAGCCTAGCTATTTAGCAGAAAATTAGCACTCTCCAGATTAGGGTCTGTATGTCCACTTCAGGAGAGGTGCTGTCAT
This sequence comes from Pangasius elongatus, assembly GCA_033441825.1. NCBI lineage: Eukaryota > Metazoa > Chordata > Actinopteri > Siluriformes > Pangasiidae > Pangasius > Pangasius elongatus. The sequence goes on along the minus strand of JAKKZN010000019.1, from coordinate 15,040,465 downwards.
GTAGTTATAAGGTTTGTGTGTGTGTGTGTGTGTGTGTGTGTGTGTGTGTGTGTGTGTGTGTGTGTGTGTGTGTTTTAACAGCACTGACTATGCAGAGAGTCAGAACATCTGTAATCATTTTCTTTCCATCTGTTAAAACTGCAGGGGTAACATGGCTTCCTTTTGGGAATTTAAATAATCCAGATTGTGGATTTATCAAGGAGAGCACGTGTTCAGTGTTTGGACCGATGAAACGTCTGACCACGTTTTTGTGTGTCTCTGTAACAGGGAGATCATCCAGAGGAGCAGAGAGGAGCTCGCTGCCGTAGTGAAAACACACCCAGGTATCAAACCCACCCTGGCCATCATACAGGTACGGCACTTACTGCACCAGCCACGTTAGCACACGTTATAAAACAATTATTACCCTCCATTAATCCGATTGGTCAAGCGGCGTTCCAAGAGTGCGTATATTACCTATAACCCCACTGACACGTTTCATTTCCCTACGTAAATTTCCACTTTCTATTTCGTAACGGTTACTACAGTAGAGTTAGTGACATCATCACCAATGAATATAACTTCTGACGTAAAATATGAAAGATGAAGATGAAAAGGAAGAAGGGAAGACAATTTCACCAGCCAGTTCATCATTATGAGCTAGCTAGGCAGCTACGTGCTATAAAATGAATGTAGCTTCTTCGGTATTTATTTCTGCTAGCGGAGAAAAAAATAAACAGAACATTTGGCCATGTTGTGTCAAAAATGTCAGTTAATCAGTATTAATTTCTTGTGTATAGACCTGTTTTATATAAGCAATATCGCACTCATTATCGACTGAAAGGTTTATTGCTAGTTTTTAACCCTTTCATGCTTATGGACAGCCTATTTAAGGCTTTTTAAAATATATGTTAGGGAAATATTAGATCCTTCAAATCACATTGTAAATTAACAGAAACTTTCTAGACTATTTGTCATTTTTTGTCAATCTTTAATAGTTTTCTGTAGAAAATAAATACCAAAATATATATATATGTTTTTGTGCCACACTCCACTGTATGCCTTAGATTTTTAAAAGCTATTTTTTTTTGTTTTTTGTTTGTTTTTTTTGGGGAAGATGTTTTTTTTTTACCTCCATGAGACATGAAACAGGCCTGAAATCTAAACTGCGTAACTTTTGTATGTTCAGAAATAATATTTTCTATAATTCTGGTCTTCAACACGACATCTTTTAGAATACTAAAAATGTTGGACATGATTAAAAAACGATTTAAAAAAAAGGATTTTAAGCATCCTGTTTTAGCTATTTGGTTTTTTTTTTACTCGTGGACAATCCGTTTACTTTTTAATATGAGTGATGTATGAGTTTTAATTCTATCATGAAATTTTAAGAAAAATCTAAAGAATCTGAATGTATGTATAAATAATTTATTCATGAAAGGGTTAAATCTCTTTAGCAGTAAATAACTTTTTTATTTGCCTTACTTTTACTGGCAGGTTACTTTTACATAAATTATATATTTATCATTTATATTTATTTATTTATTTTACACTTTTTTACATATTTTATTATATATATATATATAAAGTAGTTACATATATTTAATTACATGTAATTATCTCATTTCTTGTCACTGCTTGCTTGCATTTTTTATTATTCTATTTTTGACGTACATTTTATTTCTTTATTTCTGTTTTTTTTACTTCACACTGTAAAGCACTTTGAGCTGAATTTGAAATGTATAAAAGGTGCTGAATTTTACTATTACGTACTTTTTATGTACATTATTATTGCTTTTATTTTACTATTATTAACATTATTACTATTATTATATTTCTCTTATGTATAATATTTTAAGATTCTGAAATATTGTGTGTCTCTCTCTCTCTCTCTCTCTCTCTCTGTGTGTGTGTGTGTGTGTGTGTGTGTGTGTGTGTGTGTGTGAGACAGGCAGGTGAAGATGATGCTTTACTGGACATCAATAAGAAGATGGCGGGAAAGGTGTGTGTTGATTTATTGTAGCTGCCCAAAATGAATTCATATACCTTATACCTAATGCATGTACGATTCAGGTCGATTCATTGTCCTTGTTCTGCTCCCACAGGTCGGCCTGAACGTGATGCAGATCTGTCTGCCGAGCCACTGCACGCAGGAGGAGGTGTGTTACTGAAACACAGCAGGACAAACCTGATTTATTTCTTTTGATCTGGTTTTTAGACCGAGCGTGCACACTGTGATTAAATCAAATTTGGCTCACACCTCTCAGATCCACAGTGGGTTGCTATAGTAACAAGCACAGGCGTGCTTACGCTCATTTGGAAAGTTTACAAGGTTACAGTCGTAAAGATTTCCGAGTGGATTATGTTTTACATAAGAGTCTAATCCCGGTTATAAATGTGTTTTTGATGGCTAAATGGATTTAATTGTTTTGCTCATGTACGTATGTGTAGTGTGTGTGAGACCAAAAGCCGTATGAACATCTTATAAACACTGATGTTTTGAAGTCATGTTCAAGACACTTTTATGTGATCCTATATATAATACATTTAAAGCATCGTTTTTTTTTTATTAATTCAGCATGTCGTAACCAAAGTTGTTGTTAAAAACGTAAAAAAAAATACAAACAACCATATATAGCTACGTACCTCCGGTTCTCTTTGCGGAACAGACAATCTCTACTGCCCTCGTTTCCCCATCTAATCCTTCGTCCACAGTTTCTCTCTTTTTTTTTTTCTTAAAAAATTTGTGCAGAAACGACATGCACAATCATTTGCACAGGCTCCATCTTGACAAATTCACGTGATAGACAGCTTTATTTTCATGAGAGAAACACAAATATAAACCATCATGGCCAAAACAAAACAAACAAATGGAACTGGCAAATTTTTTTTACGATATTGTAGCCTTTCACTTCTAGTTTTGTGTTGTTGTGTAGGTCGCAGAGGAGGTGCTGAGGCTGAACGAAGATCCGAATGTTCATGGTGTGTTCCTGTGCCTTCCTCCTTCGTTCCTCTCCCGCAGAGTGCTCAACTCCATCAAACCTGAGAAAGATGTGGACGGGTATTTTAGAACTTGTGTATTGTATCGTATATTAACACTCAAGCCTCCATTTTATCATCTCCACCTTCCGTGTAGGTGTATGATTACTGGGCCTCATTTATTAATCTTTTATTAAAGTCGTGTGTAAATGTTTTTACGGCCAAACCCGAACTAAAAATGTACAAAACTTTCACTGATTTTCTCATACTCACATGCAGATGTTGATAAATGCCAGATAGCCGTTAATTTTGAAGTGTTTTCCCGGCACACCTGATTTATATTTAGCCACACCTACAAAACTCCATAAAAGGCAAAGCTCACAGGGACCTGAAAACAACAAAATGACAACTAAAAGGTTAAAAGAGCGCCTCCTGAGCACAGCACGTGCTAAATCTTCCAATAATGCAGCTCAGCCATTGCAGCATGTCGGCTGCCATAGACACACACTAACTCTTCCTTATTTTATAGGGAGCCATTACTAGTTAGTTAGTTTTGGAATTGCTTTCTTTTAATGTGTTCGAAGTTTCACAAAGTGTTCATTAAATTGTGCGTAATCGAAATAAATAAGTGATTTAGCCATGACATTGTAGCCCATATATAAAAATGTAAATATTTAATTTTACGTAGATTTTATGTTTACGATTACGCGTAAAGTTCCACCAACTCCGGAGTGAAACTTGGGATATGAACGCTCCGTCGAACAACTTACGAACAAATTCGTTTGTATCCAGCTTGATAAATGATGCCACCTGACTGTAGCCCTGCATAAAGTATTGGCCCCCTTTAGTCCAGCCATCAGTGCCAAGAGAGCACTATAGGACGACTGCTGTAGCTGATCCACTTGTACCTGCACACCACACCACACACACACACACACACACACACACACACACTGTTCTGACAATAAACCACCATGTAATTAATATTTTCTCAGTGACATTGGGGATCGATACACTCGGTAATTGTACTCATATGAAATATAGTAGATATGGAAAGCCTAGTAAAGTAAGTGTGCGTGTGTGCGTGTGTGCGTGTGTGCGTGTGTGTGTGTGTGTGTGTGTTTCAGGGTCTCGGACCTGAATGTGGGCCGTCTGGTGTCAGGAGCTCTGTCTGAAGGCTTTCTCTCACCTGTAATAGGAGCAGTGCTGGAGTTGCTGGCCAGACACGGTGAGTGTGTGGTTTTTATCTCACTCTCTCTCTCTCTCTCTCTCTCTCTCTCTCTTTCTCTCTCATTCACTCACTCACTCACTCAGTCACTCAGTCACTCACACACACTTACACTTGTATTATATTTATAGTTTGATTGTTATGAAGTTTCTGAACCTGTACAGAGTTTCTACAGTCTTTGGGGAAAAAATTTACATTAAAATGATGAAATATGTATTTAGTCTTTGGAGCATGATATGGAATTTTTAAGAACTCCAACATTATTTGCCAATGAATGAATGAATAACTTTAGAGCAGCGTTAATCACTACTGCTCCTGCAGTACCACTGTTCTGCTCATTTTACCTTTTTTTACCTCCTTTAATTTATCCAGTTTAAGCTATTTTAGCCTTGTCCATTAGCTCATTAGTGGAATCATGTGATCTGGGAACCAAAATGTCCAGGGCATGACCAGGACTCAGAAATATTAGGTTTGAGGACAAATGTGCTGGACATAAGCCCAGGAATTGGCCACGCCCCCTAGCGTGTGTGGAAAAGAAAGTGTCTTAGCTTCATGATGTAGCTGACTGTTTTAATATCTCCATACGCTGTATTTAAGCAGGTCTGTGTGAGATACTGAACGTGTGATTTACATGATGCTAATCTGGTACTTATACCCTTCCGTTAGCTACGTATGTTCTCCTCATTGGCTGATCGACTGTAAAAGAGATTATTTTTAAAAAATTATATGAAATAAATGAACGTTCTGGCAGTTACTGAGGATGAATGAGTGCGATTCTCCTTTTCTTGCTCATTTCAGGGCTTTAAACGTGACCTAGACATGACACTCCTCGAGT
>JAKKZN010000019.1:14837085-14850246 GCA_033441825.1 Pangasius elongatus | reverse complement strand
CATATACACACACAAAAAACACACAAACACAAAAAACTCTCTCTCTCTCTCTCTCTCACACACACACACACACACACACACACACACACACACACACACACACACACCCCTCTTGAGGAAAACTGGCAATTTAGCCATGTAAGGTATTTTACCCTAACCATACACTGACATTGCATTGTTTTGCCACATTTTATTAGAAAATAGTTCTTTTTTTTCCCTTAAGGGTGCCAATAATTCTGGAACAGACTTCATGACACTCATGATTAAATACAATACATAAAAAAAAATCTAGATACAATATATTGTGTTATTTTATATACTGAATGCTAAATGTATGTATTAGAAATAAATTCCCTCCCTGTGCAGGATGTTGGCAGTGTGACAGAGCGTGTGTGTGTGTGTGTGTGTGTGTGTGTGTGTGTGTGTGTGTGTGTGTGTGTGTACACAGTGTGTGTGTGTGTGTGTGTGTGTGTGTGTGTGTGTGTGTGTGTGTGTGTACACAGTGTGTTACCTTCGCAGCGTCCTGCAGATTCAGCAGGCGTGTTTTGGCGCGTTGCTGCAGCTCTTCGGCGTGATGGCTCAGCTCTGCCACCTGCTGGTGAAGTGCGTCAGTGTGCACCACCTCTCCCAACAGCCCCACTCTCTCCATCACCGCCTCCATCTCACCCTGCAGCCTCCGCCACTCCCGCAGCAGCGCCTGCGCCGCGGCACAAACACGCGCAACGCTTTTATTCTTACAGCAGCCTTTTCGGCTTCACAAAACCGGACGCGAAGACGGGAGGAAGAGGCGCGAGAGGAAAACGATTTTCCAAAACTCAGACAATAATACTGGGGCAATAATATTAATAATACTTACAGCTTGGCGATATGATCATATAATATTGATATCGTGATAAATTATGTCGCGATACTCTTTTTTAAAGATACCGGTGGTATCGTGATATCTTTTTTTAACTTCCTTTATGTTTTTAATAATTATAGCCTAGTTGATCTCGACATTTTTTACACATTTCTTTTTTCCTCCATTCAGTGCTAGAAATTAGTTCTTGTTTAGAAGTTCTTAATTTTTACAGTTTTAATACAGCACTACTGTTTTACCAGCTAAATCACCTATCATGATACATAACCTGTATCGTAGAACTGTCCTCAGGTATCGCGATATGATATTTCCATCATATCGCCCACCCTTGATAGAACTTTTTGCCCCCAGTGAAGCCGATCTCAGAGGTTCTTTTCTGATTAGCATTATAACGTGTTACAAACACTCACTTATAACGCTGAATTCTCGATTCTGATTGGTCAGATCCTTCGTACCTGGTGTGTTCTGATTTGCTCCTGCATCATAGAGGCGGGGCTCCACACGATGCTGGAGGAAACTAGAGTCTCGGCTTTTTCGGTCCAGTTCAGTATCAGGGTCAGTCTCTCGCTAAATTCCTCAAAGTGCTGCTCAGCCTGGAATGAGAAGCAGGAGGAGATTGAGCAGGAGTCAGGAATCTCGAGGCTGCAATTCCATAAAAACATCGTCTCAGCTTCCGTCTGAACACCTTCAGGGCTATCGTGGAGCGGCGTCTCGTCGTGTTTACCTTCTTAAGCCGTGTGGTCCTTCCCTCTGCGAGTCTGCTGGTCTGAGAGTGAAGCTCGGTGAGTTTGCTCAGCGTGGCGCCCAGCTGCCGGGCCAGGAGCGGGTTCTGCTCCCCGAACTCCTGCATGGCCACATCCAGCTCAGAGAGAGCATGCGAGCAGTCCTCCAGCTCCTCACGCAGAGTCTGCATGGAAATAAACACCAAGGAATGACTCTCTTCCTTACTAACTGCTCTCTAAAAGGGGTTTAGAGTAATGGCTGTGTTTAGTTCAGAGTCAGATCGGAGTCGATTCAGCTTTCTCACTGTGCTCAAGCAACGGTATAGCTCAGAACCGAATCAGAGTCGAACCGCTTTCTCACCGTGATCCGGTTCACCTGAAAGCAAACTCTGTTGATTCAGAGTTGACTCACTTTCTCACTACGATCGAGTTCACTTGAAGGCAGAGTCTAATCACCTGAAAGTGAACTCTGTTGATTCAGAGTCTAATTGTTTTCTCACTGCAACTGAGTTCACTTGAAAGCGAACAAAACAAAAAAGGTTCATCTGATTCATTCCCTGCAGTCAAGTCAATTCGGAGTTGAATCGCTTTCTCACTGTGATCGAGTTCACTCGAAAGCAAACGAATCGAATCGACTCGACTCCAGGAAGTGAATCGAATGACCCTTTTTTGTTTTGTCATCTTAGTAAATCAGAACGACCCACCAGGAAGAAAAATGCACCAAGCGACTCCTTTAAAGGAAGTGTGTTTAAGAGTCAGTGCGGTACCTCCGTCTCCTCTTTGGCCTCTTCTACATCCACGCTCTTCTGCTTCAGCTTCACAGAGATGGTGCTGACTTTCTCCGAGATGTCCTTCAGTCTGGCGGTAAAGTCTTCTTTAACGTCTCTGCTGTGCTGCACTTCTCTCTCGCGGCTCTGCACCTGGAATTCATATTATGACAAAAAGCGTGTATTGTTTTAGCTAATCCCAGTTCCGTAACTGAGTACATCAATTCAGTTAAAACAAAGGAAATACTGGACAATCCATTTTACAAGCACCTGCATATAATCTAACGTGTGACATATGCACATGACATGAATAAGGAAGTAGATGGTGGAGCCTGCGTCCAAGCTCAGATGAATTCAAAGTTGATGAATTAGTTTCACGGCTAATGTGCTATAAAGCAAAGTCAAGGTGTGACCGTGTGTCTGTCTGTGCAAGCGTGTACCTGGTCCTCTGCTGAACCCAGTGCCAGAGTGACCTGTGCCAGCTGGGTGCTGATCTCAGAGGGAACAGTGACATGGAGGTCTTTGTATTTCGTCTGCTGGCGATCCGCAATCTGCTCCAGAGCCTGCCGCTGAGACTGAACGCCGCCATGAGCCGTCTAGCACACACAAGCGACCACAGACACACAAGAAACGTTCATCAGAGCTGTCTGGAAAATGATCGGGAGGAGAAACGCATCAACACCGTTTGATTTCGCTCCGTTTATGTTCCCTCAGATTTAAACAGTGGCCATGACAATCAAATATGTGTGTTACTGCACTTAGGCTACTAGGCATATTCTTTATAATGCTAGCGGGTTTAATCTAATAAAAATGAAACGCATTAGCCAGCTACATTAGTGACCTTAGACTAATGTTGCGGTGGAAAAGAGCGGCTCTTGCTCTAGCGCTTCTGTACAGCTGTTAAGTAAAATACATTTTTTTGTCCTGGCTAGCGGCTGAACGTCAAGAACAACATACTGGGTATTTTCACATCAGTTGTCTGTCTCACCTAGCCAGTGTTTGCTGCTAGCGATGAACTCCTCGTGTTGAGTTTTATGTTTAAGATGCAGCTACATTCAGGTAGCTAGAAAGATGTTCACAGTTTGCAGTCTGCTTTGCTTTAACTGCCATCAATATTCATGAAAAATGTCAAGATCGCTGTCACTTCACGTCGTCTGGTTTTAAGTGCCATATAGGACACTGATATCTGATGTTGGTATCATAGCATTTTTTAGCACATATGAGTAAATAAGCATGGTACTGGATGATACTCCATACCAGACTCAGTACCCAGTATCTCAGTATTAGCATCCCTAATCAGGAAGGACAGGAACGACATGGTGTTTTAATTCCACTTTACCTCCAGGTCAGAGAGCAGGGTGTCCAGGTCAGCTGTGGGGCTGAGCAACAGGCCCTGTGTGTCCTGGATCCAGTCTTTAACGAGTCCCAGCTCCCTCTCCACCTCCTCTCGCTCCAGCAGCTCCACCTGCACCTGCTGCCGGCTCACACACACTTTCTGTAGCAGGCTGGATTCGGGAGATAAATAAGAGAGGTGTGATGTAGATATGTCATACAATAAAACGCTTCAGGATGTGCATATGTAATCAACTTCACGTATTATTGTCCTGTAACAGTATGACGCAGAGTGTTTTATTTCTTATGCTTAAGGAACATGATTTAAATATATCTTAAATGAGCTCAACAGATACAAAAGCAGAAACACTGTGCATCCGATACATGACATTTTATCAGTACCTCTCATATTTCTCCTGCATTGCCTGAATCTCTTTCAGACAGAAAGCATCTTCATTGCTGGCGTTATTGGCCTGCTTGGTGGGCGTGGCTAGCTGGCTGATAGGTGTGGTTGTTTGGTATTTGGGTGTGGCTGGCTGTGTGATAACCAGGTCTAAGTGGTTGCTGGGCATAGTTGGCTGTGTGCTGGGTGTGGCTGTTTGAATGCTAGGCATGTCTAATTGGTTACTGGGCGTGGCTGGCTGTGTAGTGGGTGTGGTTGATTGTGTACTGGGTGTGGCTTTTTGAATGGTAAGTGTGTCTAATTGGTTGTTGGGCGTGGCTGGCTGTGCAGTGGGTGTGGTTAGCTGTGTGCTGGGCATGGCTGTTTGAATGGTAAGTGTGTCTAACTGGTTGTTGGGCGTGGCTGGCTGTGCAGTGGGTGTGGTTAGCTGTGTGCTGGGTGTGGCTGTTTGAATGGTAAGTGTGTCTAATTGGTTGTTGGGCGTGGCTGTCTGTGTAGTGGGTGTGGTTGATTGTGAACTAAGAGTGGTTAGCTGTGTGCTGGACGTGGATGTTTGATCACTAGGCATGTCTATGTGGTTGTTGGGAGAGGCTGTCTGTGTAGTGGGCGTTGTTGATTGGTTGCTGGTTGAGGCTGGCAGTTTGCTTGGCATGGTTGGTTGCTTGAGGGGTGTGGCTGACAGCTTGCCAAGCCTGGGTGTTTGGTTGCTGATAGAGCGGGTTTGGTCGCTGGGTGTCTTTAGTCCTGCAGCATCAAAGTGGAGGAGCAAGTGAAGGGCGTGGTGTCTGAGGAGCGTCAGGGCGCTGTTCTCTCTCTCCACCTCTCGGCTAAACGAGTCATGATACTCTAACAGGTTGTGAAGGGCCACGGTGCTGGCTGCTTTCTCCACCACGCTGTCAGGAACTCGGCTGTGCAGGTCCTCCGACACAGACCTCATCTTCTCCAGCTACAGGTAACGACAGGTGGTACAAACTTAGCAGAGTGGTAGCATTGGTAATTATTTTTAAAAATGTAGATTTTTAAGACTAACTCGTCTTTAGCTACGACAATGTTATGTAAGCGTATACACTCGCAGAAAAAGCTTGTCTGGACCTTCTTTGTCACGGGTCGTACAGTCGTACGGTTATGTTTTGCACCCTTAATATGCGTCTTTCACCTGGATAGGAAGATGTAGTGTATTTTTAAAAAAGATTAAAGGTACATAATCTAGTTTTAGCGCAAAGCTTTAAAGGTACACTAAATACAGCTTTTTAAGTAAAACATTTTTGTACCCTAATGGTACAAAATGTGAATGTTTGAGGGGACCACTCCACTGATAAGCAAAGATACAGCTTAGTACCCCTTTTTTCTTAAGATGGTTGCCTGTAGGTTGGTTGAAGCCACTTTTCTCTTTCTCCGTGGAATCACTGTTTAAGGATATTTGTCCTAGATTAACCTGTAGCTGAACAGCTTTTTAAAGTATTTCTCGGTCGTAATATCAAGCAGGAAGTCGACGTGGCTTTAAATGACGTCTGATTAAAATGTAAAAGCCCTGTAACAGCTCACATAAAACTGCTATACGTGTCAACCGTTTATTCTAAGCATGTTTTCATATAAATGTTTTCCATTCGATGGCACGTGACGGTTCTGTACCGTTTTCCTCAGACAGGCTGCGACAAACAAACTGGGAAGTCATCATCTCATTCAAAATCAACCAGTGAACAAAGAGACACTCTAAGCAGCCTAAAATAGTTAAACTAATCCTCAGACACATTTCTGACACAGTAAAACGTAATAAACCGACATTCAGGATAGAAAAGTAATATATTCTATGTTTTATGAACAGTTAATAATGCATTGTGGACACACAGGGCCGTTTCCTCTCTAAGGCTTGAAGCATGATTTTATGGGTATAACAACAGTGCACTGATTGTTGTTAATGAGAAAGAAGCTTTGGCACATGGCATTTCGCTCCCTTCTGTGTGTCATAAGGCCATGCACCAGCAGTGAGTCATCCTAAGAAGCTGATGTCAAACCCACAGGAGTGGACAAGAGGAGAAAGGGAAAAGGAAAAACACAAAAGACATGCATGAAAATGAAGAATTAAAACTGAATTCATTTGTATGCGCACAAATGCAAAATGGTAATGTACTTGAAGATGCAGCTTAAATACACACACACACACACGCCGGAATCCACATTTCTTGCCTAATTACATCATTTCCTAAGAAGCAGGCTAAGATTTATGAGCACTGTGGTAGCCTGGCAATTTCCACCCTAAATCATGAATAGTGTACTGGAATATTACCAAACATTGCATCATTTCCAAGTCACCAACCATGACCAAGAAGAAAGCCAGGAAAGATGACTGATTCACTGTAGAAAAGCATTAAGAATATTGTTTTGTTTTGTTTTTTGTAATTAATGTAATCGCATTATTAAAGAATTTTTTTTTAATAACGTCTATACCACTGGCTTTAAACACAGACACATGCCTTGAAGCTCCAAAACAATGAGGGATGGAAAACGCAAGCAGAAGATGCAGACAGATTTTTTTTCTTTGCTATGAATTGTAATACGACGCAACACAAAAGCAAGAGACGATTTTAAAATGAAAAATAAAAAAGACTAATACAATGATATATAGATGACACAATGGCAAATATTGAAATCTTCTATAACAGGAGTCTAGTATATTGCCAGTATATTGCTGCACAAATAGTAATTATCAGTAGCTTAATTTAACAATATGGCTTCCATATTATAGATAGATAGATGGATGGAGTTTATTGATCCCTGCGAGGACATTTGGAAAAACTTGGGCAGCGTATAAAATAGCACTTGATCCAGCACATCCTATTACTTTGCATTTAACTATTTTATATCATGCTCAGATGACATATTCGTATTCAGTTTGGCATTGGTAACCTCAGACCTCTAGCGTTACTCCGGATTAAAGCACTGAGGTTATTAATTTATAGAGGTTCATGCCAGGTATTATAAGATCTTAAGGCGCTCCATTTTTGTAGCATTCAATGATACTACAAGCATTGCTATCTTACCTTCTCAGTGAAACGTCTCCAGTCATGCACTGTGTCCTTAAGAGCCTTCTCCTGTCCTTTAGCCACACTGGTTAACTGAGTCCATCGCTGGCATAGTGTACAGACTGAACACGAAATGGCAGCACTGGACACAGACTTCAGCTCAAACTGCTCTGACTGTTCCTTCAGGTTTGTCAGTTTATCCTGACAAGCCTCCAGGTAGAAAACAACATCCTATAAAAACAACAGAATGTGTTAGTACATGACTCCAATAAATTGCACGAACAAAAAATTTCTGGAAGAAAACTGAACAGACCTGGTGAAAACGAAGCTTCTCCTCAGCCTCTTGAAGAGAGCTTGATTTAGCTGTGCTAAACCCAGCCAATCTCCTCTCAAATTCATTCAGTTCACTTATAAGTACTTCTCTATCATTGTTAAATGACATCCACTGAGTAAAACATCTAGAAAAAGACCATCAATACAATATTGAAATTGCCACAAAAGGCCACTACTCGACATGTTAGATAAATGCTCACCAATGATACCAATAAACCAGATAAAGAAATTTAACAGAAATTACCTGTTTAAGGTTTCTTGGTGACATCTCAGCTGCTCCATGAGCTCAGCACTCCTTTGACAAGTGGTCTCATAGCCTTCTTTGAGTTTAATAATAACACCAGAATCAACAAAGTCCTCCATTTTAGGGAGAATGCCCTCGATATCCTGAATTGCCTTCTTTATGGTTGGTTCCTGGGTCAAAACTTGTTTAAGTTCCTTGAGGTGCTCTGTAAGGTCTTCCAATTCTCGTTCTTGGTTCTTCTGCTTTAGGACAGCATCTGCATCTTCAAACCACTGGCAAGTACACTTCAAGGCACTTTGGTACAATTGTAGTAAGGATAGTGCTGACTGCAAAACCACCTGTGGATAAACATTATATCATCATGGGTACAGATTAAACATTTAGGAATGCCAAAAAGATATGAAACATATTTTGAATGTACATATGCTTGCCTTTTTGGTTGAGAGGGATTCCTGAACCTCACTTTCCAAGTCTGCAATATCCTTCAAACAGATCTCCATGTCACTGGGGAAGGTCTGTTCAGTGGTCTTGTACCTTTGCCTTTCATTTTGGGTTAAAACGTCCAGCAACTGGAGCCTAGATTTAATTTCCCTTTGAAGTGAGTCTGCTGATCTGATCTCATCCTGAACAACATGAACATTGATTTCCTGAAGAGTAAACAAACTTCTGAGGTCCTCTCTAACCATCTTGAGCCACACTAAGTTTTCTTTGATCTCAGTCTGGAAGCTAGGCTCACCCCCAACACATGATTTAGCACAATGTTTACATTCTTCTACGCATTTGGAAATGTTTGATTTCAAGGCTTGAAGCTGTGTCTCCTTCATGGAAACCTGAGTCTTAAGGGTATCGTGGTCAAAGTGCTGGCTGAACTCCATGATCTGTCCAGATAGACCTTCAGAATAAGAAGTAATCTCATCTAGCTCTTTGGCCAGTCTGTGCAGTTTGGATAATCTCTCCATGGCATGTAACTGCTTCTCAGAATTAAGTTTATCCATATGCTCCTTGACTGCATTAATGCCACTATCCATTTTTAAGATTGTGGCCCTGTAATCATTTAATACATTCAACATACGTTTGAGTTGGTTAACCTTTTCCTTTGTTGCTTGATCAAGTCTGCTATAAAGACTTCCTAGCTGGTCAATGACCTCACATGAATATGGTTGTCCTGTGCATTGGAAGTCCTGAGTTTTACTCTTTAACTCATTCATTGCCTGGAAAAAGTTTGAAAGGCCTTTCTGGATCTCTTCATAGTCACCATGCAACCTTTCCCCATCTTCAATACTTCTACTAGTTGATTGTTTCTCTAAGGCATCACATTGCTGCTGAAGTTCCTCCAAAGTTTTGCGTGTCACTTCAATGAGGGACTCCAATTCCCTGCGTTCCAGAATCACTCTTTGGATCCTGTCTCGCTTTTCTTTGGTTGACAAAAGAATGGCATTGTATTGTTGTGGAAGGCCATTAAGTTTCTCATCCAGGTAGCAGTGATCCACCTCATTTAAAGTGGGAAGAATTTCCTGTCCTGCCCTCTGGACAATAAGTAATAGGTTCTCATATGCTGAGGTATGATCTAAAATCTGCTGGTATTTTGCTAACTGGTTCTGCAGTTCCACATCATTCCTTTTGAGGTCTATTACGGGGAATGTGGCTGCTTCTGCATGTCTCAGCCACTCGCAGATTCTATCCAGGTCTACTTTGAAGTACTTTCGAATAACCAGGGCTCTCTCCAGGTGCTGCAAATGATGTGTGCACCTTTGGAGGGAAGCCTCGAAAGTTCCCTGAAGCTCCTCAAGCCTTTGAAAGGTCTCCACCTTTTCGTCCTCGGTTGTATCCTTTACCAGTTCCCTTCCTTGTGTCCAAAGTGAGGTCAGTTCCACTTGATACACCTTCAGGCTCCTACATATGTTCTTGCAAATAGACACCTGCTTGGAGAGTTCATCTGGCAAGAGTGCCACATGCTCATCCGTAAGAACCCTCTGCTCTTGCTGTTTGATCCATCCAGCAGCCCTGTCCAAGGCCTGAAGGAACTGTGTCCGCTCTGTGAATACTTTACTAAGGCTTTTGCGGTGGTGAGCTGCCTTTGAGCCAAGGGATTCTACCTCTGCTTGAACATCCTGCACCAAGGTCTGCAGTCTCTTTTTCTCTTTTAGTCCTAGATGAGAATAAAGGCTGTCAGCCCCAGACATTGATTGATTAATGAGCTGCTGCTTGGCTTCCAGCTCCGCACAAAAGCTCAAGTGGTCAAATAAAAAGCTCTGAGCAAGGTCCGGAGGGGGGCTGGTTTTCAACACGTCAGAAAGAGATGGTCGCTGCACCTCAGCCCACTCTTGGGTTTCCCGTAACAGGTCCTCTAAATGATTCAGGTCTTCAAGGGTTTGAATGGTACCCTGTACCTTCTGTTCAACCTGCATTTCCATTTGGGTCCAGCGTTGCTCCAGGTAACCTACCTGCTCCTTGACAAGGTCCTTGTCCTCGAGACTAAGGCGTGACAGGATTGCATTCTTGTTATCTCTCAAGTCTTCTAACACACACCTCTGGTCCTGAAGATCTATGGAGAGCTTCTTCAAAGCATCTAAACACCCCGCAGTGCTCTCCATATCACCCCTAAAAATGAATTGACTATTAATCAAGATGGCTAGTTTGGAAAGATTCAGATAACAACCCAAATCAACAGAACTCATGCATTGGTAAATCAATCCAATCAATCTTAACTGTGATACATGCCTGGACAGATAATCCCATTCCTTGGACAACTGGTCAAACAGCTCTTCTGCCATGCTGAGGCACTCCTGATAATCCCCACTCCTCTGGAGATCCTCCTCTCTCTGCTCCAACAGCTCTGCAGCCTGCTTTGCAAGCTCTAACCAAGATCTGCGCAGACGACCTATTTCCACCAGTACAGGCGATACCTGAGATGGCACAAGCCTACCAACGCTTTCTCTCAGGCTGGTAAGATCAGCCTGCCTGGCTTGTATCTCCTGGATAAAGTCCTTTATAGTGGAAAATAGAGGACATTATTAGCACACAAGGTTTTTTTTTTTTTTTTTTTTTTTTTTTTTTAATGGCATAGTGGGGGGTTTCAAGATATTGGACATTTCATCTCTCTTCTTGTTGACAGCTCACAATATAACCAGAGGCAAAATATCCTCTATTTTCACACACAATGACCATACCGGCCTGGAGACAGCAATTATGGACACGGACAAATCAATTCACACATCCATAATTACAGCCAGGCATGGAGTCTGGAGGGTGGTTTTTATTAATATATGAAGTTGCCTGCCAGGATGGTAGTCACAAAAGCCCTTAGATCTTCCAGAAACACAAAAAAACACCAAATAATAAAGAGGAACCATTAGAGAGGGGTATTTACATGGTGCCTAGTGCTCAAACTGACTCATGGATTATGGGTTTGGGGGTCCCCAAATTGTGGTAGAACTCAGGAGGGACTATGGTTGTGGAGGATGAAGTGGGGTGGGGGTGGAGAAGATTTCAGACAGCATCAAATAACATTTTATAGTATTTTACTTTTTTTTTTTCTCCAACCAATAGAGACCGCAGAGATTTTATTTCAAGGAAGGATTTAATATAAATATTTTGCCTTCATATTCAAAATACTCAAAAATATTCAGAAGGCTTTATGAAGCATTGATGGATTTCTGCCAAATTCTAAGCGACAGTACAATTATACACAGATTAATGTTTCCATCTGTCAAACTCCAGGCATAATTTAGTGGAAAAAAAAAAAACAGTTCAGGGTTACGCTACTGATTTAAAAAAAATATCTTCAAGAATAAGTCATATTATTATTAGTTATAGGTGAATCTATGCATTTTCTGATGAAATACAATGACACAAATGCAATGATGAGTTGGTAATTTTACAAGTTTTATGACGTATTACAACCACGAATGCTAATTCATAACCTCCATGTGAATTCTTACCTGAGCCTGGTCCAGCTGATTCTGAGAGACCTTTGGCTCAAGATCTGCTGGTCTTCTCAGCATGTTCTGCAGAAAGTGTTCAGCTTCTCGGAGACGAGACTCAAGATCGGAACGCAGGCTCTCGATTTCCCTCCAGTTGTCTGCCAGTTCTTGGGATTCGAGCATCCTTTCCTCAACCTAGATTTAAGAAAATTTGTGTAACAATGATTCATAGCCAGATGTTCAGTTGTTCACCACACATTCACACCAACGTCTACTAGTGTCAGAATGAGCCGAAAACAACTCTGGAGTTGACTTTAACTCACTTTCAATTAAAATGAATGACTTTGTTGCATGGTTAAGAGGGAGTGTGAGGTAAAATACCTGGATTTTGACTTGCTGGATATCAGCGGCGGTCTCCTGCACCTTCTCGTCCGACAGGTCACAGGTGGAGCAGATCAGCTGCAGGTACGTACCGGCCTGCTCTTGAAGAGCTCGCTCCTGCTTCAGCTGAAAGTCCAGTCCCACCAACATGGCGTTAGTTATACACCACTTTTATTCGATGTATGTTGGAAATAAAATATAAAACTGCCTCTGTGAAGTGTGTACCTGGATCAGTGCCTCCTCCAGGTAGCGTGGCGTTTGCGCAGGTGGCTGCAGTTCTTCCTGTATGTTGAACAGCCAGGTCTGACACTGCTGCAATGTGTCTCGCAGGCTAACGTGCCTCTGCAGCTCTCTGTCCAGACTCTGATACACCTGCACACACAATTCCCAAAAACGACCCTGTTCATCATCCTCCTCGCTGTGCCGAAAGATGCATGCAAGTGAATTTGATTTGTCAACAACCATCTGTTTCTTTTGCTTCGAAAGAGTTTTTTTTTTTTTTTTTCCACAAAGTAATGGATGTCGGGATTTTACACGTAAACAAACTCACATTTACATGCCAAGGAAATATGCAAGAATCTGAAGTAGGGGTTGGGCGATATGACAAAAATATCTTGATATGGTCTTCTGCTGGTTCAAGGTTTGATGTTTTGTACATGCTGAGATGCTTTTCTGCTCACCACGGTTATAAAGAGTGATTATATGAGTTACTATATCCTTCCTGGCAGCTCAAACCAATCTGGCCATTTTCCTCTGACCCCTGTTTTCAACACTGCGTTTCCACCCATAGAACTGTCATTCACGCAATGTTTTCTTGTTTTCCGTGTAAACTCTAGAGACTGTTGCGTGTGAAAATCGGTTTTGCGGCATTTGACTGAATCTGAGCAGAAAATATAGCTCTATACACTTCACAATTCATCCTGCTCCTTCTATCAGCAGTTACATCATCAATAAACACCAGTGACCCAGTTCCATTAGCAGCCATACATGCCTACGCCATAGCACTGCCTCCACCATGTTTGACAGATGATGTGGTACGCTTCGGATCATGAGCCCTTCCTTCCATCCACAGTGTTCTTGACTTGGGTAGATGTTGTGGGGTTTTTCTTCAATAACGTAAGAATTCTGCAATCATCCACTTTAGTTGTCTTCCGTGGTCTTCCAGGCCTTTTGG
>JAKKZN010000019.1:14815214-14825856 GCA_033441825.1 Pangasius elongatus | reverse complement strand
AGGGTGGCAGAGAGCGCTGGTCATTCACTCCCCCACCTACAATCCCTGCCGACCCGAGACTCGAACCCACGACCTTCAGGTTCACCTTCGGGTTACAAGTCCGACTCTCTTTCCTCGCTCGAGCTGATATCACGTGATAGTTACGTCTGAGGTCTGAATTTCGGTATTAACTTCCAACTATCGGCACTTAGCTGGACTCCGCAGTCATAAGCATTAGCACAGTGAGGAAACCTGCTCAGTCGTGTTAGCATGAACGTGTGTGTGCACAGGATTTAAACTCATTACCTTAGTGCGGTTGCTCAGGGCCAGGTAGCGTGCGGCGAGCTGACAGACCCGGTGCACGAAGCCTTTCCCAGCCGCCTGACCTTCCCACAGGCTGTGAGCTCTCTCTCTCAGCATTCCCAGCTCCGACTCCATGGAGCACATCTCCTCCAACACCGACTGAAGAGCAGGACACAGCACGAACAAGGGAAGAGACAGTAGATTAGAGGGTCCGTACCGTGAAAAATATCGCAAAATATTACCAAAAAAGCAACCCGTTAAAGAGATCAAACGACGCAAGACCAACGTAGTAAGGTTTTGCTTTTCAGTGTGGTACGTTTTCAGCATGTCGGTGACGAAAAGTAAAACCACCTGCGTGTATGAAACGAAAGAAAACAGAACTTACAGGACGAGTGACGTATAGAGTAAGCATCTTTCTGCTTCTTTAGATAAAAAGGAAGAAAATGCAATACTACATAGAATAAATGCATACGGAGATTAAAAGAAAGACAAAAGAAAGACAGAGGATGGAGAGCTGTGGGACAACGAACCAAAAAAACTAAAAGATTTCTGCAATAGGTAGAACATGCGTTCTTAGAGAAATAGCACCCAGAAGACTCCAGACTACCTCTGTTTGCGCTCTCAAACCGCAATTAACCCGATCGGAGTCTAATCCTTTCCCGTGTAAAACGACTGACTCAGCAGAATCGACACTGAGATTTCATTATCTCATCCGGAGAGGGAACTTTATTAAACCGTTCACACAGAACGTAAATCCCATTAAAGCCCACGTCTATCTCAGTTCATTCGACGTGATCATTTAATTACACGTACGCGGCACGTTTTTAAACAACTGTTTCCTTTCAGAATTACAGTAATTGCTAGATGAAAACTCAGAGATGTTCATTCTCCTGTTTCTATGGCAACACATACCATGTCCAAACAGACACCCTGATTGCTATAATATACGGTGTAAAAGTTAGCATCCCCCTTGTTTTGTGAAATGTAAAAATAAAAAAAATGAACAATGCTTGTCATTTTTCCATTTTTTTTCCCCCAAAACAGAATCATGTTTTCATTTTTTTTTGTTTCCATTACAACACACAGTGTAAATATCACAGCAACTGTTTCTCAGCCAGCCGCTCTCTTTGTCAGCAAGCTTAAAAGTTAGCATCCCCGTCGACTAGTTGATTCATTTCACTGTGCCTCTTTAAGGCGTCTAATGACAATATTAAACTCTCAAGCGGTTCTTTCGCTGTGAGGAGTCGAGTTAAGAGTCAGTGGGAATCAGGAAAACAGCCCTCATACATTCTCATACAAAATATTGACTTTTTATGGACATGGAGAAAAGGATAAGAGAATATCCGAGAAAAGGAGGATACAGAAACACACCACAGCGACTTTTCTGCTACTTCCTTTATTACCAGACTTTATTCCCAACAAATTCACAATTATTTTTTGCAGGAAATCCGAGGATATGGAAATACTAACGGAATTTTTGATATGACCATTTTTTACTCAATAAACATTTATCTAATCTCCATAAACCAGTCTCTAGAATCATTTCTAGAACTGAGTGCATTTTTTGCATGTATAGCAAGAAGCAATTATAATTCTAAACATATACATTAGAAAATATAAAAGATATATTTAAAGTATAACTTCTTATATACTTATATTATACAATAATATAATTGTTTAATTATAAAATAATTGAATAATATAATAATTAAAATACTTAATATCTGGTCTATGGCTAGGGAGACCAGACAGGTAGGTAGAGGTAGTTTACTGTAGGTAGGTGGTTGCTTTAGTGTAGGTAGGTAGTTTATTGTAGGTAGGTAATTTAGTGTAGGTAGGTGGGTAGTTTAGTGTAGGTGGGTAGGGAAGTAGGTAGGTGGGTAGTTTAGTGTAGGTGGGTAGGGAAGTAGGTAGGTGGGTAGTTTAGTGTAGGTGGGTAGGGAAATAGGTAGGTAGGTAGTTTAGTATAGGTGGAGGTAGGGAAGTAGGTAGGTAGTTAGGTGTAGGTGGGTAGGGAAGTAGGTAGGTAGGTAGGTAGTTTAGTGTAGGTAGGTGGGTAGGTAGGTAGTTTAGTGTAGGTAGGTAGGGAAGTAGGTAGGTAGTTTAGTGTAGGTAGAGGTAGGGAAGTAGGTAAGTAGTTAGGTGTAGGTAGTGGTAAGTAGGTAGAGAAGTAGTTAGGCAGTTTAGGTAGGTAGGTAGAGGTAGTTAGGTAGGTAGGTAGAGGTAGGTAGGTTGGTAAATAGAGGTAGATAGAGGCAGATAGATAGATAGACATAGGTAGATAGGTAGGTAGAGGTAGTTTATTGTAGGTAGGTGGGTGCTTTAGTGTAGGTAGGTAGTTTATTGTAGGTAGGTGATTTAGTGTAGGTAGGTAGGTAGTTTAGTGTAGGTGGGTAGGGAAGTAGGTAGGTAGTTAGGTGTAGGTGAGTAGGGAAGTAGGTAGGTAGGTAGTTTAGTGTAGGTGGGTAGGGAAATAGGTAGATAGGTAGGTAGGTAGTTTAGTGTAGGTATGTAGGGAAGTAAGTAGGTAGGTAGTTTAGTGTAGGTAGATGTAGGGAAGTAGGTAAGTAGTTAGGTGTAGGTAGTGGTAAGTAGGTAGAGAAGTAGTTAGGAAGTTTAGGTAGGTAGGTAGGTAGGTAGAGGTAGGTAGGTTGGTAAATAGAGGTAGGTAGAGGCAGGTAGATAGGTAGACATAGGTACGTAGGCACCTGCATGACTCCATACAGACCATGAGAAAGACATAGGTAGGTAGGTATGTTGGTGTAAGTAGGTAGAGGTAGTTATGTAAGTAAATATGTAGAGGTATGTAGATAGATAGATAGATAGATAGATAGATAGATAGATAGATAGAGAGGTAGACAGATAGTTTTTTAAGCTTAACAAATCAAAACTATGATTTTACTGAAACACCTTTTCGATTCTGGAATCTGCTGCCCACATTGCAGCCGCGTTTGTTTAAATGCGGCGTGAGACAGTCAAGTCAGAGGTTTAGCAGTTAATTATGAGTTTAGTGAAGACGTAAACAACTTGTAAACTTGTAATTATCATCATTCTGACACTGTCTCTGAACCACAGAAATTTAGTGATGTTATAATCCCTTCAGTCAATTATTATTCACTGCAGCTAACTGAGTGAATCAATTTACTTCCTGATGCCTGAGTGAGTGTGTTTAACGAGAGGAGAGCAGAGAGAGGGTGTGTTATTAACCTGGTGTAATTAACGCTCTGTACCTGCAGTTTGCTCAGCTCCAGTCTCTTAGCGGGGAGATCGTGAAGACGAGCGCTGCTCTCCTGTACACTGATCTCTGTTCTGTTGATCCAGTCCTGAAGAGGCTCCACACTCGCCTCGAACTCCTGCATCTGACACTGCAGACCCTGCACACGCACACACACACACACACACACACACANCTGTACCTTTGGGTAATGTGCTTTTATTAAAATTGTGCTTACACGCTAAAATGTTTTCACCCTGCAGCAATGCCAGAGGAAACATACTGATGCTGCTTTCAATTAAAAAAGAAAACCAACACAACTGTCACATACTGCTGCAAATCTATCATGATTACAGTGATTGCAATACTAGCATTAGACACTATTTCACAAATTTGTGCCACAGTGTGCTTCACTTTTCTGAGCTCGGCCATCATGTCACTTAGTGTTAAGTTCATATCCTGTGCTTCTGCTTGTGTCCTGTCATTGCTGTGTTACCTGACTGTGTTCACCTGTTCTGTGTTAATTCATTTTTCTATGTATTCCCCTTAAAGCCTAAGCCTTAATTTTTCACGAGTGAGTCATGAATTTCCACAAGTACCACAATAGTTTAGCTTAAAGCCTGGTTGAGGACGTTAAGATTCGGCCACAGACAAACTTTTTAACAGGATAACGACCCAAAAAGTAAGTCCTGATGTATCTAAACAAAATGGCCATCCTGGTCTACAGGGTTTGAAGGCTGTTCGCAAATGTAGAAATAGCTCAAAAGACGTTTCCAAGATATTATACAAGTGTCAGGAAGAGACTCAGTGCTCTCTCCAGGGAAGGTTTTTAACCAGGAGTGTGCCAATAATTTTAAAACCAATATTTAACAGAAAACCAAGTTTGCTCATAGATATCACTCATAGCATGTTTCATTCATGCTATATATTCATTCTCGCTGATTTTTACTTAAGTGTCTTGTTGGAGTAGTACCTGTAAGACGGTCTCTCTCTGCTTCAGGTTGTCCATCAGGTTCCTCCAGTCATCCTTGGCAGCGTTGGCTTTGGCCCTGACCGCCTCCACCCTGTCAGCGGACACCACGGCGCCAAGCCGATCCCCGTGGGAGAGCACGCCGTTTAATCTGGCCTGGCCCTGCTCACTGTCACTAAGGAACTCCTGCGGAGCACAACGGCCGAGACGTCACTCAGACAGACCGAGAGGGCGTTAAGTCCGAGCGGTCACGTCCACAAACTGACAGCACAACCCCACAACCCCCTCTGTCTCAGTACCATCTGTGATGCTCACGNGCCGAGCGTGAAATAATGCCTGCCATATTGAGATCTGAGAGGACTCGGCGATGCAGAAACATTGTTCCACTGCTAAAACGTGGTCGATGATAAATAAATAAAACAAGTGGCCTGCATTTCTCTGCGCATTGATCTCTTTACGCCTCCCTCGTTATCCCGCTCAGACCTAACGTGTGTTTCACTCTGCAGTCGTACATCATTCCCATGCACCCGCGCTGACCAGCGTCCTCACGGCTCTTCTGCTCCTAATTGAGGCCATAAAACAGACCACTCTGGCATGTCCTTGGCTATTTTGGCGGGTTCATAAAGTGGCCCATGGGACCTGTGAAAGGCCTGTCACTTTGTCAAAGCCTGGCTCGTATCTGGCTGGCAAAAAAACAGAGACGACCTGCTGGGGCCAATCTGGCCTTCGTCCAAGACTTCTGCTGCTGGCCGTACACTTCGCAGCCATACTCCAGCTCCCCCCTTATTCTAGCGACTCAGTGCCGGCGCAGCAAATCCAAAACCGAATGATTCCTCAGAAGGATCCTATGGCGCGTGTGGTCTGACGTTTCTTCACTTCCCCACTGACACCTTCACTTCCTACCTGCATCACTTCCTACCCTCACATTTACTGTTGATGCACAAAACTGGAAGAACAGCGTCTTCAATATGCATATTTTTTTAATAAGTATCATTACATCATCAGGTGTCTGGGCTTTCAAATGAATCATGTCAAAATAATAAACGTGCCAAGGATTTTACATGTTTTATAAGTGCATCTAGGTTTGAGATCCATCTGAATGCTAAAATTAATCCCACTCTTTTTTTTCCACCTATAATCTTTAAAACCCTTTTTTCTAAAAGGGTTAAATATAACCTGAGTTGTTGTCATGGTGACGAATCCCTGGCTCCTGACATCACCGGCCTTTACCTGAACGCTGAAAAGCTTCTCCAGCTGAGAAACCGGGAATGTTCTGGCTCCGTACCTGAATCCTCTGGAGGCTGGTGGAAGCTTCCTGAATGCTGTGAGGAGAGTCGAAGCATTTAGCCGTGGAGATGTTGGCGTTGACCAGCCACTGACGGAAATCACGCAGAGACGAGCGGAAACGCTGCTCCAGGAGCTTCTCCTTATTCTGACACTCGCGAGCTGCTCGCAGACTCAGACTACACACACACACGCACGCACACACGTATGCACACACACACACACACACACACACACAGAGAGAGAGATGTTGCAAAAGTGAGAGAGAGAGAGAGAGAGAGAGAGAGAGAGAGAGAGAGAGAGAGATAGAGATGGAGCAAAAGCCAGGGAGAGAGAGAGAAATGGACAGGGAGATGAAGAGGAAGATACAGGGAGAGAGACAGATGTTGCGAAAGTGAGATGGAGAGAGAGAGAGAGAGAGAGAGAGAGAGAGAGATGTTGCAAAAGCGAGGGAGAGAGAGAGATGGAAAATGAGATGAAGAAGAAGATACAGACAGAGAGAGAGATGTTGAGAAAGCGAGATGAAGAGAGAGAGAAAGGGAGTGAGGAATATGGGGAGAGAAAGACAGAAACAGGAGACAAACAAAGAGATGGAGAGAGATAGAGAGAGAAAGACAGATTGAGAGAGCGATGAGAGAGAGAAATACAAAGAGAGTAATGGAGAAGGATATTTTGAGAGATAAAAATGGAACAAGAGAGATGGAGAAAGAGAGGAAGAAAAAGAGAGAGATGAAGAGATTGAAATGAACANACAAAGAGAAAGACAGAGGTAGAGAGAGAGAAAGAAATGGAGAGAGAGAGAGAAAGAGAAAAAGAAGGAAATTGCAATATAGAGAGAGAGGCAGATGGAGAAAGAGATGGAAAGAAAGAGAAAAAGAAAGAGAGAGATGAAGAGAGAGAAAGAAATGGAGAGAGGCAAACAGAGATCAAAGGAGAAAGATGTAGAGAGAGACAGATAGAAAGAAAGAAAGAGAGACAGAGAGATGGAGAGAGAGATGGAGAGAAATAAAAAAAAGATGGAGAGAGAGAGAGAGAAAGAGAGAGAGAGAAAGGTGAGTGGACATCTGTTTCAATAACAGGCTCTCTCTTTTATAAACATCATCCGAAAGTGAAAACGCTGTTTAAAAACACACACACACACACACACACACACACACACACACACGCGCGCAAACGCACAAACACGCACATATACACACGGACACACACAAACAAACACAGATGCACAGACACAAACACACACACACGTACACATTCTAACACACACACATGCACAGACACGCACAAAAACATACAGGCATGCACAAACACACACACACCTACACACACACACACACGAACACATGTGCGTAAACACACAGACACGCACTCACACCTACACGCACACACACACCTACACACACACACACACACCTACACACACACACACACACCTACAGTGCAATTGTGATGAGGCAGGTCTAACATGATGTTTTTCACTTTGCTTCTCACAGACAGAGAAATAAATAAATAAATGAATGAATGCACACACACACACACACACACACACACACACACACACACACACACGCAGCGCTGTAACACACTAAGACAGGAAGTGAGAAACACTATTTATATCCCACAGAAGCAGAATTACTCACTTACACACGTTTTTGCTGTTTATTTTGCAATTAATAACGTTGTAAACAAACAGACCGCACGCTGCTCCCTAAACCATGAGCCAATCACATCCAAGGAAAGCCCGAGGGGGCGGGGTTAGTGTTCATCAAACTGGACAGAACTGTCCTCACCTTACTGTTCATAATAACACAGCATTTAAAACACGCCGCTGTGCTGTTACAGGAAAACAATCAACGGCGGAGTGGCGTGACGAGGCGGAGTCACTGCTGCCAATCCTGGATTCTGATTGGTCAGGAGGTGTTGATTAATTCTCAGCTGCACGTCACAGGTTTATATTAACGCGCTCGTGCTAATACGTTTAAATTACGTTTTTTTTTTTACCAATATTAAAATATTAATTAAGTGAAAATACATCAACTGATATCAATTATCAGGATGAGGCCTCGTACACACACACACACACACACACACACACACACACATACACACACACACACTCTCACACTCCTCCTAACCATAAAGCTGTATGGAAATGAAATGTTACATTAGAACAACATGTGGAGTAGGTTAACATGCCGTGTGTGTGTGTGTGTGTGTGTGTGTGTGTGTGTGTGTGTGTGTGTGTGTTTTCACCTGTTGTGCAGTTTGATGAGAGCGCTGACCCGCTCTGACTGAGCGCTCAGATCGCTGGAAAACCCACACAGCTCGTTGAGTTGAGACTTCAGCTTCTCCTCCATGACTTCAGCTGCTTGCAGGCCTTCCAGGACACCCTGACACACACACACACACACACACGCACACACACGCACACACACGCATGCACGCGCGCACACAAACACAGAGCAGTGTGAGATGATGATCAGCACACGCTTGACACATTTAGAAATGCAATTTCCGTAATCTGCACCATTATGCCACTATGACACACACACACACACACACACACACACACACACACACACACATATACAAACACACATACACACAGCTCCATTCAGCCTGTAGGGCTCCACAAAAGCGTTTCTGTTCTTCATGGAGAGCGAGCGAAAGGCAGGAAAGAGTGCTGAGCGTTTTCTCTCGTCCATGAGCATGCCTGAGATTCTGCAGAGCCAGTCTCATGCCTCTCCTCCTCCTCCTCCTCCTCCTCCTCCCACTTTCTCTCTCTCTCTGTCATGCAGTCGCTCTCGAAAAAAAAAAAGCGAGGGAAAACACTTTCCTCCTCCTTCTCGCTCTCTCCTCCTCTTCCTTTTTTCTTACTCCTCCTTTTTCTTGTACTTCGTAGCATCAGCTCTTATTTTACACATGTGCAGATCTCCCTCGCTCTTCCCTCTCTCTCTCTCTCTCTCTCTCTCTCCCCCTTCCCTCCCTCCCTCCTTCCTTTCCCTTCTCCTCTTGCTGGGATTCAGCTGTCAGATGTTGGAGTGGTTGAGCCGCGCAAACGAGCATGTAACATAAACAAGTCTGGACACCGGAAAAACGCAGAGAGAGACGGAGAAAGAGAGAGAGAGAGAGAGAGAGAGAGAGAGAGAGAGAGAGAGAGAGAGAGAGAGAGAGAGAGGGTGAGGGTGAGCGGCTTGTGAAAATGATCCCTATTTAAACAAACAAACAAAAAGAAAAGCAGCAGAGGCTTGGAATGCCATCTGCCGTCCGTACACACACACACACACACACACACACACACACACACACACACACCGTCTCCACCGCTTGCTTTAATTATCCAGAAGCATAAAAACAAACTCGCGTCTCGGGACGAGAGAAAAATCCGACGCACTATTCCGGGTTTTTTTTAAATCTAAAGAAGAAGAGAAGAACTGGCTCATACGCTCACATCTGCAACATCTGCAACATCTGCAGTTGTGGTATTTGGTATATGTCTTTTTTTTATTCACATATACACTTCATACGTTCTGTACAGTCTTTTATTTTTCTTCATTTTCCCTCTTACGTCGTTCACCGTACAAACAATGAAGTCGGGAATCTTGAAGAATTATGAACAAAAATAATGACGAGGATTTCTACCATCACCACATTCAGACCTGCTCACAAACCATCAGCAAAACAGCAGCGCTGCATTAAAAAAATAATTAATAAAAACCCTATTATTAATAATATTAAATAACAAATGTATAATAAATCTATCTACATGTTTATATTTAAAATTATTACATTTTATAA
This sequence comes from Pangasius elongatus, assembly GCA_033441825.1. Classification (NCBI taxonomy): domain Eukaryota; kingdom Metazoa; phylum Chordata; class Actinopteri; order Siluriformes; family Pangasiidae; genus Pangasius; species Pangasius elongatus. The sequence goes on along the minus strand of JAKKZN010000019.1, from coordinate 14,816,308 downwards.
AAAAATTATATATTTTTTATTTATAAAAAATATCAACTAATTACCAGTGAAAAAGAGAAAATGTTTATTATTAACTATTATTATTATTATTTATTTATTTATTTATTTATTTTTAAATTTAAAGATTATGATTAAGCTGCTTCCAGTCAGTTTGTAATAAATTTTCAGTTTGTAAAAAAATTTAAAAAATTTAATAAAAAGATATCCTAATATGATTCAGTGATATCTCAGAAAAGTGTACAGTGACATTATATATATATATATATATATATTTATTTATTTATTTATTTATTTATTTATAATGTAAAACCTTTCCACTGAAATTCGCTTCTTTGGGATTTTAGGTCCCGAATCTACACAAAACAGCACATAACACTGAAACAGAGGGAAAAAAATACACATCTTTCAAAAATAATTTACAAAAGAAAATGCAAAGGATGCTCCTGAACGAGGTGTTTTGAAAAGAAAGATAGTTACAGTGTCTAATTATTTTGTTTCCTAATAAAGAAAATTATTTTAAATCTTTGACGCACATCAGCGCACTCGCTGTGTTTACTGCTCGGAGATTATTGCTCCATTTTGCCCCCTAGTGGAAAAACCCAGAATGTTTCGAATCTTTCAGTTCAATTACAACATATAATCCGATTTTAGTTTAGTGCTCGGATTTAAAAATGGATTCGGTGGTCCGGATTAAACATGCTTTACTCATGCACGCGTTAAAATAAAATTAGACATGACGTGTAAAAAAATTAACGAAACAAACAACCAACCGAAAAAAAAAAAAAAACAGTTGTAGCTAGCCTACATTTTGACTCTTTTTTACATCAAAAAAGTTATTTTTTTTTAAAATTCATCCACTAATCGAATTATATTTACAGCATTACTGCGGTTATACGCCATCTTATTTTGAGTACACATTGTCTGGTTTATATCTTCCAGCCTTGACTACATTCTTTTGCGGTACCTTTTTTTTTTTTTTTTTAACAATCAATAAAAAAAACAAAGAAAGGCGCAGCTCCATCTTATTCCTCTGCACACACTCTTCGAAATAAAGGAACCAACGACACCAAACTGTACTTTTCCTTATTGCTGAT
>JAKKZN010000019.1:14766919-14781452 GCA_033441825.1 Pangasius elongatus | reverse complement strand
CCTAATCCTGTCCAACCTCGTCACTCCCAAAGAGAACCTCAACATCTTCAGCTCTGCTACCTCTAGCTCTGACTCGATGACTTGATGGACTCCGGACCTGCATGCTAACATTAAAGCTTTGTAGATAGCGTTAACCCGTTTCTTAACGTTAGCAACATGTTATTTTTGTGAGAGATCGTTGAATTCGGGATTGTCATTGGTCAGGAGGTGGGTTTATATTAACGCGCTCATTTTAAAACGTTATCGTTTCTATGGTAACTCGCACATGGACTTGTATGGTAGATGGTCCACTAAATAAATAAATAAATAAATAAATAAAAACATTTTATGACATCTTCAGGACAGAGTTGTTTACACTTTGCAGTTTTTTTGTTAACGCGATCTTCCCGACACGACTTGAACGCACTGTAACTCCGCTTCAACACACCACTCCATTGTTGATTATTTTCCTACAACTGCACACCCCTCGGTGTTTTATTACTTAAACAAGAGAGAGTAACAACAAAAATCAAAATTTGTCAGTAGCATTAGTCTTAAACAACACAGGGGGAAAAAAAAGAGAGACAGCTGGACTTTTTCCTGCTTACACCTTTACCAACAAGGCAACTGGCTCTTTGTTTTTTTTTACTTGAAGGGCGGGGCTTATGTAATATGTAATATCTCCATCTCCTCTCGTCATACACACCGTGTGTGGTGTCACTCACTCGTTTAGTGTTCTCTGGCTGTCTCAGCGCTCGTTCAGCGTCCTCCAGCCAGGCCTGCAGAGACGCCACACAGCCGCTGTACTTCTCCCAGTTCCCCTGCACCTCCTCCAGCATGGACCTGACGCTGCGCACCTCCACCGCCAGACTCCTCCACTGATCAGCCACGTCTCTCAGGAAGCGCTTCACCCTCTTCTCAACTACACACACACACACACACACACACACACACACACACACACACACACACACACATGTTTAAACACAAGCACACGAAGGCTTCAGTTTAGCGTTTTGTGTATAGAGACGTGTTCAAACTTGATAACGTATGAAAAATGTGCCAGGGTCTACAGAGGATCGCGTTGTCCACATGAGGAATAGAACGCGTTCATTTTGCCTTTCTCTTATTCCCCCACCCATTTTTCTCCCCAATTTTCATCACCTGCCAATTTCCAACCCACCCGCCCACCCACCAGCTTGCCCACCCACCAGCTCGCCCACACAACAGCTCGCCCCTATCAAATGACATCTACTAACCAGGACTATCACATGCTTCCTCTGAGACACGTGAAACCAGCCAAACTCATCTTTTTTCACACCTCTGCGTCACAGTGCAGTGTAACACGCTTGAAGGAAAGCGGCATCCACCCTCGTCCGCATACATGAGCTCACAGACGTCCACAAATGGCTACTGCTGCTCTCCCTGGCAGGAAATTACAAATGCTACTCCAGAGATACCAGTGATCCTGACCCCTTCTGCTTCTAGCTACTTCTGGTTGGAGTTCTCATCTCATGGAAATCACTCGCTGCTTTGGAGGATGGCCTCACACGGACAGACTAAAGACACATGAGATTACTGTGGATGGTACCACTTAAAAACCATGAATACGGCTTTGGACGGTAATTGACACGAACAGTTTTGCTACGATGGCTTAGGACTACAATAGCTATTATAGCTTTAGGACTGCAACTGCCACAAACAGTTTTGCACTCAAGTCTCCATCAGTGACCAGCTGAGTGAACTTCAACAAAACAGACTTCATGTGGAAACTATAATGAACTTCCTGTTTACACAATTGCACTTGTTGTCCATGTAGTACACAGTTATAGAGGAGAAATGAGGATCTGTGCCCTCGTGAGTGTGGTTCCTCTCAAGGTTTCTTCATCGTTTCTTCATTCTTGATCATATTATCAACTTCTATTTTTCTGTGAAGCTGCCTTGTGACAATGTCCACTGTTAGAAGCGCTATGCATATAAAATTGAAATGAACCGAACTGAGGAAAGAGAGAGAGTATGCCCCTCCCACCCTGAGAGCACAGCCAATATTGCTCTCTCGGCTCTGACATCATCACGGTTCAGTCATTTCGAGACGTGCGGCATCCAGTGCAACTTCTGGACACACACACAAAAAAAAAAACAGCAGAGAATTAAGAGTTGAAACTTACAAAAATCAAATGAAGTAAAATAAAATTAAATGCTGAATTTGAATTTCTGTCAATCCTTTGCAAATGATCACATCATTACATCATTATCTGTAGCTGGGTATTATATACATATATATATATATACACACACACACACACACACACATATGCATATATGTGTGTGTGTATACCCTAAAGGTCCTTCTCAACAAAACCCACACCGCTTGTTATGTTACACAGACCAGGACGATGTCATTGGCTCACGGGGGACATTTTAACCTGCACCAATCACAGCACGGAGAGCTGAGAAAAAGCCGCTCTGCTTCCTCTGTGGAGCTCGCGGCCACAGGCGGGGTGAGAGCAACACGTTAGTGCGGCTACGGGCCTGAGAGGAACCCATTAGAACATCTCCACTAATGGAGTGAAACTCCCCGCTGAATACAGTGCCGGGGAAAACCTCATTTACCCAGCGCCCGAGGAGAACGAGACGAGCGATGAGACGTGTGTGTGTGCGTGTGAGGAGAGGACGCTGCAGGCTGAGACTGATTGACTATTGAGCCCCATAAGGACCGATCTCGCTGAGGTTCAGAACGACGTCTGATAGTAACTACGCCTCCACCCTGAGGACACGGAGATAGTGAACTCAGAGCACAAATAAACCGCCCGAGATCCTTTCTCCTGTGTACACTGTGATAATATCTCTGTCTTACACACACTCTTTAAGAAGGAATCACGATTTGCTCGCTCAAGATTTTTACCCTGTTTTACCTGTACTAAATAAAGTACATCATTTAAAATGGACATGTAATGTGTGTGTGTGTGTGTAAATGATGTGCTAAGTAGGCAGAGGAAACATTTGTAAAGTGCCCTTGTACTTTATGGCTCATGTATTTGTACAAATCCCTTGGCATTGTTTAAAGACCTTGTTTTTAATTTAGTACTGCCATTCAGAAGCTACATAAGATATTTTCATGTTTCCTAGAAGATGGTATTGAGGGAGGCAGAGCGCTGGTCATTAACTCCTCCCATCTACAATCCCTGCCAGACCTGAGACTCGAACCCACGACCTTTGGGTTACAAGTCCGACTCGCTAACCATTAACTAGCACCAACACCCATGCCTTAGCCAGAGTCTCTGAGATCACTTTTCCTCATTTACATTCACATTTACGGTATTTGGCAGACGCTCTTATCCAGAGCGACTTACATTTATCTCATTTATACAACTGAGCAGTTGAGGGTTAAGGGCCTTGCTCAAGGGCCCAGCAGTGGCAGCTTGGTGGTGCTGGGGATCGAACTCTCAACCTTCTGATCAGAAGTCCAAACGTCTTAACCATGTTGGATGAGCGGGTGTAGAATAACACACGAGCCACTTCCCGGCCACTTTAAACAAGCTGTGCTAATTGTTGTCAACATTCCCGATCTTAACAAGGCTCCTGGAGGAAGATGAGCTACATCTGATCACACATCTGTGTAATTCCACTGTCAAGCACAGCACCGATGAAAAGCTCTGACATGTACAGATTAGCCATTTAAAATAATGCATGCAGGCTTTCTGTAAAGGTTTTTTTCACGATCAGGACTCTCACCTGAAGCGTCAGCGCTTATGTAAAGCACGGCGGCCTTCTTTAGAGCCTCGTAGATGGAGTCGTACTTTTGGAAGAAGTGCTCGCCTTCGACAAACGACTAGTGACAGAACGAACAAACACAACACAGGTTAATGGGAAAGAAAAAAAATTGACCTTAGGTTTAGCAAATTCATTTGGACTCCTCAGTACACTTGAAACTAGCTCTATGCTAAAAATATGTCTATTAGAAACCATTAGAGATTTGTAGTGAGTCCTAATGGTTTTTAATGGAGGTCTGTAGTGGAAATGTGTTGTACCTAACGGATTCATTTATTCCGAAGCTAATCGTGTTCCCATCATGAGGCCCTGTTGAGTTCTAGTGGAATTTATTAGCAGTAGTAACAAGAGTCTGATGGAAACCATTAAGCCATTTCCAATTACAGTCTTTTACATATTTCTAATGGATTGTGGTGGTTTTTAGAGCTGTTGGGATATAAAACACGCCATCATAATAATCATTAGCATTTAATACCAATTAAAAAGATTCAGTAGCATTCTGTGTAAAATTTTTGAACAATTAACATGAGTAATTAATATAAATTAACATGAGCTAGCTAGCTAAATAACTGAGCGAGCTACCGAAACGAAAAACAGCTTAAGTTAGCTTTCCTTTCTTTATATACTGTTCATAATGGAGGTAGTATCGCTTCAGCATAGCTCGCTTGAAATTAAGTAGCAAGAACTAGCTAACCGAATGCTGTTAGGAGTTCAGTAGCTTGTTGGGTTGATTAGCTAGCTAGCTCATGATAATAGCTGCTATATAGCTAATAGTTAGTTATCTTGCAAAGATACTCCTTACACATTAACATAGACAGTAGGCTGTAGCAACACTGATGTATTTAACACAACAGGCAATCGGTACCAAGCATCGAAGTGACGTTGTAAGATTAATACCGAGGTTTCATACTGCAAAACATCAAAAGATCTGGCTAGCTAGTCTAGCTCACTGAGCTAGCTAACCTGTACACGTTTCCGTGAGTTGGATGTTGAGCTGCGAAATGCTGATGGGTTTTAGCTCACAAATCATCGTCACGCTGTTTAAAACTGAAGATACGTGATCGATATCAACATCGCAGACATCGCTGTTAAGAATCTGGCGCCTAAAGTTTAGAGTTTCAGCAGGCTTTATTTTGATTGGCTCTCGAAATTGAATTATTTATGATCAGTTTATTGAACTGATTGGCTCTACACTCACCACGTAGCTCTGGAGCAGGAGCTCGGTTGTTTCTCGTCGTCCGTATTTAATTATCCAGGATTTCAGCTTGGATTCGCCCAGCGACAGGAAGTCCAGCATGCGGTACCTCCACTCCCAGAACTCCAGTTTGCTCAGGTGAGCGTGTGAGGAGGTAGATACGTAGTTTAATCTGTTAGATGTCAGACAGGCAGTAAGGGGTTATGGTTTGATATCACGCCACGGCGCTGCTGAATTCTGATCGGTGTTGATTAGTTTTCTAAAACAGCAGCTCTGACAGTAGTGCAGCAGCAACTCGTAGGTTTATATTAATGTTCTAACGCCTTCTAGTTTCTCTATTAACAGCTCATGGATGGACTGTTTCTAGCTGCTATAACGTCAGAGATGACAGGAACTAACTTGATGTACAACATTAAATCTAACGAACAACAGATTTTAAGAAAGTATGATATTATTCATATATAGTGAATAAAAAGTCACAACAGAAATAATATAAACTTGTGATTAGCCAGAACTACTGTCAGAGCTGCTGCTTTATGAAATGAGTCAACTCCTTCTGACCAATCAGAATCGAGAAATCAGATCCTTGGCCACGCCTTCTATTTGATGTTTTGCGTGATCGTTTCTTGCAAAACTGTAGGTATATAGCTTGATTTATGTTAAACTGGTAGCTATAGGCTTCCCTTATAAGTTAGCAAGGTTAGCGGTGTCACTTCAGCACAAGTCTAATAAGAAGCCTAATTAGAATGAACACATCTGGTGTAAATTTCACATCTGGCTGAATTCACCACTGTAATCAGGACTTTAATCTTGGCACGCCTCTCTTTCTCACACCTCTCTGCCATGTCTTGGAGCTGCTCGGCAGGTGCGGGAACGCCGCCGACGCTCCGGTCCCTGCGGAAACGCTGGAAAGTCTGCTGGTGTGTTTCAACGAGGCGGAGGACCTCCTGCGGAAAACAATGTCGCGCACATCCATCACAGTCACTCCTGCGTTCTCCTGCTCGGACGCACCGTTCCTCATTTCCCTCTCCTCCCCGCTGCGACTTCCCATTTACCTGATGGAGCTGCCGCGTTCGCTGGATGGCCGTGGCAGTCTCCTCGTGGGTCCGCTGAGGAACCAGCTCCTCTTGGAGGATCTTCTCTGCCTGATGCAGCCATACACCTACAGAACCCAGAGGATCTGGCAACCCACCATCCAGCTGCAGATGCCACTCCAGGAGCTGAAGGGAAACAGCACAATTAACCAAAATCAATGTTTTTTGGGCACGCCATTGGTTTTTACTACCACCGTCGCAACTAGTTAACAAAGTTTACAGAATGACGGCATCGACGTGTCACATGAGCTCATGAGTTTATACGTAAGGAATAAAACGCTTGAGGTCACACTGTTATAATCAGCGAATTGCTGTGGTTAAAAACAGGAAAACAGAAAGTTACACAAGTTTTGACATGAGCCTTTCATAAATCATCCAGCATGACATTAACGATATGTACATACGTGTGTGTGTGTGTGTGTGTCTTACCCTAGCAGATAGTCTCTCCCAGGCCTGTTTAACCAGAGCTTGGTCTGAAGTGAGCATGCCGTCCTTCTGAGTGGACTGAATGCAGGACTCCACTTGTCTCCTCCTCATCTCGTACTGCTCACGGAAATGTTTAAAGACCTGAGAAACGACAAAATACACAAACGGAGCAACGAACTACGATTAGGAACAAGCAGACGTCAACTCTGGTCCTTCTTGTTACTAAACGTGTATGCCGGAAATACCGTTTAAATATACATCACACATTGAGGAAGCCATTGAAGAAAAGCTATTTCAGACATTTGACCTTGTTGTGACCTTGACGCTGTTTGGAATGTTTCGATTCCACATTCTGATCAGGTCATCTGCTGGTCACGGTGATAATTCCATATAAAATCCTACAAACATTCAACCGCTAACGAGAATCTTGAAAACCTAATGCCTTTACCACCTAGTGACGTAGGAGCCGGGAAAATAACGATAAAAATGGATGAATCATCACAAAATTGGAAGCAAGTTAGAAAACGTGACTCAGACGGACGCTATAAAATGGCTGCCACCTTCACTGTTCATCAGATTACAAAATAGCACTTGATCCAGTGCATCCTATAGAGTGTATTATTGTAGACTTCTTTATAATCACGTGCTACAAGATACTAAATCGAGGTCATGAAATCATAACATGTGCACAGAATGTAATCAGCGTTATCACACTTTTAATTCAAAATAACGCTTTTGTTAACTCGACGTGCTGTCCTATAAAGAACATGCCTGTGAAGGATAAGCTTACCAAGCACTCATCTGCAACCCTTTCGGCTACCCTTAAGCGTTGTTCATTAGTTCATGCATAAAACTTATGCTCTACGAGTTTTTTTCTCAGCCGCTGTATCGGGTTTTCGTGGATTTTGCTCAACATATTCGACATGTTTAACTAACTTATTAATATTTTCCTGACTTTTGGGAAACCCAAATTGTATTTAACATTAACCTCCAATACTTTTACAGTATTTACAGCCGAAACATCAAGTTCAGCATGACATATAGTGGTTATATCTAAATATTAAATTAAAAGAAGAAATGCAAGCATTAAAAAAAAATCAAAGGAACAAAAGAGCACGCAGTTTGCTCGAGTACACACGGTTTTTATATTCCTCTCCCTCTTTTCCGATGTGGTTCCCCATCGAGCTCTTAGTTAAATATGGAACACACCCGCGGGCCGGCGGCACACTGACACACACTCGTTACACACACCGCCAGCCGACTGCTGTCTCATCACTTCCTCTCACAGCACAGGTTCAGCTGGCTATGGTCAGGCACTTCTCATAACCTCTACAGCTGGATATTATGACAATTACCCAGAAAATATTCAACCTGCTAGCTGTTCTTCATGTAGAGACTATACAAGGGATCATCTTGGCACGATCCTGATGTCTGTGACCATGTTTAAGCCTAGCGAAAGTGTTTCGAAGTGTTTTGAACACCTCGTCACTGCAAATAATTACCCAAACAAATTTCCTTGTTACGCCCTAAAACCCATCAGTGCAACTGAGTTAAAATGTCTTAATAATTCCTTTTTTTTTTAACTAAGGAAAGAAAGATGATTAGCTGCTGTTATAGGAAGATAGAGATGTTATAGGAAGCGACCGGAGTTGATTACTTTCCTGATATATAACAATACATCATGTTTTATTCCTCTTACACCACAGCAAATGGCTAACATTCACACTTTATTCATGTGCTGTTAATGAATAACAAATCATACTTTTCATCCATTTATATTTACATAATGATGATCATTTTCTCTCTCTCTCGACGTTAAGAATAATAATAAAGTTTTTAAAGACTCCGTTCGTATTAAGGGAAAGCTAAGTACTTACGCACTTCACCGTATCGACAGTTACGCACGTTTTTGTGATCCCGTTAACGTGGAGCGTACATAGTGTAAGCCCCCGTGAATGAAACTTGGGATTTGCTGTTGCAGTAAATGAATCAACATCTTCTGACCAATCAGAATCCAGAATTCAGCAGCACTGTGGTATAAACCAGTATTATGGAGCTTGTTAGTAGGAGGCTATAAAACGAAACCAAAGCGTTACGCCATTGATCTGCTTCGTTACACTCTTCACGGAAGGATGGTTTTTATCTCTGTTATTAGTCTGACTTTGTGATTGTTCTCTGTTTGATATATAACGGTGTACCTGGTACTGCTGAGCGAGGTCTCCGGCATCTGTCTGAGCCTCAGCACAGTCCCTGTCCATCTGATCGGCCCAGACCTTCAGCTCCCTCAGAACACGCCTCTGTTCACGCTGACAACCAGAGACAGATATGGAAGGATTGAGGGATGGACAGACGAATATGAACGTCCTGGACTAAACGCTAAAACCTCATCATTTGGTCATCGGGAGTCATTTCACACAGCCATGGGCGCTTGCTTCGCGTAATTACAATAAGGAGTTCAAACGGTATTGACTTCAGTCCAATTTACAGCTACAAGGAGACACCCTGCTGGGTGAGATATTTCTTTTCATCACCGTGTGCGTTTACCCCAAACCGCCCACCCAACAGGGGGGCTGAAACTGACAGGAGGGGTGGGAGGGGGATGGGGCTGACTTGACAATTCCTGTTAGTTAGTGTTACCACCAGAGCAAACGGCAACGAACATTGTTCTATCAAGATGATTGTGTCAAGTGTGAATGTGTGACATTCTTCTTCTTTGCTTTCAGGTTGCTCCATGACCTTGCTCGAGTCCGTCGGGTATCGGGTATTCCCTCGCATGATACTTCTCCTCATACCAATTAAACGTCAGCTTCATTAGAGCTAAAATAGTACAGGTTGCGCTAATAACTACTGAGCTAATTTGGCAAGGTTTAAGTGTGCATGTTGTGTAAGTTAAAGGAGGCCAGGATGAGGGTAACCTCTTATAAAACCTCATTTACTGAGGGCTGAGGCTTATCATCCGACTGTCAAACAACATCGACATCTAGCGCGACGCCGAAGGGGAGCTATTGTTATGCAAATGAGCCGCCGAGCTGTAGCGCTAATGTAATGATAATAAGCGTGACAGGATTTCAGGCTGTGGGAAATTCTGTGCGCTGTGTATACAGAATAATTCACATTCTAATCAGGGATATAGATAGTGTTTGTAAATGAAGGTAATTTGAGCGACAGCAAACAGAACCGCATGCCTCCAGGCGCCCAATTGGACGGGACTGAGCCTACCTCTGACATTTCTCCAAAGACGGGAGGTGCAAAGCCAAACTACAGGACACAGGCAAGCATGACGAGCAAAGGAGGACAACACAACAAGTTATTAAAGGAAATACAGACAGAGAGAGAGAGACAGAGAGAGACAGAGAATAGAGAACGGGATTTTAAGAAAGACACAAGGACAGAGAATAAAACCTAAAATCATGCGACCATAGACGTGAAAATTCATTGTACTGGCATGTATGTTTCCACGTACGCACAATGAAAAGCACCATAAATACCCAAAGATTTTTTTATTCCCCCCCCAAACTGAGGAGCACTATAACAGGTCAACGCATGCATTCTATCACACATGAGTACGCCAGGATTAAAAAAGCAGCTGAAGAGTTCGAGGTGCAAGGAATGACCGTACCTCCTCCTCACGGCTGACGCTGTCTGTCTCTGCAGAGTCCGGATGATGCTTCAGGAACTGAGCCACGTACGTCATGATGGACTTTTCATCTGGTTTATCCACGTCCACGTCTAAAGCACATGCCATATTTGCTTATAAAGGCTTTTTTTTTTTAAAAAATCTAACACGACTGTAACACAAACAGTAAATAATCCCAAGCGTTGCGTTTCTGTTTTGCTCTGAACCCTACTCTTTCTCTCAACACAACTCGTGTTATATATAGAGCTGGGCTTTATACATCTTGTCATGTCACCCACCCCAATTACACTCACAGTGCCTTGCAAAAGTATTCGACCCCCCTCAGGTTATTTGGATTATACTTAAATAATAATACTTACACAGACTGTATTCAAGCCAGTATTTTTAATGCAAACCAAAATGCAGAAAAGCTTTCACCCTGTTTTCCGGATATCNATCTTTGAGGTCATGCATGCAGAAGAGGGTGGATAGCGCTTTCCTCTGAGTGTGTTACATTGCCCCATGATGCAGCGTGAGCAGCAGTTTGAAAAGATGCTCTTGGTTGGCTTTCACGTGTTTTAGAGGAAGGACGCGGTAGGCTTCATCCACCCTGCCGGAAATTCATTATTTGTCAGCAGATCTTTAAAAAAAAAATTAAACCTTTCTACCGTTTCAGACTAGTACTTGGTGGAACTGCCTTTTGCTGTAATAGCAGCTTTAGGTCTAATGGGCTAAGTTCCCACCAGCTTTTCACACTGTTTGGCAGGTTCTCTTGTAATATTGCCCAGTATATTCCTCCATCCTTTCTCCCTTTCAATGTTGACAAGAAGCCTGGATTCTGAAGATGAAAAGCATCCCCAGACCATGACGCTGTCACCACCATATTTCACTGGTGTTAATTGAGGTATGGCCTTTGTTAGGTGTGCACCACTCATAGAACTTTGAACATAGAAAACTTGCCCAAATATAGTGTCTCAGTCTTGGTCTCATCCCATCCAAACAAACAAAAAAAAAACTCTTTCCTGGGTTACTCTCATGCTTTCATATGGCTCTTCTTGAGCAATGAGTTCTTTCTAGCCATGACTCCCTTACAGTCCTTAATAATGCAGAGCTCTTGAAATGGTCTTGTGGTGCACCTTCACTCCACTCTCAGCTACTGTACTCTACAACTCCTTCAGAGCGACTGTTGGCCTCACTGTGGCTTCCCTCAGCAGTCTCTGCATTTGGTTTTTTTTAATTTCTGTAATTTTATTTGAAATGCCAATAATTAATTGTGACTTTGAAAATTCACTGTAGGAGAACATAAGTTTGCAGTAAAATACTGACAGGAAGAATGTGTATTAACAGTTTTTTTTTTTTTTTTTTTTACATTTTTTTGCATTTGTAAAAAGTATTTGCAATTAGTACTATTAGTGCCATAATTATGCAACGTTACAGATTTCTGCAGGCACATTTTGAACATGTAATGAAATACAATGCAAGGCAGAACACAAAATAGCTGTCTATTCAGTTCGAGACCTTACAGTAATATATGTCCAGGACTCTTCCCCTCCTCTCTAACACCATTGACTCGATTAAGCATGGATTCATAAGATGCCATTTCTACCACTGCACTGGCCCACTCTTTCAATCCTGGAGCTTTCACTGTCTTCCAGTGTCTCAAAGTAATGCTACTTGCCATTGTAATACATACCATAATCACAGAAAATACACACTTTGAAACATTAGGTATTTGAGACTTGTCGCCTGATAAACACAATTTAGAGGTTAAAGATATTTCGGAGCCATACCAGCAACTCAAGACAAACTGTTGGCAGTTTGTTAGCAAATCTACAGTTTATATCATGCTACATATGATACTTTCGTCATATCAGTCGCCCCAATTACATTGATGTGGCAGTGCGATATAAACAATGACCGATGCAATAATGCAGTAAAGAATAACGGATTTATTTAATTTAATCGGATTATGATTACCCTCAGGGTCGAGCAGACGCGGGATGCCCAGCTCTCTCTCGGCCAGTGAGAACGCCTCCTCCAGGTTGGCTCTGTTGGGTTGGTTCCACACGCGCTCCATGTCCACCAGCTGAGGACGCAGAGCGAAGATGACGGCGTGGAACGCTACACCGGAACGCCAGCTAGGACCGAAGTGAGACTGCAGGTCTGGGTCAGAGGACATTAGGGGTTTTTTATGTGTTGCTTTCGTCCTTATTTTTCTTAACCACACAGATTATTCACTCTACTGTGCTTGAAGTCAAACAATATGCTAACTATAAAAATGTTATATATTAAACAATAAAATGCTTGTCAGTTCCACAAGAAATGTCATAAACCACAAAAGAAGAACAGAACAGAAAAATCCACACTTTTACACTTGTCAAGAAATCCTGATTCGACAAAGACAACGATTAGAAAAGCCTAAGCGTACAAGCCCCGCCCCCTTTCACTAGTACATTCGTCATGTATAGCCAGTATTTACGTGCTGGAGTGTGATTGGCTGCTACATTTTATGATGTAATAACGTCTGCCTGTTCAACATTGACTCGGTGAGATGTTCAGCAAACTGTTTCTTTAAAAAAAAAAAAAGTGTCAAATCCATTGCTGGGAGAATTTTTTGCACTTTGATGTAAAAACTGTTTAATACATTTTAAGCGTATGTTTTAAGGGATCCCTGATCATGTGACCACATCACCATTTCAGTACACAAAGCATACACTTCACTACAGGAATTGGGCGTCAGAGTGTATATCAAAGTTCGTACTTGGTAGCGGTTTTCTGAACCCATTTAAGCAGAGCCTTCTTGGCTCCGCCCTGGAAGGAGAGGCGGGGCTTGCGCTTGACAGGCGGGCTGGTCGCCTCGGTGCTGTTGGAGCTGTCCACCGAGGACGTGCTGCTAGTCTGTACGCTCTGAGGCGGAAGTGAGCTGGTGAGCTCCTCGATCTGGGGATGGAAAACTGCGCGATCAGACGATGGAAATTCCGATGTGCTTTCAGCGAAACCGCTGACAATGATGAACTTTGTTTTTCATATTATACTCTTGCCTGGAAATATAATATGATGGTCCATATCAAGCCCAGGACGATCGAGGGTCTGCCGTCTACAACATCTGTGGTGTTGATGTTAACCAGTTTGATCTGTCAGAAAAAAACATATTTAATCCTCATCACAGCCTGCTCAGAGCTATCCATTAATATTAATATTGTGGTTATTTATATACACTTAAGCCTTTACTAACCGGGGATCCTCTGTACACAGACTGAGGGCAGAGACGATACATGTGATGGGGAGAGAAAGAGAGAAGAGAAGACATGCTGTTAAACAAAGGCAAGACTTAAATTCACAAGTGACATCACTATTCATGTAGTAGGAAAGTTACTCGTATTCAGAGCCGGGTTACGCACATGTTTAAGTTGATTTTCATTCTCTCCAAAGGATTTGAACATTTTTACCATCATCAGAAGGTGACAGCATGCTCCGAAACCCGGTTGCTAATCTAGCTAACTCGCTACCTGATGTCAGTTGCTATGGTAACATTATATTTATACAGGTTAAATGAATCAGTGAGGAAATTTTCATATTTATGTATACTCATAGACTGTGGAGAATTTAATGAGGGAAGGTGTAAAAAATATTCCACTGCTTTAAAAAAAACAAATATATTAACATATTTTATTATTCTCCGTAGATTATTTTTAAAATTTTGTTTTCGCACATTTCTTTAAGCTACAACTGCAGAGCTTTTTTTTTTTTTCCGTTTAGCAGCACCTTTTTTATGCAGCAGCGTTAATGTAGCATCAGACACATACTATTAATATTTATTATCATGCATGCGCACAGGAAGAACTGCAGCAATACAATATACACTATAGATAAGTGTCGAGATTAAAGGACCCGGAGAGAGCGAGGGAGCGAGTGAGGGAGCATGAGAGAGAGATAATAGGATGAGATAGAGTACTGCAGTAGCTGAGCCTCAGCCGTGTGAGGGAATGGATTTTCACCTCCTTTGAGAAAAGAGGGAGCAGGAAGAGCCGAGCGAGTGTGAGTGTGGTGTGTGCTGTAAGAACAGATCACTGATGATGCTGATCTTGCCTGTGGTGTTCACACAGAATTCATTATTAGCTAATTATTCATTCGTTTGTTTGTTTGTTTACTTTATGTAGCGCCTTTCTCATCCGCAAGGTCAAACTGTTCGAAAAAGCAAGACTTTTATACTTTTATATACTCATCAAGGCCAGAAGATATCCGCCAGTCAAACTCAGGAATGAAGCGCAAACCACAATGAACCAAAAACCGTAAAACATCAAGCATACAGAGAAAAGAAAGAGGGGAAAAAGGGGAAAAACACAAAAGAAAGGGAAAAAACATATGAACAAATAAAGCACTGAGGAAGAGGCAGGAGTCAGAGCTAGAGGTAGCAGAGCTGAAGATGTTGAGGTTCTCTTTGGGAGTGAC
>JAKKZN010000019.1:14426075-14436694 GCA_033441825.1 Pangasius elongatus | reverse complement strand
ACTCGAACCCACCACCTTCAGGTTCACCTTCAGGTTACAAGTCCGACTCTCGAACCATTAGGCCACGACTGCCCCCATGATGAAATGCCTATCCAAGCTAAGTAAGGAATAATACACTTAGGGGCATGCTGTTATAGGAAAATAATCCACGATGTGGTGGCGTGATGAGGCGGAGTCACTGTTACCACCCGGACTGATTATTTTCCTATAAGAGCACGTCCTGAAGTGTTTTATTCCTCTTATAAAACAGCAGCAGTTACAGTGTGACACATTTTATCCATTTACAGTTAACGAGGCAGGTTAGGTCCTATTATCACTTACGTTACAGCAGCTATAAAGAGTCGTTCGCTCACCACTCTCTCTTTATCCCTCTCTTTTTAAGTTAATAAGGCTTGCCATGTTACTGAGAAACTTCTAAAATGAGGACTTTCACGTGTTGGAAAACGTACAGGTTTACCTCTGAGTGTTTCAAGGCGCTGACACCGGAGACTCCTTCCTGTTATCGTTAACTGTCATTCCTCTCATCACGAGAGACACATAATGTTAGGATACTAAATATAATTCCTCAGGAATTATAAAACGTCAGAAGAGGGGATCAATAAATACAGACAAGAAATTATACAATCAACTACAACCCAAACAATAAACAATAAAGTAAACAAACTGTACAGTACACAGTAAATAGTGAAAAATAAATAAATAAATAAAAAACCTTCTTGCACAGGAGTATTCTGATAATGTAAGATGTTAGATAAACCTCTTCGAACAGGAAACTCAGGGTCAGTGATCCTGTGTAAGCCGTTACCATAGAAACAATAATGATTTACTACGAGCGCATTCATATAATCTTGTCATTTGCAGCTGCACTACTGCCAGAGCTGCTGTTATAGAGAATTAATCAACACCTTCTGACCTGTGGTATAATCTCACACACACACACACACACACACACACACACACACACACACACACACACACACACACAGGTTTCTTCAGCTTACCTGTGACCTGCTTGTCAGGCAGGGATGGGATCGGGATGGCTGACCCAAACTTGTCCAAAAGTCTCTCATACAGCCAATCAAAGTGCTTGTATCGATGATTGACAGGTTTGTTGCTGGTCTAGGAAGGGAAACAAATAGCAATTTCAAAGTGTTGAGGTGTTCAAATAATACAAATAATACTTATTGGACTGTTTTACGCCGCAGGACTCACGTTCGGGGTGACCTGGTACTCGATGTAGCTCTTGAGGCCGTACATTTTGGAGCCCTTTTTGGGGTCTGCTACAACGCAGTCCAGCTGAGGCTCAGTGTACTCCCACACTGGGCCGACCTCACCACTCTGCAACACACACACACACACACACACACACACACACCATGCATTAAACACCACACTGACGCCTCCTGCAGGAGTCTCGCCCTTTCCTTCTGAAAAGAATCTGATCTGTTTACGACTCTTAATGTTGTGTTAAACCCCTTAAACGCTACAGAGCGAGCCACCTGGGTCCAGACGGACATTCCTACCTCATTAGATACCTTTATTAGTTTCACTGTAGTTCCTGAATTATTGATAGTAGTTACTGAACAACTGAATAAGTTTAAGGGCATGAACTGTATAATGAAAAGGAAGAAAGCAGTAAACGGGTGGAAGGCAACAGGGAGGCTGTGTTCGTGTAGAAAGTAAATGAAAGTCTAATGAGAACGGGTTCAGAACCTTAGCATCTGGAGTACAAAAGCAGTGAGAGTCCAGTCAAGTTCAACCTAACGCTAGTTTATCGCTAGTTTACAGTTAAACCACATCATCAAACCTGAAGAACCACCGGTCAAAGGTTTTCGAACACATGGAGGTTTTTACCTCTGACACTGGAGACTCCTTCCATAAACGTTAAACAAACATCTGCTTACAGAAAACTTCACCTTATCGTGAAGCTATAACGTATTTAATCCGTTTATGTGGAGCTGAACAAGTCTTTGTGTAAAGTGAAGACTTACTGCTTACTACAAAGCGCTGACGCTGGAGACTCCTTCCATTTAATGATTACAAACATTATTTAATCCGTTTATATGTCGCGTCCACCGTACGAGTCCCCGTGTATGCTGTCGCTATAGAAACGATAACGTATTCGCATGAGCACGTTGATATAAACCCACGACTGTCTTATCTACTATTATACTAACAAGGCAGTAAAATAATGAACAAAATGAAACATATATCAAAAATCCCTAAATGTTACTTAAATACAGTCAAATGTACTTAATTATCTGTTTATTAGATTGTAATGCAACTCTACATGAGCGTTAGCATTAACTGTAACACAAATATATGTTTATGTGCTACAAGAGTCTAATTAGAGATTTAAAAAAATTCACTTTAATTCTTCAATGTCTTGAAATGTGACCCATATTTCTAAGTAAGGAATAAAACACCTGAGCGGTGTGCTGTTCCAGAAAAACAATCAACAGCAGCATGGCGTGCTGAAGCCGACACATCGGCGTGACTGTTATCAGCTCCGAAGTTGATTATTTTCCTGTAACAGCATGTCATGAAATGGTTTATTCCTCTTATACCAAAGCAATACGCTAACCTCGTACTGTTTTTGTTCGTTAATAGCTACGGATGCGCAAAACAAGATTTCTAAGCTGTCGTTCCTTCATCCCAGAGCACAAACATCTCCGTCCATCTCTGAACACTTCCTCATGGCGGCTTTACCTGTCACGAAGCACTGACACTGGAGACTCCTTCAAGAAACAGCACCTTACAGAGAACGTCAGCATATCAAAGATTTCACACGTTTTTAATCGGTTTATTAACGGTGCAAGTCCCTGTGAATGAGCCGTTACTGTGGAAGCGTATCTGAATGAGCGAGTTAATCAAAACCGAGATAAACGTCTGGTAGGAATGGATGAAACGTTCAGGTTAAACTTCCATCGCATTAGCTACATTGTCTTGGATGTTCATGCTAACGAAAGGAAAAATGTGTACATTTCGTCCCGAATACTGCAAGTAATGAAAAGTGGGTGTGTATCTTACATAGACAGACAGCTTGGGTCCTTTGGAGGCCTGTTTGGACAGGAGGTACAGCTCAGGGCCTGATTTGGAGAAGCCCGGGAATCTGCACGTGACAAAGAAAGAGTGTTACAGCGAGGAACGGGGTAAAGGGCGGATTATATCCATTACATCACACTGTAGTCACACTGTAGTCGAGCCGAGGTTTTGCAGACTGGCTCTGTGGTAGCTACGAGACGTCTCACTTGTTGAGGGTGATCTTCATGGAGGATCCGTGAGCTCCTCCTCTGGTGATGGCGCCGCTGTCGCCGGTTTCACCTTCACCGAACCCGCCCGAGGACTTCCTGTCCTCCCAGTCGTCGTCCCAGTCGTCATCCTCGCCACCTTTAACCACATTACTATATTACACCCGTTTTTTTTTTTTTTTTTTTTTAAATCATATCTAATATCTCATCACACCCCCACACACGCATTCGTTCAAGTAACCCAGGACACACTATAGGGGGTCGACTGATCATCAGCAGATACGATAATCATCATTTCAATATTTTATCAGAATTGAGGTGTATTTACGCGCTGATAAGAGTGTTGGATGTGATGCGTGCACATCACTTCTGTATTAAAGCTCAGTAGCCCCGCCCACTGTGGTACTGGATTGGTCAAAATGTCAAAATATCGAATAAACCCAATTTAAACTCTCTTCTCTTTGTTTGTGAAATATTCCCTTTTAAAATGGTTTATTTTTATTTCTTTACAGTTAATTTAAACATATATTATGTTAATTTTTTATCAAACGTTACACTGTGTAAAGCTTAAGGTACTTTTCCCAATGGAAGCTGTAAGTAGGATTTCCTGTGACTTCCGAATGTATAAATTTAAAACGCATCGGTTTTGATTACTAAGCACGGAATAAATAAACCACTCGTGGGTGTGCTGTGACAGGAAAATGATCAACACCTCGAAGCCGAAAATCGATTCTTTTCCTATAACAGCACGTCCCGAAGCGTTTCAGCTAATTTGCCAATTATTACGATTGTTAATTTATTAAGGGGAAAAAAAACAACACGCAATTTTTATCCATTTATAGTCACATTTAATGATCCCTCACCGGCTTCTCTTTATCTTCTCTTGAACGTACAGAGCAAAGACGTCTCTGTCTTGAAGACGTGTCAGAAAACCTACAGCTACAGCTTTACCTCTGACGCGCTGACACTGGAGACTCCTTCCATAAACGTGAAATAAACGTCTCCTCACGGAAAACTTCAGCGTGTCAACAGGCTTACTTAAGTTAAGTTTTTTCAATCCATTTATTATCAGCCTTAAATTACAAGTCCATGCGTGAGCTGTTACTATAGCGTCGATAAGGTGTTAGAACAAAGGCATTAATAGAAACCTGCGATTACGTCTCGAGATATCAGTCGACCCCTAATATACTACATATAAAACACACAGTTCGAGCATATTCTGAACGTTCTTAATTAACATGCTTAAACGAGGCCCTGAAAGTGCAAAACCAATACACAAATATTATTTTAACATCTATAGAAATGAATTGAATATAATTAATAATTATCATTATCCAACAGCATGACTCATGCTTGTGAGTTTGGAGCTCAGTTCAACCCATGCGGCTTGTTAGCGTCTTAGTGAGGAATGCACGGTGTACCTGCGTAATCGATTAGGTACGGATATGGATAAATATCTTCGGAAGAAGAAGGAAGAAAGGACGTTTAATTGAAAGGAAGTCCATACAGTCCTTACACTGCACACCAAAAGCACAGACATTTGAAATACTTTTGATATGTTATTTTAATTAAGAGGAAAGGTCATCACAATGATAAGGCTATAACTGTAGTCATGTGACACATGGACACATCTGACTCAATCTCAGGTCTTCCGTCTTACATCATCACATCACAGGGTTATGACAGAATAGGAGTGTGTCGTTACGACATTTCCGTCACAGATTATCAGACATGTGATGATGATGATGATGATGATGAAATGATCATTTCTTCACAAAGCTGAACTGATGCTCTGTAACTGACCGGTAAAAAAAAATTGCTATTGCTATATGAACTGAAAATAAATAATACTCTGATTATTTAAATAAATGAATTAACACACAGTTGATGATCACATGACCGACTAACAGTCATAGTAAAGTAAAGAGGTGGGTAAAGTTTTCTAACGGAGGGTGCCAATATTTTCAGCATTTACTCAGCTTGATGTGCCGACATTTGGAAGTAATTTATTTCAGTTTGAAATGTCTTTAACTGGTCAGGTTTAAGGTCTCTGAACGAACTGAATGAATTCAGCGCATGTTTCTGGTCAGCAGGCATTTCCTGTCCGTCTGACTTCCTGGGAATTACTCAGAATCTTCAGAAACCTGCAATACAAAGTTATTTTCTTACAGCAAAATAAGACGCTTTTCCCCTTCTCTGGATTACACGGCATCGTGCGCTTTTTGCTATTAAACAAAAAATGCATTGCTTTAAAGGAATGAACTCAGAAAAGCCACATCAGTTGCAACAACAACAACAGAAACACCTCGTAAAGTCGTTTTATTTCCATATTCCATGTCTGTATTCCATCACGAAGTGAAGTGAAGTGACTTTTGTGGCCAAGTGTGGTGACCCATACTCGGAATTTGTGCCCATCCAAGTGCACACACACACAGTAGTGAACACACACACACCGTGAACACACACCCGGAGCAGTGGGCAGCCATTTTAGCTGCGGNAATCCCTGCCGGACCCGAGACTCGAACCCACGACCTTCAGGTTCACCTTCGGGTTACAAGTCCGACTCCCAGACCATAACATAGTTGTCTGTGTGTGTATGTGGTGTATTACGTAAAACCGCAGCGGTCTGTGGAAACCCATCGGCTGTCACTGTGGATAAATTCTGGCAACCAGCCAAAAAAAATGCTTTTGACCAACGCTGGGTTTTTCTGCTCACCTCAACTTTAAGAGAACGAACGCATTTTACCAAAACAACTTGGCTTCGTTTTTATTTAGGCTGCTTTCTAACCTTGCCTTGGTTTCGACCTGTAAACATCGAGTTCAACAAACAAACAAACACGGCGGTAAAAACAGAGCAGTGTAAATATGACTGAAAGGTTGCTAGCTCAGGGAGAGGAAAGTTGTGTTGTCATAAGACTAATGGATTGGAATCAGACTCCAAAACGTCCGCCATCATCATCATCATCATCATCAGCATCAAAACAGAGAAGAGCGCTTATACACTCTGCAGAGATGACAGCACACAACGTTTCCAGATGTTTAAAAGCCTAATAAAAATACAGGGAGAAATTCACCTGACGGAACAGAAGTGAGTGAAAGAACCAGAGATCATCTCCACACCGACGTTCGGGTGAACACAGATCAGCGGTGTGGCTCGGGTTTAAACGCCGCGAGTGACTTTTACCTCAGCCGATGAGACAGGGTGACGTGGATGACGCTGATAATCAGAGTCAGAACTTGCTGATTGCTCACTTATAATTCGTTATAAATGTAGAGGAAGCGGGTTGTCTTACAGTGGACCCAGGACTAAATCTTTAAATATCATTTTGTCCTTTTACAATTTCATCAGATTTTATCTGATACACGTCCACGTGATTACGTCACGACGTTTTCGTCACATTTCAAATGGCACATTTAAATTTATGTTTAAATGAAAAGAATGATATCAGGTCACACTGGTTAAACTGGGCTGAAAAAAAGCTACACTTGCATGATAATTATTTTTAAAGAGTTTATATATAGGAAATTTAAACACATACAAATAGCCTCCCAGCCCAAGTTACAATCCTAGTTGTATATACGGGTGAATAATGTCATTCTGACGGCCATGTCTGTGTAACACTCATTAGTCGTCGTGTGTGAGCAGTTACCTGGGCCGGGGTAGGCGTGAGGGTGGCCGTGGCCTCCGGACCCCCACGCGTTCCCGCCGCTCTGCCCCGTCTCTGTGCCTTCGGGCTGCGCGGCCCAGTTATTGGAGAAGCCCCCAGAGGCATTAGTGTCGAACACGGCCCACGGGTCACTCCCGTTACTCGTCTGTCAGAGAGAGAGCACATGGTGAAGGCGTGGAGGTTATAAAGAGAACACACACACACACACACTCAGATGCATCAGGTTCCTGCAGTGTTAGAAACTGCTCATTAAACTCACACCCGCTCACACTGCAGCAGTGTAGAAACCCGCGGTTAAAATCGATAATCACAATTCATTCGTTCATTAATGCAATCATCGTTATTCATCACAATTATTTAGCCACATTCATAAAGTATTTTTTGTTGCACTTTATCATCAGGTTTAAAGTTTCTCAGCTGCTTTGTACATGTTAAAATCTCTGAATCGGAATAAGTCTTACAAAGGCTTAAAAATATACACAGCCAAACAGACGCATGAACAAAGAGAGATGATTAGATTAGATTAGATTAGATTAGACGGAGAGACAGATGCACAGAAAGGGACGGAAATCTAGACAGACAGACAGAAACAGGCAGAGAGAAAGTCAGGAAGATAAACAGAGAGACCGACACAGAAAGAGAGAGACAGAAAGACATTCAGAGGCAGAAAGACAAACAGAAAAATAGACACAGACAGAAAGAGGAAGGCAGAAAAGCTAACAGGTGGACAGAAAAATAGACACAGAGGCAGACAGCCAGATAGATCATGTAGGCAGATAAACAGACAGATAGACAGACAGATCAATAGACAGACACAAATACTGTAGATAACCAAAAAGACAGATATTGCAGACAGACAGACAGACAGAGAGATGGATATTGTATATAAACAGACAGACAGACAGTGGAAGGCAGAAAGACTTACAGGTAAACAGACATTTAGACAGATAGACAGATCAATAGAAAGACCAAGAGATAGATAGATAGATAAGATAGATAGATATGTCATGTTAGCTAATCAGTTCGCTTTATCGGAGCTCATAATCATAATTAATTGATGAAGCCAAAACTCATGATCCTCTAACTGTGGAGAGCTGTTTAAATGGAGATTCCAAAAATCATCACGTGTACATTTTCCAAAATTCTGAATCTTCTGTCCTTGCTAGCAGCGAGCTGTGTGTGTGTGTGTGTGTGTGTGTGTGTGTTCAGGTGTAACATGTGCACTAAAACCCTCTTACCAAAAACCCCTAAGTGGTTCAGTAGAGAATGGAGCCGCAGTGTGTTGCACTGATGTTTATGACGTTTTTAATTAAGGTTTTGGAGCCTTCAAAAAAAAAAAAAGGGGGGGGGGGGCACTGATAATAGAGCTAAAGAGAGCAGAAAGGCTGACAGACACACACACACACACACACACACACACACACTCATCAATGAGACAAAGGACCCGTTTCGATACGATGACAGCTCATCGGAAACACAAAATGGAAAATACAAGAATAGCTCGATCAGTCACTGGATCTTGTTAAACAACCAAAAGAGCAAAAAAACGCTGACATGCAGTGCACCGGGATTGGGTTTTCACCATGCTGGGAATGCGTACGACGTGTGTGTGTGTGTGTGTGTGTGTGTGTGTGTGTGTGCATGTTTCAGCCCAGGATAACATCATATTCTCCCTGCAAGGAAAGGGTTAGTGTAAAACAGCCTGTTCCATGATCGCGCTCATCCTGCTGCAGGAAAGCTGAAATGTCTAAAGAGTTCGGACAAACACAGGACGTCACGAAGCACGCAGAGAACATGCTTCGACATTTCCAACCGTTTCTTTTCCATGGACATGATACAGGATGTTCCTGATATTCAGGAGTAATAAACATGTTCTATCATCTGAGCCGTGCGTGATCCCCGAGACCTGCCGTGGCTGGGATGGGTTACACTGCTTCAGGAGATCAGCAAGATACACAAGAGCTTTAAAAACTCATAAGCAGTACTTCGTAGATGTGCAAATAATCATGTTAAACATGGTGTGATATTGAGAGATTGGTGTGAACAGTGCTGATCGGTCTGATTGAAGTCATTGCGTGCCCTGTGTGCGTGCGTGCGTGTGTGTGTGTGTGTGTGTGTGTGTGTGTGTGTGTGTCACACACACACACACACATCCGCACACAAGTCCCCGTCCCCAAAGTCTAAGTCTAACGTCGTTGCTGTGATCTTTCTGCCTCCATGCACGGCACCATGCTGCACGGCACTCCGGTTACCTCGGCAGGGGAGGACAGGGCCGGGAGCACGGGGGTGGTGGGGGTGATGGGGGTGAGTGGGGTTTCCGGTTGAGCTACATCCACCTTGAAGAAGAGAGTCGACATCAACAACATCATCATCATCATCATCATCATGCTCATCCTGCAAGGAAAGGGTTAACCCCCCAAATACAGCCTATTTTTTTTTTTTTTTTTTTTACATTGGAAATTTCTAGAAGCACAGAACTTGCAAATGAATGCAAATGACTGTTTTTTTTTTTGTAAAGATGGACTGACAGGTTTGACTGCCGTTGGTTGTTCGTCCATAAAATGGTGTAGTGGAGTCTCTTGTGTCGGTCGCTGAGCTGACATATAAGACAAGTCTGACTAAAAGCTTATATTTCTATCTTACGTGTTGTGATGTCCGCAATGTACGTGATTTATCTGTGAGAGAGTTAAATAAATGTTCAATAAAAACAACAGTCGTGTTTTCAGCTATACCGTATTTTCTAAATGCTTCAGTTAAAAAAAATTAAATTAAATTAAATAATAATAATCATTTACAAGCGTTCATCATCATCAAAGTCATAGTTTTAGCCTTTCTTTTTTCACCATAACACTTTAGAGTAAAGAAAGGTCTTACAAGGAGATGTTCTTCTGAAATATTATTCCAAAGTTTTCAAGGTGATGCGATGAGCAAAGTGCGTGGGCTAAACTGCTTCAGGAGTTCAGCAAGATACGCTAGAGGTCGATTATTTAGTGCGTTAAACATCATATGCGAGGAGTTTAACAGGCTGAATTTCCAGGGGAAAGAAAAGCGAGCCTAACACAGAACCCTGAGGAACATCATACTGCACATTTCATCTCTGTAGAACAATTAATACATTGGAGAATGCAGGAAGACACACAGTGAGATGATGCAAAGTAACTAGCATAATGCATTTCTATAGTTTCAAACATTTAGCTAGTCTTTTTTTTCTTCTTTAAATCTAAAACAATGCGACGTATTAAGTTGTGCTACAGCGGCTCTCTGGCTGTTCTTAAGAATCTTAACTGCTATAAAGACGCTTAATTCGCTGGCTTTGCTAGCAAATCATGCTTTATTAATCATGCTTTATTCATTTCCTTCAAAGTATTTTGTGTATTTGGACACACGCTGGTAAATACACACACATTAAAAAAAAACAACACTGATTCACAACCTTTTTTTTTTTTTAAATGGAGTATTTATAGAAGACTTCAAAAGTTCGCAGGCTCCCAGCATGCTCTGCAGCGCGCATGTAAATGTGCTGGGAAATGCCTGGCAATGCAGCTGTTTTCACTTCTGTACCAGATGCAGAACTTCTGAGAAGATAAAACCAACAACTTCTGCTATACCAAGAAGCGTAAGGACCGAACACCTCATCGAGACATGCCAAATCTGTCACAGGAATTTAAATAGTTCTTGTCTATTGATATACTTTTCTTTA
>JAKKZN010000019.1:14378785-14389655 GCA_033441825.1 Pangasius elongatus | reverse complement strand
GTTTCTGGAAATCAAGCAGTCGCGATGATACCGGAGTCTGCGTTATTTAACAAGGCTAGCTGAGACGTAGCTGGTTTACTTCCTGCACGCGTGCGAGGAAACTTCTCTGGCATGACACTTCTGTTGATATTTGATGAAGCGTGTTGATTAAGTTAAAGGCGCTGACTTGCTGCTAGGAAACAAGGCGGTTGCACTCGGGAGATTTGCTCTCGGTGGCGAGTTTAAAATACTCTCGCTAACCCTCGCCGACTCTCCGCAAGCCTCTGTTCCAGTTTGGGCCGAGACGTCACTGGTGTGATGGATGTGGACAATGTGCGTCCTGTGTTCTACGTTCAAGTGCCACACGTTTTCATCTCTTTCATCAGAATCTGATTTAGTCTCGCAAACCAGACTAGGAGCTACCGCTAGAGCGTCTCGCCATTTTTTTTGAATGATAACATCTTCTGCTCTTAATGTTATTCTTAGGGCGATAAACATGAGAGACTCCCAAAGGATAGCTACTAGTCTGGCTTGTGAGACTAAATCAGATTTTGTGCGATTGGTCTACTGACATTTCCTGTACGTGCCATGAACACATTTACTGCACTTGAACATAGAAGACTGGACACAATTTGCCCATTTTTGCTTTTGTGTGGACAAAAATACTGTTCATGTGGATGGGAATTTTTTTTTTTTTAAACCAGAGGGGTAATAATCTCAGTATGGGATTGGTGCATCACTGCTAATAAACTTAACCGAGCTTCTCTACTGACCTCTTGCCAGAAATCCAGGCTTTTAGTGACGGCTAGCATTTCTCTAGGTTAATAAGACCAGCCTTCACAGTGACCTCCACCTCTGACCTGCTCAAGGCATCATCCATCGGGCTCACGTGTCTGTGTGTCTGTCTCTCTGTCAGGGCAAGGAACAGTGTGTGTCCGTCTACAACCTTCGGATATCGATCTTACTCTGCACGGTGGTTGTGATGTCACAACCTCCATCCAAATGCATGTTGAGGTTCTTGGATGATGAAATGGACTGGGACGGGGGAGGGGGAGTGGAGCAGACACAAACACACTGACGCTTGTGAACCAACGAGTCACTCCGCTGGCAGTGTAAGTCACAGAGCCGAAGAGGAGACATGGTTGCTCAGATTAAACTGGGTTTCAAAAAAAACACACCACACCGCAATGAAACTCTTAATTTATTTCATACCACAGCAACTGCTGAATCTTCTACGCTGTTGGGTCAGAAGGTGTTGATTACTTTTCTCGAACTGCAGCTCTGAAGTGCTTGTTCTAACACTTTATTGTTTCTATGGTAACGGCTCATTCACCGGTACTTGTATAGCTGACGCTTCAACGTAATCTAAGCCGGGGGGGGGGGAGGGGGTGTCATTTAACAAATAAAAATGTTTAATCACTGATAAGGTGAAGCTCGGAGACGTTTATTTAACATTTATGGAAGACGTCTCCAGTGTCAGGACGGACGGAGGCTGGTGAGGAAAGACTGTTTACAGCTGCTATAATGTAAGTGATAACAGGAAGTAACCTGTTTCATGGACGTTCCACACCATTAAATGTAACAATAAACTGATTAAACAGTTTTTTTGAACAAAAATTGTAACCATTGGCAAATTTGCTGTGGTATAAGAGGAATAAAACACTCGAGGAGGTGCTGTTACGGGAAAAACAATAACAGCTCAGCTTCGCTAACGTTCCCCGTCTTTACTTCAACGTCTTTTCCCCAGTTTAGAAAGCCCCTCAGCTCAGTGGTCTTGCCACCGCCAGCAGAGTAATGGATGGTCCTCCAGAGGAGGTGATGAGCAGAGCCAAGAGCCTCAGGTGCTGAGAGCTGGCCTGAAGCTCGCTGGCTCCTGAGACGGAAGGAGGAGTGCGATATGCAGTGATGATGCAACACACACACACACACACACACACACACAGACGTACAGACACGCAGAGACGGGACAGGACAGCCAGACAGACGGCAGGCAAGAGCAGCGCTGCAGACAGAGATTTAGGAGAGCAGAGCAGAGCAGAGCAGAGCAAAGCGCAGGCAGTAACCAGCAATGGATACACGGCCAGATTAATCTTGTCAGTCTCAGCAGGGAGGGATGCTGCCACAGCGGGACTGGTTTTTATTTTTTTGTTTTAAATTGATGGATAAGCAAGGTTAGTGATTTGTCCCTTGATTAGAACAAATGGCACTCGGATCGCAGCGGGTCCCACTCGGTGGGGGGGAAATCCGAAGCTGATTGCGAGCTGCATGCAAGGTCGAATACACTGGGCATCTTTGTTAATCCGGGATGCATTATGCATTATAGGTGTTTTGTTGTTGTTGTGCGTGGCTGTTTAAAAACGTTTGTTGTTTTGTACAACTTTGAAGAATCCTTTTTTTTGCACAAACGTCTCGGCAGTGAAGGTAAAAATCTCTTCATTTCCCCAGCAGTTTAGTCACTTAATAAATCAGAATCTAAGTTTCATTACAGGGCAAAGAAAAAAAAAAAAAAAAAAAAAAAAGCAAGTTCACCCAATTGAGAATCGAATTTATCTTTAAACAGCCATGCCCCAGAAGTGCGTGCCTCATTCGACAGATCTTTTCCCCCTTTTGCCAAGTGTGCAGAAGAAGTCTGAGGAGGGCAGCTTCTGTGCACCCGCCACAGCCAGTGACAAGAAGCCAGTGTCTCATTCCCCCCGAGCCGATAGCGGACGAGCAGGAGTCTGCGGAGGCCTGAGCCTTCCCCAAAGCAAACCACACACACACACACACACACGCGCGCACGCACACACTCACACACACATACACATACACACGGGATGGCTGGCAAAACCAACAGTACTCCGGAGTGAATTTAGAGCACAGGGCGAATCACGGGCTTTATCGATTGCTTTTACACCGCCAGGATGATTGGAGGAAGAGGACTTTGGGAGGACAAGAGGAAATTTGGATAGGTGATCAAAAAAAATAAACAAAATCAAATCGGATTGTCTACTGAAAAAAAACAAAGAAGGAGGGAGAGGGAGGAGAGACAACACAAAGTGCCAAGGAAACGAGAAAGACAAAATAAAGTGGGTGACTGGAGAGCAGATCTACGGAGTTTATACAAAGAGGAGGAAAACCTGAGAGAATTACCTCTCATCGGGGAAAGAGAAACAGGAAAAAACGGACACTAAAAAAAAACATGAACGGGAATGCACCAATAAGAACAGAGGAGGGGCGGGCTGACATGGGGCCCTCCTCTCTCCTTGGCGTCTCTACCTTTGGGTTTGGTGGGAGGGGGAGGGACTTGCCCTGCCTTGGGCGCAGTACTGTTGGCATTGGCCTCTGCAGGCAGCTGGAATGAGCCGGACAGAAAGATGCCGTCCGAGAGGGGGCGGGGCTTGCGCGCAGTGGGCGGCGGCGGGGGCTTTTGGGCAGGCACGAGGTCGCCATAGGACTTCCGCGTAGCAGAGAGCTTAACCTGACCTGCTAAGCCTGCATCATCCTCATCCTCCTCCTCCTCCTCGTCATTGTACGAGACAAACTTGGCAGTGTATAAGGTGTCGGGGGAGACGACCTGGGTTTTGAGGTACGAGGTGTTTCTCTGAGGCGGGGTCGGAGGAGGGTTGGTGGTGTTGGTGGTGGTGTTAGTGGCAGGAGGGGGGGGCTGGTAGTCCCGGGGCAGAGGCGGTCTGTACAGACCAGGCTCATCTGGCGTCAGCAGCTTGCGCTCGGCCTCCTCGTGCTGCCGGCGCCTCTCCGCCTCCAGGCGGGTGTAGTACTCCTCCTCCTGTCTCCTCTGAGGGGAATAGGGGAAGAGCCAGTTAGAGCCGCCTCAGCTAGCCTAACCGGCCTCTGCCTGCTCATCTACCTGATTCGCACGATTCGCTCACATTGCTCCTCGACTTAATCGCAAAATCTTATTTTTTTTACCCCTTAAAGTGACTTTTTCTTTGAGTGAGTGAAGTGTAGTATTCAATCACGCATTCTTCCCCAATGGCTTCTGCAGAGATTTGACTGGATTTTGAAAAGTGCGTTTTCCATAATAAACACAGAGTCGTGCAGCATTCCACCGTACAAGGAAGTCGGATTAGATTCGATTAGATTAGATTTCTCTCAGCCGAAATGAATCGCTTCTGATCAGTAAATCGTGCATGCTTACAGCAAAATGATGCTTTATATGGAATATCGTCAAATTTAAAGCCTGACCTTGTAACGTCCTCCAAGAGCATTTAGTGCTGAAAATTTAGACAGTCTCCAACGTAACACCTTCACTTTGGAATGGAAACACAAATCTTTCCATTCTCCAGTGTTTAGAGAACAGTGGAATGCAGCATCAGACCTAAACGCTAGTCCGATTCTTCCTGGCTGATATAATTCTCTTTCTGTCTCTGCTTACATGGTGATGTCATCAAAACCAGACACTGTTCAGAGAAGTCATTCCATTGTGATGGAAAAATGACAGAAAAGCAAGAATTTTGTCTTTTGAGTGATTGATAATAATGAGTCTTGTACAATACGACCCTATCGCTGTTAAAATTCAAATCTGGACGCTGAAATATGATTACAGATCATCAAAAACCTGAAGCCTACATAAACTTAACTAGGTTTTAGAGCTGGATGATGATCAATCTTCAGTTCTACACCCTTCAATTCCTTGTGGGTCCACTAGGAGGCGCCAGAAAAGATGAGTACAACTACTGCTGCTAAAGCGCTTAAACAAACGGGCGTGGTTTTAACTGATGTGGGAAGACTGGAGCGAGCGGCGTTTACGTCTCTGAGGATCTGGCTGGCATTTTGAGGTTTTTCACAGGAAGGGCTGCTCTGGTCTCTGTACATGGATGACCCTGGGTTAATGTGCGGTGGGGACGTCACTGGTGACAGAATGGGGGTGACTGGGACGGGCCGTTCCCAACTACGTCCCCAAAGCAGTGTCGGATGAAATGATGATGGTTTCCCAAGGAAATGTTGGACTCTATAATAAAACCTCAAGAGACAAGTGACTCATGCGTTTTTTTTGGGGTTTTTTTTGGGTGGGGACACATCAGAAACACAGGACAGGGATCACTCTGAGGACATGCAATTGGACATTAGAACCGGGCGCTAAATTCCCAGTGGTCTGAAGGTGACGCACAGGCATGGCCGCACACTGAGATGAGGTTCTCACTCGTGATGAATGATGGACGTTCAGACCGCTGGTGAATTTACTGGCCCAGTGAAACATTTCATAAGCAGCTGAGACTGGATATGTAACACGTTGGTGCTAACACGGAGACTGAGCTAACACCCTGTGAAACTCCTACATCCTGGCTGAAACGTTCTCTAGCGATACAACCTCACCTGTAGAAAACTACGCTAAACCCTTAATAAAGCTCAACGTTAATATCGTCCACAATAAAATCAGCCTCCCTACGAAGATAATCCGCCATTATTTTCGCATTTGCTAACAAGCTAGTGTTGCAATTTCAGCTCAGATGTTAAAGCTAATGCTTTTAGAGTTGGGTTAAAGCCGCAGTCACGTTAGAAACGTGCAACGTAGGCGTGAACTTTAAGACGGGCGATTAAACAAAGTCCTATTTTGTTGCAGCCTTGCTTACGAAATAAACCAAAGGTGCAATTTAAAAACGCGGTTTTATAAATTTGGAGTTTGTTGTTAAGTTATTGGTTGCGAGCTATCCCGTCGAAACTACACTGTATTTTTAGTCACTTCAAGAAGTTCCATCTTGCACAATGGTAAAGTTATCTCCATTTTTGGTGCACTATAGTATTAACACGTGTACACTGTACATTAAGCGATGCACACTACATCCACACTAAGTACCACCAATGCATAGCGATTTCTTTCATTTCATATAAAAGTGGAAAAAAAAAAAAGGTGTTTAAGGACCATTAAAGTCAACAGGTCCCTATTAGCTTTTAAGACTTCTGTATTTGTATGGGCTTTGCGTTGCTACGTAGTTTGTAATGTTTGGACTGTTTAATTACGGGGCAGTCGTGGCCTAATGGTCTGAGAGTCGGACTTGTAACCTGAAGGTGAACCTGAAGGTCGTGGGTTCGAGTCNATCCCCCAACTGCTCCCCGGGCGCCGCAGCTAAAATGGTTGCCCACTGCTCTGGGTGTGTGTTCACGGGTGTGTGTGCACTACTGTGTGTGTTAAATGCAGAGCACAAATTCCGAGTATGGGTCACACTTCACTAATGCACCAGCAGTTTACTGATGACGACGTGCACTCACCAGTCAATGCTGTATAAGTTCAGTCCGGCGCCTTGCTCACGTCGGCCCTACACAGTGTCCTATCTAGTATCTAGAGCAGTCAGTAGTGAACGAATGAGGGAGCGAGAGATCTGAGACAGCCCAGGTTTAGCTCGAAAGATGTAACAGTTGATCTGGATGAATTCGACTGGCATGTATAATACGTAAATGTAATTCCACTTGCGAGGTTTTGCTGATAAAAGGCTAGTGTGACTGGGCTTTTAGTAATAAAGGGAAACTCAAAACCTACCTAAAGTGTAGCAGAGATCATCATCATCATCATCATCATCAGTTCTTAAGTGTAAACTACAGAACATGACCCTCTCCTGAATGCCTACACCACTCTATCGTTACGAAAAGGCTGTAAGTGAAACAGCGTGATTGAGGGAAGGTTTGTTGAGCGTGACTCTCCCGGGTGCCGAGCGCTCTCGGGTCACTCCGCCCGCTGTACCTTCTCCTCGGCCTCTCGTCTGGCTCGCTCCTCTTCTCTCCGGCGTCTCTCCTCCTCCTGCTTGGCTCGCTCCTCTGCCTCGCGCTTACGGATCTCCTCCAGCTGCTGCTTCCGTCGCCGCTCCTCGTCCTGCAGCTGACGACGTGCACACACACACACACACACACACACACACACGCATAAGATGAGCATAGTGCAGGGCCTGAACTTCACTCCTAACACCATTTCTTTTTATTATGGTATTTAGCAAACAAATGAACTTATCCTAATAGTGGCAAAGTGCATTTTAATCCGTTTCAGTTCCTGCCTTCCTACCGTGCTTTTAATGACGCATTTCCAAAAATATTATTTTTAATTATACAGGGGACGGTGTGAACGCCTCGTTTTATTTCACTAACATTCACACGCAGTCACGTCAGTCCTCCGTCTGTACGGGTGACGTGCTCGGATGTGCGCTTTAACCATTTTTTTGCTATTCGAATATCCACGTTGTTCGTTCTTCAACGTGTATTTAACCATAATATTTTTTTTCCATGCAGCCACACAGTAACCGGCCTTGACGTGGAGTGTGTATTGTAACAGTAATACAAAAACAAACAAAAAAAAAGAGGGTATGTTATTTGTGGTTTTGAGTCACACGCTCAGCCTAAAACCTTCCGTTTTAAATTCCACACACACGCAATTTATTTTAGTCCTTATTCCAAACGCCTCGGCTAGTAACCTGAAAACAGATCGAATCAATCAGAGAAAAAGCAGCTGGATTTTTAGACCGGTGTATAAACGAGGAACACGAGTGTAACTCCACTCTTTTAACTCCTGTTTATGTTGCTAGTGATTTATACTTTTGAATTTCACTCTCTTCCCACTAAATTGAGCTTTCTGAAGTCGAGTTCTGCAGCGATGTATTGTTTAAATTTTTTATTTTTTTTTAATGCAGCACCCCAGTTTAAAATAAGACCTTTTTATATTCAAACTGCGTTCATAACAATTCGGAAACTTTCTGACTCGGAACCTCTAGCTGTGTGAGGCTGGAGAAACTGTATACACACTCACACTCTCACACACTCTCACACACTCACACACACTCACACACACTCACACACACTCACACACACTCACACACACTCACACACACTCTCACACTCTCTCACACTCTCTCACACTCTCTCACACTCTCTCACACTCTCTCACACTCTCTCACACTCTCTCTCACTCTCACTCACTCACTCACTCACTCACTCACTCACTCACTCACACTCACACACACTCACACACACACTTGTCTGGCTTCTGTGAAAAATCCTCTCACACAGCTTTTTAAAAACGGCCAAGACGGCCAGTCTGGTTAGCGTTTCCTTCATTTAAAAAAGCAGGCGAGCGTGAAAGCGTGCCGTTTGATTAAAATGTCTCGCACAGAACGCTTTCCAATTACGCAACGATCCTCCTGTAATTAGAGCTCCTCAAGCCGATCAGACGCAAATAGAGAAACTTGAAAGCCTGCTGGAAAGGCTTTGAACGTGCTCTGGTTTCCTGGTCTTATTTGTACTATGGGTGCTGACGTGTTAAATGACGTCACTCAGAGACGTCAGAGCTATTAAGAAACAAACGACAAGCTGGTGAGCTGTTCAGATGATTAATTTTTCCTACTCGGAGGTCGGAAACGTCCCGGTTTGCACTTACCCTGTGCTCACGTGGACCGAAAACGGACGTCTTGCACCGTGTCTCGGTTACGTGACGTTACATCACAACAGCAACAGGACACAGTGTAACCACTGATGATGGGAAAGTGGGCGGGGCCAGTTTCTCACATATTTCAGTGAATGAGGAGGCTAATTTTAGTGAATCAGGCTGCAGGAAGAAACCAGGAAGACTGCAGCTCACGGTTTCACAGGTCAAAGTTCAACTAGATAAAGATAAAGCTGACACGACGCAAAAAACCACCCGCTTCCCCTTCAGCTTTGCTGACAGGCCAATGTTTGGTTGCACCATTTCCAGGTGTCTCCCATAATGCCCCTGTTCAAGGGGTCAAAAATCATAAAACGCTACAGCAAAACCATAAATATTGGCACCTCTGCATCAAACAGCAGAACCGTTGGTTTAGGCTCATTTAGACACTGGGATTCCTTCTGCACGTTTACATTTACACACACGTGATTTCTCCTGAACTTCTATTTCTAGCAGGAAGGAATTTGATTTACTGTCAATCTTTTTCAAACGAATCTACGGTCAATATGTACGTTACTGACCACAGATCATGTAGGTAGCTGTACTGTTTTTTTTTTTGCTACCAGTGTAACCATGGCAACTGGAAGTAATCTAGAGATACGAATGTTCACTAGTGACTAGTGTAGAGTGATGTAAGAGAGGTGAGGCTGATATGAGCACAGGATAAGTCAATGAACGCTGCATTATATGTTGGATTCATGTTATTCGAGTTGAGCTACATGGATATTCGAATAAGCACGCACATCCCATACCTTCTAATTTCTCTACTTATGTTGTGAACATGTCTCTTGGGTAAATACGTGTGCCACTACTAGGACCCTTTGGCACTGCACGCACACACACACACCAGACACACACACACACACGCCAGCCACACATGCACATAAACACTGGCATGCCATTGAACTGGATACTTCTGCCTCCCAACATGAGTTTCACATACATGCAAGGACCGAACATTTAACACTCACTGACCACAAAAACAATCACAATAAAAACATCTCACACAAGTAGACTTTGTAACGCAATACCCTGATTTGTAGGAGACTGAAAGGAAAAGAGAGCACAGCACAGATGAGGAGCACAGCAGCATGGACAAAGCTGAGAAGAGAGAGAAAGAGAAAGAGAAAGAGAGAGAGAGAGAGAGAGAGCGGATTGACGCTGAGACCTGAGCATGCGGCCAGGCTTTCGCTGCAGGAGAGAGGGGGCCAGCAGATCATGCACCAACCAGCCCTCCCTTCTCACGTTCAACCACACTGAAACGAGAGCTTCGGAAATCCACAGAGCTCGACAAATCCAGTTGTCTGCAAATCCAGGAGCAGGTCCCTGTTCAATTTAGATCTGATTGAGTCACTCAGGGACTTCACATTAAGGTTAAATGACATCATGTCTTCTATTAACTTTAACAAACATTCAGTTTATCTAGGAAATGGAACGACAGCGACGCACACCCCGGGATGGATTCCCTGTGGAAGCTCCCCCTTCCCGATATAACCCTCGGACAGAGAGAAGAGCGAAACCAAACGACCACATGAGGGGGAGAGAATGAGCGAGAGGAGACACAGGTGGAGTCGGAAGAAACAGGAAGAGAGTGTCATTAACAGCATAGAGAACGTACCAAGTCTAGAACAGAGATTGCTGGGACAGCAGTCTGCTGCAGAGAGGAGGAGGAGGAGGAGGAGGAGGAGGAGGAGGAGAGGGGAAGAAAGAAATCATCAAGAAGAGCGCAGGAAGAAGATTATAAGGTGTGAGAAAGAACAAAGAAATAAGAAAAAAAAACGAAGAGGAGGTAGTGTAAGGGCAAGAGAAGATAAAAGTGAAAACACGCGCTGCTGCGCTGCCAGTGACATTCCTGGGCAGAGTGGGATTGATTAGCGCCCGCGGCCCGCTTCCTCTCCGCGCACACACACTTGCACGGAACGGGCTCTGGCGAGGAATTCGCCCGTCATTCCCCATCATCCCCTGCTCAAGCTTGGCCAATATTTTCTCTTCAAACACACCGGGAGATGACCTCCTCTCTCAGCGCTCGGCTGACTATAAAAGGTAAAGCGCTCCTGCTGTCGGCGACGGCGGGCTCTCCGCAGGAGGCAGGGCGGGGCCGTCCGCACAGCTGTCGGCAGCTGGAGTAAGCCTCTGAGGATGTGGCGCTCTGCAGGTCTGAGGGATTAGCCCGGCGCTGGCGATATTTTCACTGTTTTTCAATCTAATCCAACATGATTACCACGGACAAGAATTTACTCTGTACTTTCAACTCACTTACAACGGAGGTCTAAAGGCAGCTGTTGAATTCTGATTACGTTTATAACGGGAGCTCTGACGCTGTCTCTGGCTGCAATGTTTATAACGGCGCTCTGATACGTTATCGTTTCTATAGTAACAGCTCATTCGCAGGGACGTGTACAGCAGACGTGCTACGTAATCCAAGACTGATAAGAAAAGTGAAGTGACTTTGTGGCCAAGAGTGGTGACCCATACTCGGAATTT
>JAKKZN010000019.1:14356328-14366369 GCA_033441825.1 Pangasius elongatus | reverse complement strand
CGACTCTCAGACCATTAGGCCACGACTGCCCCCAATTCCAGCCTCACGCCCATACTCTGGGATAGAATCCGGATCCACTGCCACCCTGATCAGGCTACAGAGCTTCCCAAAGATGAATGAATGACCACTATAAGGTTTATTTTGTATGCAGTGTTCACATAGTTTGTTGATGATTTGCTGATATACAATGCATCTTGGACGGTATTATTCTTCTGACAAAGATTTTCGTCAACCAGCAGCACTTGGTTAGAAAATTCCAGACATTTCTCCTTTTCTTCTTTGTTGACTTCAGGCTTTTCCTTTCGTGACTGCTTCACTACACTGATAAACATCTTCAAAAATAATACATCTGCTTCTGTTCACACCAGCCCTCCCATTGATTACATATCATTTCAACTCTAACTTGCGTCCACAATGATCACCTTCCTGTCTTGTAAGGGTAGCTTATTGGATCCAGAGCGCTTGGTCAATAAAACACTGACTACGTGACTACTGTATATGGGTCAGCCATTTCTCACATGCTGGCCCTGGAACCATTCGCAGATTGTCGTGAATCTCATTGGTTATAATCAAAAGAAACATCTCGCAGGCAGAGCACATATCACACCTACTTGCTGCTTGGTTTCAGACTAAACACTAGAGATTCTGAGGTGGGTGCGGCGCTCTTTTTCAAACAGCGCAGTCTTAACACTCTTAACAGAATTCAAAGAATCGAAACCACACCCTGACACTTCCTGTCTGAGGAAGAGCTCTGCAACCTGTCGCAGGAAACTGGAGGCTGACGTTGGCTCCTGTTCTGTTCACTGCTCTGAAGCTCCGTTTTCCATCTGCTTCAAGACAAATCCACTTCCTGTTTGGGATTTACGATGGACAGAAGATGCCTGGGCTCCTTAGGGACCTATATTGTTCAGCAGAGATTCTTGTACCTATGTTTTTAAGAGCTCAACGCATTGTGTACGCTGTATGGTGAGTCCTCGCTGAACAGATGTATCCATCGTCCATTTGAAATCCACCTATGTATCGTTTGACATGACAAAAAAAAAAAAAGAAATACTTTATTGACAAACTCTAATAGTAACTTGAATATCTGTTGAAGGAGTCTTTCAGCTGTAGCTAGATCATGAAGCAGATGGACCGCAGCGGTCATTTTAGCGCTCTCCTGATGCCAGGTGCAAAATGTCATCACCAGAGCAAGAGGCTTTCGGTAATGAGCTGCTTGCAGCCAGACGCATTCATCACATCTGAGAGGCTTTAATGATGGAGACTGTGGGCTGCTGGCTTGGGTTAAGAGAGACCAAACAACGTCTGTCATGCATCACAGGACTTAGTGTGTGGGGTGGGGACAGGCAAGTATCTGCCTTTCCTTTAAAACTACCAACAAGAGCAAGGCAGGACCTCATATTCTTTATCTGGAAGTGGAAGTGGAAGTTGAGACCTCTGTGTGAAAACTTTGCATCATTACTAGAGCTGTTATGATGTCACAGCTGGTCAGGGCATACGATTGGATGGTTATCCGACTGCTGACGTTTTCAAAATACTAATTAAAATGGTTGTAAACATGTTACATTTCTACCTCTACTGCGACTGCAGGGGTAAGCCTGTAGATATATTTAATTGCCAGGGATGGACAAATCGGTAGCCTGGAACAATCAGACTTCACGAGTTTGTGAACAGAAAAGTTTTACTTTGGAAAGAAGGCCATGTTTGAAGTTAAAGTGCTTCACCAGTGGTGCGATGAGTCTCGCTGCAGTAACTACAGTATGAGCTACTCATCGTGATCATGGACCGGCTAATAAAGCACTAAATATCACAAACTACACCTTCAACTTGCAGAGCATTTTCCAAACTAGTTAACCCTGCTCCTCCCTGCAGAACATCTTGGGCATGCAGAGTCAAACAGGGAATGAACGTAATGTCAAAAATGTGACCCTGACAGACACAAGGTTTGAAGATTAAGGCGCTGTCGAGTTTGAGGTGCTGCATCTAACAGCCACTGAAAGACCTTATCGTCATCCAAGAGTGTGAGAACAGAAATCCGATCCAGAAGACAACAGCACAAGAGTAGGAGAGACTGAGAGACTAATTACAGCTGCAGGTTTAACGGACCAGGATGCCCAGCTGAAATAAAATTCCACTCGGGTGAATCATCGTGGAGCGGTGCACATGCAGCGAGCATCTGGAGAGGGTTTGGGATCACGCTGATCTCGTGACTCTCCGTAAAAAGCCAGGAGACTAGAAGAATGTCAGTCCAGGTGTTTGAGTGGTTTCGAGGCTCTCGCCTTTCTTTTTCTCCAAGTGTTCAGGAAGTGCAGAAATCTGCGAGGAAGCCATATCCTGCTATTGTTAGTGAGGTGTACAAAAGGGGACAGGAGACGGACAAACCTACCGAGAGGGAAGTCACGGTGCTATTGTGCTGCACTTTGTACAAACAAACAGAAACGTCCAGAGAGTGTTCACAAGAGGCAGAGACGTGGATCGGGTGGGAAGAGAATTCCAAGCAGGAGTTCTGGAAGACGGCTGGATGAACGTGTGGACGAGATGACGGACACTTCCCGGGTTACTGACAGGAGAGTTTGCGTTTTTGTGCGTGTGTGTATGTGTGTGTGTGGTCATAGGATTTCCCTTTGCTGTTCCATAAAATGGTCCCATAGGGGCCATTATCTCTCTCTCTCTCTCTCTCTCTCTCTCTCTCACACACACACACACACAGGCAGCTCAAAAACCTGACATTCCTATATAATATATTAAAAATAATGAATTACATGGAGTCTCTCTCTCTCTCTCTCTCTGTGTGTGTGTGTGTGTGTGTGTTTGCGTTTGAGCCTTTAAGACCGGCACATGCTGCGTCAGGAAAAAGAAATGACCACGTAATCATTCATCTCGCTATTTACACAAAAACACAACTGAAAATTTTGCAACCCATGAATTCTGAATGGGCCAAAATATAACTATAGCTTTATATTTTACAATTTATCTATAAATTATTATTATTATTTGTTAAATTCAAGAAGTTAAACATGAAATGTGGATGCACATGTGCAGCAAAACAACAAAACAAAACAAAAAAAATGATGCAGTACCTGGCATATGAAGCATCGAGAAAAAGAGACTACGCAATCGTCACATTTATAGAGAAACAGGGAGTTAAGTGCAAAAGTTTGCACCCCCCTCCCTGAGGTTTCTGGATGGAGAAAATTTAATCGAATGCGCTCGCTCTAATGCGTTACCGTTTCTATAGCGACAGCTCACCCACAGGGACTTGTAGAGCGAATCAGCTAAGACTGTTTATTAGTCGATGTAAGTTTTCTGTAAGGAGATGTTTAACATTGATGGAAGGAGTCTCCAGTGTCAGCGCTTTGTAACAGTAGGTCTCATTCGTTTCATTCGTTTTATTAACTTTAAGAGACAAAAAAAAACAAAACAAGAGGCTGGTGAGGGGAACAACTATTCATAGCTGCTGTAGCTTAAGTGATAAGTTGAATTAACTTGTCTCACAGATGTTCCACTATAACTATAAATGGATAAAAAGAAAATCACTGGCATGGTATAAGAGGAATAAAAATGTTTCCCGGGAAAATAAGCAACTTTGGGATTGTTTATATCAACAGTGTCATGTTGGTCATGTTGTTGTGTTCTCTTAACTGTTGTCGTAAGTGTATACAAACTTTCGCGCTCCGCTGTACGACGAATCCAAAACAAAGCCAAACCAGAGAGCGACGACTAAAATCCAATAATCTGGTTTATTCCGGTTTGCCCACCTGAAGAAGAAACTACCTCCAGCTGTTAATAAAATTCTCATCACTGTAATGAATAGGAGTCTGTGCTACTGTTTCCCCTCAGAGTCCACCAGCTCCAAACATCTGCTAGTGTTTCCACACACACACACACACACACACACACACACACACACACACACACACACACACACACACACACACGCCAACCCAAGCAGCGCCTTACCGACTGGTCTTTCCTCCCGACCACAGAGAACCACATGCTGCTAAACTCCGCTCGGGTTGTGAGAAGAAGCTGAGCGCGACACGCAGCCGCTCCAAGAGCAACACGTTCTCAGGTGAAGCTGGATACGATCCGAGGAAGTCGTCCGAGCTCAGCCTGCCGCTACATGCCAAAGAGCGAAAGCAGTTCCCAGAGAAGCGACTCCTCAGATTGCCCCGGAGCACAACAACTCCTCGGGTCTGGGTGAACTTTCTGTGCTGCTCCACACACACCGGGACAAACCTATCATTTACTCTGCTCCGGCTGGATCCACCTCTCTTCTCCTCTCCTCTCCACTCCCTCTCCTGTTTCCTCCCTCTCCCTCTCCCTCTCCCTCCCTCCCGTCAGCCCGTCCTCCACCTCACTCCCTCTCTGTGCACAGTTTCAAAATAGAAGTTATAAAAACAGTTCAGGCCAGCCTCCAACCTTTCACTTGCTTTTTTTTTTTTTTTTGGTCTAGAGTTCTCGCACGGCCTCTAAATCCCCTCCAAAGGAGCTGTTTTTTTTCTCCGTCACGTCTGCAGTCAAGCCACACTTACAGTTTACAACTTAAAGA
Source organism: Pangasius elongatus (assembly GCA_033441825.1). Lineage (NCBI taxonomy): Eukaryota > Metazoa > Chordata > Actinopteri > Siluriformes > Pangasiidae > Pangasius > Pangasius elongatus. Next base: position 14,361,817 of record JAKKZN010000019.1, on the reverse strand, counting down.
CAGTCGTGTTTAGAATTAAATTCGGTGCTCAAACTGAAAAAAAAAACTGTCACTGCCGGTACAACAGCATCCGAACAACGAGCGCGAGCATTAAACATTTCACACCAAGACTGATAATAACAATTAAAATCCAATGTCTTTATCACTAATATGGTGAAGGGGATGTTTATTTAACATCTATGGAAGGAGTCTCCAGTGTCAGAGGTGAAGCTGTAACTATATTTTCTGATATCTTCAGAAAGAGGAGTTTGACAAGTTCTTGTCTTATCTTTAAAAAGTGAGAGAATGACTGTTTACAGCTGCTATAACGCAAGTGATAGCAGGAGCTGGCCTGTTTTGAGGACATTCCACAACATTAAATGCAAATGGAAACATAAAAAGATACGACCTATTATTCTTTAATTAATAAAAATTATGATTGTCGGCAGTTTCCTGTTGTACAAAAGGGAATAAACACGTTGGAACTCGCTGTTACGGGAAAATAATCAACTTCCGGATGCTAAGTGTAGCTCCGCCTCATCGCACCGACCTGCCGCATACAATTCCGCGCATACATCGTTAAAGCGTATAGTAAACACGCACTGAGTTCTCGAATCTGATTGGTCGGAAGGCGGTGTAGTATTTAATCGCAGGTCTATATTAACACGCTCGTATCTGAAACATTTTACCGTTTCTATAGTAACAGCTTGTCTGGCTGTCGTGCCACATCAAACAACGACAAAAACAACAACAAAACGTACTGTTCAATCGAATCGTTACGCAAAAAGTGGTAATATTTGGATAAGGTCAAAGTTCGCTTAACATTCACGAAAGGAAACTATAAACCGATAGAAATGAGGTGTTGTGTGGTCACGGGCGTGTTGCTGTGGTATGATCGGTATGAAACAACCCGGTGTGCGCAGTTATAGGAAAATAATCAACCCCCGGGTGGTCAGAGGTGCAGCCCACCACCCCGTCACTGATTGCTGATTTTTGTTTTCTCCCTGTAACTGCACACTCCATAATGGTTTATCCCAAACCTACCAGTTTCCACACACTGATGCAAATGCTGCTCATGCAAAGCGTGGCCTTGTCCTCTGGGGGAAAGAGGTGCGTGTTTGTGGGTTCAGTCATTTGCATTTCATGTATGTTTTAATGCTCTGTTCTCTTTAACACAACTCGAAAAGTCGGCGTTAAATGCAAACGTAACTTTCAGAGCGGCTTTGATCTCAATCTCCGTTTCGTACTCCGACGCGTAAACCTTGAGATTTTCACCTCGTAAAAAGACACACACACACACTGAGAGCCATAAAGCAGGAGCTGATGGTAGACTAAACACATGATAACACACACACACACACACACACACACACAAACACACACACACACACCCTCTCGTGCTTGGTTTAAGTGGAACGACCGCACACCGGAGCTCCGCCCCTACCCCACAGATGAGGAAACACTCCTTGAGCTCTGACTGAAACTCACTCTTTCTAATGTTTGTTGTTCAAACACTTGCTGATATTTGGTAGTTGATATGGGTGCTGCTGCTGAGAGCATGGAAACTCCTGTTCAAAAGAACACTCCAGCATTTTTTTTTTATTTTTTATTTTTACCAAATCTGTTAGCATATATACACGATTTCCACACAAATAGCTCACCCTGTTTATTCTAGGGATACAGTGGAGGTCTATGGGCAGCTGTTGAACTCTGTAACTAGATGTTAATGTGATACAGGATCCCTGTTAGTAATACTCCTGATTTGTATAATTAGTCACATGGGAAGTAGAAAAAACTCCAGAAAAATAATCATAATTCAGTTTTCTTAACATATTGCACCATTTTTGGAAATTCCAACAAACTTTTTGAGACCGAATCCAACATCTGCTCTTACGTATCCATTATAAATGAGTTTACGCGGCAGTAAACTCTCTGAGACGCTGAGTAGAAATGTCTTTTACGAATTTATACGGCATATTTACCAGAGCTACACCATGTAATCTCCACTGTGCCAGAAGTGATGAGATGTTTCCTTACCTTGGCAGCGACGATGCTGAGGCCCATGCCATTGTGCTTCTTCAACGTCACCGTCACGACTTCAGGTTCCTTCCTCATTGGCTATGAAGAGAGCAAAGAGCAAACCGTGGAGTTAGAGCTGAACAGACAGAAGCAAGACGTGAGCTGCCCTGGGTTTCAGGCGCTGTCTCGTGGCTGGTTCTGCACCAGACTGGCCGAGCTGAGGAAGAAGAGGAAGAGGAGGAGGAGGAGGAGGAGGCAGGGCAGGGCGCAGAGCGGCGGTTGTTCCTCAGAGCGAGGCCTGACCACAAGGAGAAACAGCGGCTTCTGGAGCCGAGACAAGAATGAAAGCCACATGCGTCAGCGCCACAGAGCGCCGAGCTCGCTTCCACATGGGCCAGAGAGAGAGAGAGAGAGAGAAAGAGAGAGAGAGAGAGACAGAAAGAGAGAGAGAGAGCTTAGCTTCCCACAGCCGCTCCCTCCGAGAACCTCAGTGCTCACAGGACAGCAGCAGATAGCTCGGGTCTGAGGCTCATTTGTTGGGTCTAAAGGCTGAGGTAATACAACGTAAATACGACTGGAGGAGCAGCAATGTGAAGTTAAAGTCTCTGGACGCTTTCGGGACACTGAGTGTGTTCATACACGCTAATAATCTGGAGCACGGCTCCCAAAAGCTTCAAGAGTTAGCGGTAGAGAGAGTGTACGATGTAATGCTCGCTCTACCATTTATCTCTCGATCTTATCGCTGTGACGCTTCTGAGAAACTCAAGTGCTGAAATCTAATTATTCAATATCGTTCAACACAAGGTCATGCAGCACATGTGCACAGTTCCTCTGCATTTATGGAAGGAGTCTCCAGTGTAAGAGCTGTAAATCTAGTGACTGCAACTTTAAGTCTTCAGGACAAAGGCATGTTTTCACTTTGTGGTTTCTCAGTAAAAAGATATGCTGCTTTTTTTTGGCTTATCATCTTTAAAAAAGGGTAAATAATATTTCTACAACTCTGCTATAACAGGAATATGAGGAATATATAGGAACATAAACAGGAAGTACCTTCTTGTTGTACAAAAAAAAAAAAAAAAGTATAAGTGTTGGCGAAACTGCTTTTGTGTAAGAAGAATAAAACATTTTGCTACATGCTGCTACTGGAAAATAATCATCTTCAAGGTGGTAAAGCTAATTCCACTCTGTCAGGCTGCATCACACCCTGTCGTTGATTATTTTCCCATAACAGCACACCCTGAGTGCTGCATTCTTGACTTACGAGAACTACACGTACTTCTGTTTATTAGCTGTCTTTTGTGCATTTATGTGCGCTAATCAGCTACTCTGATTTTGTGTAGTTGTTTTGTTTAGTACATGTGAACGCTGAGTTACTGACTAATTGTGTGAGTCACTGACTAAAAGTGTGGTCATCAGTCCGGTGTGTGCGTTTTCCAGCCATATTTTGCACCTCTGTACGCAAAAACAAGGCATTACCTGCGATCTGTGTGTGCACACACGCTACTGGTGGAGTCTCTTTCATTATTCTATGTAATGAAAGCATTCTATGTATTGTATATATATATATATATATATTTATATATATTTCAAGTGAACATACTTGATGCCTTTTAAAATCCACGCATAGCTTGCGTACTGTGTGTGCAGGAAACAGGGAAAGCCCCTGTGGGAGCTGCTGCAGTTCTACACAGCACCGTTTCAGCTCCCCGATGAAAGCCGGAGAGCAGCGAGCGCCACCGCAGCATGAATGAGATCATTAAGAAGTCGTCTGAGACGCGGGGGTGGGTCTGTCTGGCGCGTGGCCAGGCCGTGTTAATCAGAGGCTGGATGGCGCTGGGATGCTGAAAGCTGGCTCCCGCTCGAGCGCGGTCTGGAGCCGACGAGGCCCAGCCCTCTGTGTTTGGGCACAGTGCATGCAAACCACGGCAGGAAAAAACAGGGCAATTACAGGGGAAGCGGTGCAATTCAGGGGGCTTTTGTGAGATTAGGATGAGTAGAAAGCGATCATTTACGGTGCTTCTGGTCACTAATTAGGCGCAGTGGTGGGAACGGTGTTGACTGTAATCTAACACACTGAGGTAGGTCTGCGGCACATCCACAGCACCGAGACGACTCGGGTTACCCGTATCGCTCGGCAGAAGTGCAGCCGTGGTGGTTGTGTTTCTGAAAATCGGACTATCTAATCACAGATGTGTGGCGAGGACGAAGGAGACTTACGGTACAGAACAAAGCCTCCAGAGCACTTAGTGTCTTTATATGTATATATCAGTTAGTTAAATGTGTGTCACATTTCTTTCAGAGTGCGTGCGTGTGTGTGTTAATCGTGTCATGTGACCTACCAGGTCAGAGTTATCCGCGGAGAAGTGGTTGTCGCAGTCGGCTCCTTCAAAGTAGACGGTCCAGGTTCCGGGAGTGCGAGGATGTGGGGTCAGACGGCAGAAACCTGGAAAGGCAAGTCAGCACACACCCTGAATACACGTCCAATTCCTGGAGATCCTTCTCTCTCTCTCTCTCTCTCTCACGCACACACGCAGTCACGTTGCTCCCTCGCTTATCTCTGTTTGTTTTTGATCCGAGACAAACAGTCCTTTCTGCGAGACCTTAACCAACCCACATTCCACTGGTCACACATCAGCGTTAAATAAACAAGCTCGACCCCGTTCCCCTGTCACCGAGCGCTGACCACGGCTGGCTCGCGGAACGTTCAGGAAGCAGAAATCAAGAATTCCCTCTCTCACCTCTCTGACACAGCGGCTCCAGGAACTCTTGGAAGCCGTTGGGAATGTTGCGGACCACGTCGCAGGAGTAGCCGTCCTCCGGCAGCAGGAAGGGAAGCTGCAGGTCAGGATCCTCCTCCAGCTGGACCTCCCGGCCGTCGCTGCGTGCCAGCTCGTCCGCCGTGTTCTCCGCCACGGCTACCACGTGATCGATCAGCTCCTGCAGGCGACGGCACGATAGAGTTTCCACTTAATGAGGAACCCTTTGGAGAACGCTTTGTCATTTAAACTGCTAAACCGGAGCGAGGAGAACTGAGCTATAGCTCATTTCTAACCTACCCCAAGTTTAAAAGCATATTATTAACATGATCTAAGTATTCTAGTATTAGCAATATAAAGCAAATGTGTGTTTATCTTCAGTAAATGCTTTATCCTAGTCAGAGTTGCGGAGGATTTCGGAAACCTGACCTATCCTGAGAACACTGGGTGTGGTGTGAGGTTTGAACACACCCAGGATTGGAGAACAGTTTCTCTCAAGACATCACACACTGAATTTCTGGCACGTTCCCATAATAATGTAGTAAAAAATAAAAATCCAGAGACAGAGACAGAGACAGAGAGAGAGACAGAGACAGAGAGAGAGAGAGAGAGAGAGAGAGAGAGTGAGAGAGAGAGACAGAGACAGAGAGAGAGAGAGAGAGAGAGAGAGAGAGAGAGAGAGAGAGTCGTTGATTACCATTAAGCAGGTGAATTAAAACGGATTTTATCTGCTCT
>JAKKZN010000019.1:14312466-14337164 GCA_033441825.1 Pangasius elongatus | reverse complement strand
TAGAAACTCACCGGCTGATTCCTTCAAAGGATGCTTCACGACAGATACTGCCACTGTCTGTGTTCACGCCTCGCTGGAGGGGAGAGAGAGAGAGAGAGAGAGAGAGAGAGAGAGAGAGAGGGAGAGAGAGAGAGAGAGAGAGAGAGAGAGGGAGAGAGAGAAAGAGAGAGAGAGATGGATGACTACATCGCGTCCTGATTAGGCATTTCCGAGGTGTCCTTAATCAGATACGAGCAGAGCGAAGAGAAGAGATGAAGCTAATTATTGCCAAGTTTATATAACAAGGAAGTGGTGAAAGCGGTGCTGTAAACACCTCTCGAACCACGTAAACACAGCATGAGAGAGAGAGAGAGAGAGAGAGAGAGAGAGAGAGAGAGAGAGAGGAATAATAGAGAGAGAGAGAGAGAGAGAGAGGAATAATGGAGAGAGAGAGAGAGAGAGAGAGAGAGAGAGAGGAATAATGGAGAGAGAGACAGTGACTGCAAGAAAAGAGATACAGAGACACGGATTGAAAGTGAGACTGGTAGAATGGAGACAGAAAGAAAAAAAGAGATGCGGAGAGAGAGGAATAATGGAGAGAGAGAGAGAGAGAGAGAGACCGAGAGAGAGGAATAATGGAGAGAGAGAGAGAGAGACCGAGAGAGAGGAATAATGGAGAGAGAGAGAGGAATAATGGAGAGAGAGACAGTGACTGCAAGAAAAGAGATACAGAGACAGAAAGAATAGAGAGAAATAGATTGAAAGTGAGACTGGACGAATAGAGAGAGAGAAAGAAAAAAAAGAGAGAGGGATGCAGAGAGAGAAAGAGAGACTGAAACTCAGACTCAGCGGCTTTTGCTAAGGCCACGGCTTAAGCCATTGTTTTGTCTTTTTAAATCCGGTTCTACATCACGTCCAGGTACAAGTAATGAATGAAAATAAACGGATATTTTAGTTCCCTAAAAATAAATGAACGAATGAACAGTTCTCACTGGACGTTTATTAATCATTCTAATGCCGCCAAATGAATAAACACGACCATGAGATTTGTTTGTAGACAAAACGACGTGCAGAAACGTGCTTTAACTGGAGGAGTGATTACTAACCTCACCTGGTGAAGCTAATCCAGTCTGAACAGGGCTAACGACCGGGAAAACACACAGCAGTGAACGCCATCGCGAGCGCCAACGGTGTGTACGGTGTGTGTGTACGGTGTGTGTGTNACGGCCCAGTCACTGCAGTCACACAACACTGAACCTTCACTAAGTTCATTTCAATGGATTTCATCTGTCACTGCTTTTATTTCACAAACTTTTTTCATGAGCAAAACCTCCTTAAATCCAACTTACAGCCCAAAATGAAAAGATCTTAGCAGTATACACAGAGCCTGATACTGTTCGGTATTAACCAACGCGAACGTGTTAGCAAGCGAGATGTATTGCAGACGCGCCGACCTTTACGTGTTTTATCGCCACGTTATCACTTTTTACATGAGAGCACTCTTCTTTTTCCGCCTTAATGAAGACGCTAAACGAGCTAAACGTTATCTGAATCTGGAGCGATCGACGGTCGTGCCGCTGCTCCGAAGCCCCGCCCACTTCCCAACACTTGACATTGTGGAATGTCCGTAAATCTACCGACACTGGAGACTCCTTCCATGAATGTTAAATGCACACAAGCTGCTGGGATTAGAACATTAACTCCTGACGCTGCGTTGGTGCAGAAAATGAAGGCGTGTCTAAAGGTCATGGATTTACTTCGCGCTTGTTTTTACCGTAAACATTCTTGGAATTTCCGTATTTTCCATGATTGTGGAATATTCACACATGACTCGCGCATTAAAGCAGATTTAAGCAAGACGTTAAGCCAGACTGCAAAATATGTCCGAATATTAAACTCTCGACTCTAACGGCAGCCTTCAGAGACGGTTCAGAGACGGCTCGGGCTGATAATCTCCTTCCCTCGGGGCCGAGTTACTCATTAAACCGGCAAATCTTATAATCTATAAAATCAGCAATTAAATCTTTCGCCCATCCGTACACAATCTTACACACGGCACACCACCTGTTCCTCTACTCGCGTGTGTGTGTGTGAGAGACACACCACTGCAGCTGAAACTCAGCTTGTCCAATCAAGCAACAGCTCTGAGGTCACTTCCTGCTTACCGCCCGCGCTGTGTGAATCCCGCCCTCGGTACGGTCCGAGCTAAATCTGATTAGCAGCTTGTTTGTGAGCTCAGATTAGCAGCTCCTGCAGAGTGTGTGAAACACGTACGCACGAGACGTGGGGTTAGCCACGTTATTACTGTACTGATAAACATAACCGTCTCCTGTGTGTGTGTGTGTGTGTGTGTGTGTGTGTGTGTGTGTGTGTGTGTGTGTGTGTGTGTGTGTGTGCTTAATTATCTCAGAACCGTTAGCCGTGAAATGTGCATGAATTAATGTCACACATACGAAGATTGTCTGATAATTGATCAAACTTTCTTTCCCTTTTCCGCAAACACTTTTATAAAGTCACAGTAAGGACAGGAAATTACTACAATTTATATATTTATTTATTTATTATTTATTTATTTATTTATTTATTTATTTATTACCATTATTGCTATTTTGGTATTTCAGTCGAGTTACTTGCTTTATCGTGAACAAACAAATAAATAAAACAAATAAATAAATACACAAAAGAGATTTAAAATAAATTCTGACTCAAGTAAACAAACATAATATAAAAACACAAAACTAAAATTGAGATAAATAAATAAAACCATTAATAAAACTCCCAAAATCATCCGATGAAACAAATAAAAAAATAAAACAAATAAAAAAATCAAATAGAAGGAAAAATAAAAGTAAAAAAGTACAAATTAAATAACTAAAATAAATACTTATAAAGTTTTAACATTTTTAAAAATATTTTCTGTTTTATTTATGTATTTTTGTATTTAATATACAAAAATTTTTATTACTGTATATTAAATACAAAATTAAATACATAAATAAAACAGAAAATATTTTGGTTAATAATTAATATTTAAAATAATTTTTTTTAAACAAAAACATAAAAATAAATAAATTTTTAAACAATTTTAATAAATTTAAAAACAGATAAATAAATTCTAGTATTATAAATATTATTTATTTATTTATTTATTTTAACATTATTCGTATTTAGTACTTCATAGTGACCTATGCAGCTGTTTAAGGACAAAAGCAGATTATTTATTTATTTATTATTTATTTTATTTATTTTATTTTATTTTATTTATCTTTTTGACAGAGGAGTGAGAGGAAAGGATGATCCTCCAGTAAATGTGGGACTCAGTAGCAGTCATTTGGTAACTCAGTGGCCTTCAAGAGGACGCCTTTATTTATTTATTTATTTATTTAAATAAATAAATAAATAAATAAATAAATCAGTAATGGCCCTGTTCTAAATGTCTAGTTCCTGACCATACACACACACACACACACACACACACACACACACACACACACCACTAACAAAAACATACTAAAGCTCAGAGACAAACAGTGCATGTGTGGGGCTCACATTTAGGAGATTATATCATCAGCTGAGCTCTGAGCATGTGGGTGTGTCACACGGACACGGATGAAGCGCAGCCCAGGAAGTCATTTTACACACACACACACACACACACACACACACACACTCCACGAGAGTAACGACGTTGAGCGATGCAGAAATACTGTTCACAATTAAAAAGAAATGCATGGAGGCGCAGCTGCTTTCCCACAACAGGAAGTCTGAGGACGAGAGCAGAGTGCCGATTTCCTCTCTGCGCTACACGGACACGAACACGGACACGAACACGGACACAAACACGGACACGAACACGGACACGAACACGGACATGAACACGGACACGAACACGACTCAGCGCCGCTTTAGACTACACACCGCACCGCACGAGCTTTTCTGCACACAACACAGGAGCTTCCTGCGCTTAAATCCCTCGATGACGTGAGATATTCATCCACAGGCAAAGCAAGCACACTTCGCCTTGGTAAGGGAGGGGAAAAATATTCAGACTGATTAATAATCTCTTTTGGGCTTGTTGCTAATTTATAAAAGTCACAAACTGTGAAAAGGAATTTACTCGTAAAATTGTTCGCTGAAGAAATGTGGCATTCCTAAGAATCCGGTGAGTTGGGAAAGACGTTCGTATCCTACATAAATCTGTGAAAGTCAGTCGTTTCATGTTAATAGCTTTGATCCGAAATTACGAAATGAGTCATTCGAGCAGGACAAAAGTAATGGCACCCTATAAACAGAGGCTGTATTACTGGACGATTTGGCGTACGCCATGCTTAGGACGCACTCTTTCGCCGTTTGGTCGCCATTTTGTTGTTTTCAGCTCTCTGTGAGCTTTGCCTTTTATGGAGCTTCGTAGGCGTGGCTAAATGTATCGTAAACCAGCAGTGCTGCGAATACGCTCGGCTGATTGGTGTTTGTCAACAGAAGCGAATTTTTAAATCTGGCAGAAAATCTTTGTTCTAAAAACTATTTTAGTAAAACACCGATAAATGAGGCACTACATAAATAACGCTACAGGCCATATTTTGACCTCTGGCCAGGATATTCACACTTTTTTTTAGATTTTTACAGATCCTGTTTGTTTACAAAAACTTTCAGTTATGATTTATTTCAGATATTTCAGCGCTCAAACCCGTCAGCAGGTCCGGGCCCTCATCCTTCACTACACGTCAAAACCTTTCCGACTAGCTTCACCGTATTTACAATACAATGAACAACACATTGTTTAGATAAATGAACTCTGATACCCTGGGAGGTTCAGGGGTTAAGAAGCGGGTGTTGTGGGTTTTTTTTTTACCACCACACCCTCAACAACCCTTTCCAGTATAACTACACAGAAACAAACACCAAGCCCTGTACGTTTCGCCTGAGCAGGGTTCACAGACAACATTCTCAAGGTCAACCGCAAAAATGTGCTCCGTCAGTCTGAAACACTGTCTCACACACACGCACGCACACACACAGAGAGAGAGAGAGAGAGAGAGAGAGAGAGAGAGAGAGAGGGAGGAATGAGCGCACTGAGAGCAGCCGCCCACAGGACAGGCCCTCTTTAGAGATTAGCAGCTGCTTTCAGCCCCGAGCCCTGCGAGTCTTCCTGTGTGATACAGGAGCAGGACGGCTGCTGACCTGGAGACTCACCACACACACACACACACACACACACACACACACACACACACACACAATAAAGCCTTTCATAAAACACTTGTCTCTCCCCACCCTCCCCCTTTTGCTGTGGATACACCATCGTGCACTTGCTCACTCTGCCTCAGAGTGCTTTCAGTATGACTCGAACAGAAAGACAGAGAAAGACAGAACAATAAATAAAACAGAAAAGGAAAACAAGACAAATTCAGGAAGACCGACAAAGACAGAGACTGAGAAAGACCTAAAAATAGACCGACAGAGAAACAGACAGAAGGACGGACAAAAAAAAAAAAAAAGCAAAAAGGAACAGAGAAAGAAAGAAAGAGAGAGAGAAATGCATTGTGAAAAGGGAAAGACAGATTAACAAGAAGGAAGGAAAGAAGTGAGGAAGGAAGAAAGGATGACGAGCAGAGAGGGAGAAAGAGAGAGAGCAAGGGAAACAGAGAAAAAGAGAGCGAGACAAAGGCTGAATTGAGAGAGAGAGAGAGAAAGTTACACAGAGAGACAGCAAGTAAGTGAGAAAGAAATAAAAAAAAAGAGAGAAACAGAAACAGACAGGCAGAAGCAGAGAGAGAGAGAGAGAGAGAGAGAGAGAGAGAGAGAAGGAATGTGGGTCAGTGAAAGGCGTCTCCGTCATGCCCCCACACCAGCTCTGTCTCCTAGGAGAGAAGAAAAGCTATGCACAGTTTGGCATAATCATGTAAAGAGAGAGGCAGGGTGTGAGACAGACAGCTCAGCCCCCTGTGTGTGTGTGTGTGTGTGTGTGTGTGTGTGTGTGTGTGTGTGTGTGTGTGTGTGTGTGTGTGTGTGTGGTATCAGTCAGTAGGGGCCCAATAAGTACAGGAAACAGGGAGGAAGGTTCAGAGAACAGCCACATCCTGAACCCACTTCCTCACCATCAGCCATACACCTGATGAGTGAACGGCACTGAGGACAACACGTCTCTCCCACACACACACACACACACTCATTTCCTCCTCTCCATTTCCTCCCTTTATCATGTTCCACCCCAGCCGCTGGAGCAAAGCATTTCTTTCTGCCCAAAACACTAACAAATGCCTCCTGTCGCCTACTGTACAATGCTGCACACGAACACACCACAAAGACAACAACCGAACAAGCCTGGGGGCAGAAATGATTGTGATTGGTTAGCCATGAACAGAGAATCAGCTCCAACACAGCATGAAGATGAAGAACTTCTTGATATATCGGTCCGCATAGTTTCTCTGGAGCAACTATCTTTGTAGGGCCCAAGGGTGTCAAGACAGGAATATAAAAAACTGAAGGCTGAAACTGCACTAGTTAGCATTACAGACAGAATTTCTGGGACAGAAAAAGAAACCAACAAGTTGCCTTGAATTGCGTAACTCCACCAATCCCGTAGTGAGATTATATAGAAGCCACTCCTGAGCTGAGAAACACACGCCTGTAAAATCAAATATAGTTCATACAAACGGCAGAAGTATGCTTCCCAGTCCTTCTGAATCACAATCAAACTTTGGCAGAAAGAGGAAGTGGCTAAATGCCAAACCAGATGGTTCCTCCTAGCAATAAAGACGCATAATACATGTGGAAAGTTCATGAGTTAAGCAAGAGTATTTGATGGCTATGGTGGTCAGAGGCTCTTCCACACCATAGCCCAGGCCCCCTTTATCAGATATGAGGCTTAACGGGAACATGGCTGGTTTTTCTGTCTCTCTGCATTGCTTCTTCCACAGGGAGGTGCAAGCAGAAGCAGAAGCATTTATGATGCAGAAGCAGCAAAGCCCAGATCTCAGACTTGTCCTGGCTCTGGGCCCTCTGGGACTGTCCATAAACCCTTTCCTCAAGCAGTCACCACTGCTACATCCTTCCACACTGAAGGGAGAATACAATATGATTAGGCTTGCAGCATCCTTGGTCTGTCTCTGAACTGTTTTGGCTCTGAAGACCCATTCCACATACTGTTGGACCTGTAAAGGAAGCCAATCGTTTCCAGGTGGCTTCCATCAGTGGTCTGGAATGCAAGCACTAAAAAGGTGCGTCAAGAGGGATATGGCACAAAGGAAACAACGCTTAACCTTTTAACTATGTAAAGGAAACCTCAATTTCCTCTGTGCTTCGGGAAGACCACAGGAGGGGCTTTCCTCGTTCATCCCTCAAGGCCTGTGCTCCTCAGGTTGCGCAAATAAAGCTGCCCTTTCGCAAGAGCTGGGCATGCCGCAGCAGCCAAAGCTGCATCTCCGATGGCAGGAGTAAGTCTAATAAACTCAATGCTAATATCGATGGAGCTCGGACCAGGCTCCGATAGCATTCTGGGAGGTACACCAAGAAAGACTTAGAAGTTCCAAGATAAATGTACATTTTGTGAAACTAATTCTCCAACCTGGTGCAGAGAACCATCATATTTCCTGGAATAAGCCAGCAATAACACCATTCGCAATAGCAACTGTTTCAGAGCGCTAGTGTGTGTTTTATCAGGTCGTTCATCATGTTGAAATGTGCACCATGTAAACAGCAGTGTAACAGTACCTGGGGTAGAAGCGGATGAGGAAAGGTGTTTCTGGTTACCGCAGGAACAGGAGGTGAACACTGTGTGTTAGATCTCTGTGGCTCACGGCTGTCAGCGAGCCAAACCAGAGTCGTGCCTGCCGCCCAGCAAGAGACGTAAGGGCACACCAAGGGCTGCCATTCCACAACGGTCTGATATCTGCCCCTCGATCCAACTCAGACCCAGAGTGGCTGGTCTTATGTCAGCTCTCATCTGCATGCACAGGAATCTGACAGCTTAATCTAGCTTCAGCACGAGTCTTGTTTATAGCCAGTACAGTCAGAGTGGAGGAGGGCAATAATTATGAAGGACAGCGAATTAAGTGCATCCAATAAATCAACAAATCCAGACATGGCACATGTCTCTGGGTGACCCAATTAAACTAGGACAGAAGGTCATGGAGGCTGCATGAATTGTATCAACAGTCACTCAAGAGGGAAACAGCAAGATGTATTTATCAAGATGAAACATGGGCACTTCACTGATAAGGCAGGAAGGCATGTGTATACTGCGCTTGTTGTTTATCTTGGGTTACATCATCTTATTACCAAAGCTAGAGACATGCATCTAGTTGCTGTAATACTAAACTAAATGTACCCAGCTAGCGTCATCGCCTCACGGTCCTTTACGACTTAGTTAGAGCTGGATGATGGGACAATGTATTTGAAATCGGCAATAATCCTTCACAGACATGAAACTGTTCATTTGGGAAATGGACTGAAAACTAGAGCGGCGTACTCTTAATTAGATTGTAAAATATTATCTACATTTACATACCCTACAAATAAGATTTTGTTGGCAGCTTACCAAAAATTCTCTAAATTATAACTCTAGTGACTGGTGTGAAAGGCTACAAATAAATTAGCAAAGGCAGCAGGCAGGTAAAACAAATGTCTCATGAAGCAAAACTAAGAAAAGGTGATGGCTATGCTAATGAAGCATTTATTTCTGCTTAGACTGGGAATTTCAAAACAAAAGCAAGCAATCACGGCACCCCACACAGGTAGGCAGATGACATGATCTGTGGATTTTATGGTTTTCTAGATTTGAAGTCATGATTAGACTGAAGAAACCTGTAAATAGGCTTATACAAGGGGGGTGGGAGGGCAGGGCATGTGACTGGAAAGGTTGGGTGATGTTATCACGATTTTTTTTTCAACAGGATATCTAAGTGTGAAAGTTCTCCAGTGCAACACTATCTATCCCCAGACAAGAAGCTCCATTCCTGGATTGCATTATGATTGCATTCTATTCAGCAGCAACTAGCAGCGTGGAGTAAACTTACACCCACAGCTGAAACCAAAACACCAAGAAGCACCTGGATCTCCTTTCAAATGCAGCATCCTGTTCCTTTTAGGCTAGCGTCTTTTTTTTTGCGCGCTCCTTATCATGCCATATCGTTCTCCAGACTTGGCATCTCATTTTCCAACTGGCAGCGTCTCTTGTTTGCTGAAACCATGCCAGGCTGATTGTCTAAACCCATCTTGAGTCAAGACTCAAGAGAGAAAGCAGAGCGAGTCAGGATTCCCATTCAGACGACTGATCTGTCTGTCTATTTTCATTTCCCTGTTTGAAGATCATAATGAGTGGTTGGTGTGGTCATGCTGGGTTCCTGGTTTTCTGACCTGAAGGACTTTCAAAGATCTCATTATGGTTGGATTAGTTAGAGAGGCAGGAGAAAAGCCACATCCATTTACTGTAGCACCAGTGTGCAAGTGTTTATTTGTACAGAGTACCTTGGTTATTCCCAATTTTATCTCAAATAATAAAGGATAAATTATGCTATACCACCTCTTGACCACAAAAGCTACCCTGCACTACAGCAGGTGTAACAAAGCAATAATCATTCACTGAAGCCAAGACTGAGCTTTGGGAAGCAGGAGAATAAACGAAATTGGAAAATCAATATGCCCTCGGGGCAACAGCTGGGGCAGCGAGACAGAGCTTGGCTGTGAGCCCTGTGGACACCAAACCCACAAGCAAAGCCGCAAGCCATCAACAACCAATCCACAGTCTTTTATAACATGTCCAGGATAGTGGTTCCCAATTTCTTCTAACAGTCCTCTAACAGTCCAAAGTGAAATATTTTCTTCTTATTTCCTGGCCCAAAGTCCTCTCATACCTCAGACATCCTTTAAATAATGCACTTACCTGTTAGTCTGGTGTGGGATACCTGAGAAACTGAATGCAGCCATGCCTCTGAATAATTCAGTTACTTTCAGGGTTCTAAACCTTGCTGACAAACTCTTTCCTGTCAGTATTTTCACGGTTACATCTATGCTACCATGTTTAGCAATTCCTTTACATTTAGGACAATCAATATCACTCAATATATCCATCACTTTGTCATGGGTTGGATCTGTGTCAGCTGTCTGTCAGATGATGTAAACCCCACACAGTAATAGAGATTTCATGTGAGTCAGCAGAATGCCTGTGTCTTCCACTGCCACTGATGTTTAATTTAACTGGGAGAAAAAGGAGGAGGAGCTCGAGGCACGGCCATGCTTTTGCACCGAGTGCACCTGGGAACACTTAGCACCAAGCAATAAGGAACCTCCAAAGAAGCAATTTTCTTTCTTTCCACCTGCAAAACCTGATCCTTTTCAGGACTCTTGTAACAAAACCAAGTCATTTTGCTAACCACACGATTAACTGTATAATTAGCAACTGATTGTGAGGCAAGATTAAGGCTACATGGGAAGGAAGCGGAGGCCTAGCGTATCGTTAGATTGCGAGACCATGAGAGACGGTGCTCCTTCTGGGAAGGTGAGCACATGACTCCTTGTAATGTAAATTTAACGCTAATCACAGTCAGCTCAGCAGAAAATCATTTTGTTCTCCTCAATCAAAATAATCAGGAAATGAATTCAGCCTGATCTGATTAACGCAAGCTGGGTTTTCATATTCACCAATGCAAACGTAGAAAACAAGCAAGGCAAAATAATCAGATACGGCACTTGCCCCTTAAGCCAAGTGCACACTACACGATTCGCCTGTTGCTGAATAATTTTGGGGATCGGCGACAACTGATTGCGCACTCCTGTGGCTACAAGGGAATCTGGAATAAATTGCAATATCCAATGGCTCCAAAATTTTCAAGCATGTTTGATGTTCTTGGCGAGCAAGAAATAGCAAGAACAGCACTGAGAAACCAGGCACTGAGAGCTCAAGAGAAAATCAAATGCACAGCAGATCCCTGAATCACTGATTGGTATGGGAAGGCAAGAGCAAAATGTTAACACAATTATGCTTCTGTAAGAAATTATTTTGCATGTCATACCCAAATGGTTGTGAGGAAGAGCAGGATGAAAAGAAACATGACATGATTCCTGGTGGCTCACAGTATAAAAATAGCTGTTTCTCGCTTGTGTAGTGCACACACCACTATGTATATGAAACAACCAATCGCATATGACTAAAGTCCTGTTGTGTGAGTGTTTCAGTGCTTCTGAGATTTTGGAAGTCATGTGGTGTGCGCTTTATCATCAGATTTGTTAACGTTAACAGTTTTCACGTCTCGCTGTGTGTGTGAAAACGTGTGTTGTCATTTGAGTCAAAGCTCTCCAATGTTGTGTCTTTGCCAGCTTGACACGGTGCTCATGCTCATCTCGGGAAAAAGAGAGAGACGGATAAAGGGACAGACAGAGGATGAGTGAGAGCAAGCCCAGCTGCAGCATTATCAATAGCTCCAGCACTGGGCCTGCAGCGCTTCTAATCCAAGCGGAGTTGTAGAACGGAAACACGCGACCGGGCTCAGCTGTGCTGCCGGCCAGCCCCCTGTGGGCAAGCTTTGATAGGAGCATGACGAGCAGGGGCCGACACCAGCTGTGCTCAGACATTTAATACTACAAAAAGAAAATCATAACTGAACCATCATAGTCCCTTTGCAACTGCAGGAAATTAAGGATGAAGGGTGGCCTGCAGGGTATGCGTCATATACTTTGCTAGCCATCTCTATTATTGCTTGCAAGAAGCTTGGCAAGGATTTTCAGCAGGATTTTGGAATATGTTTCAGTGTAAATAGTATTAATATCATTCCGACTGTGACAAGCTGAATAGAGGTTCAACATTAAAACCTTGCCTCGTTTACTAAGTCAAAGGTTATCTTACTGTAAATGCAAGTAATGCACTGCAATCTAAGTATATCAAGTTGTGGAATGCAGTCGAGAACTAGTTTCCGAAACTGCAAACCTGTAATTTTTTCCCCCCAAAGTAACACTTATCTGGATTACGCCTTGCTGATATGCATTGAGATTATTTAGTGGATAATTTGTTGGTGGAAAAATGCAGGGATTAAAAACTAGCAGCTTTCTTTGAACGTATTCAACGCTGGCTCGAATGACAAGTGTGTGACAAATTGAAGGCCTTGCTTTGTAGTGTGTGTACAACAACAAGCTCATGGAAGTAAAGACATTCTTCAGATCACTTCAGACTCTTCCATCTCCCTGAATTCTTTAGAGAAATGAACTCTGCATGTGTGTAGAGTGGGGGCATAATCCTCTCCTCGTACCAGGCGGCGAGAGGAGCAATAGAGGAATGCAGTGAGCAGGGTCTGACGAAACCCAAATGGATAATTGCTTTGCCAGAAAGGACCACATGCTGAGGCAGGGAGACGCTGAAAAAAAATTCAAAGTGGGAGGACAGCTGGAGCAGACCGATGTCTTCATATGGCCGAGCAAGGCCTTAGAGCATAAGGAATGGTCCGGAAGATCTGCCAAGAACAGCCTCTTGTGGAATCTCGGCAAGGGTGTAGGGGTGAACAATGGCTGAAGTTTTAATAATGTGAAAATAATTTCCACACATGACCTCACCTTGTCTCTCTCTGTCTCTCTCTCTCTCTCTCTCTGTCTGTCATACTCTCCGTCAAGCTCGTTCTGCTGAGGACATGGGGTGGGATTTTGCCCTTGTGGGCGGCATCTCTCCAGTTTCACTGCATTGTGACTGTGTACTGAGAGATCCGATACCACTTGAAGGGGATTAAACAAAACAACCAGACCATAACACACAAGGCCTGCAATGTAGTCGTGCACTTTTCCCTGATATAACACGAAGTTCAGATCTTGGAAATATAACTTCTCTTAATATCAAAGCTTGACCCCCCATTTACGGGATCATCTTTCATCTCCAAGGTAGAGAGATCAAACGTTTCCTAAACACCAAAGGTCAGAAAAGGCCAAAGTCTTTACAACTGGGCAGAAGATGCCTGAGTTTAATACTCTACATACAAAAGGAAAATTAGGCTGAATTCCTTCCTTTAAAAGACATGCGAATTACTGTGTGTGAAGTGATGGATCAGGCCAGACAAAGCCAGGTAGGCTTTGAAAGGACTATCTGAAAGAAGCATCACGATCTCCATGACTAAAGCCAGGCCTGCACAATTTATGAGACACAACCTTCACCCATCTACATTCCTCCTTATGAGCCGGGATAGATTACCGTGTTAAAGTTCGGCTGAAACTTGAACACAAGTGGCAGTTAAGGGAGAAAACTAGGTGCATTTTCACTGCAGGAAACTGGGAACTTTGGGAGTGGTTCCACCAAAGGAAATGGGGCTAATATTAATTACTGGGCTGTAGTTCCAGGAAACATTTTACTTCCTGATCCAGTTGGTAATTTTCTGTGAAACCATGGCCTACTGGGTTGCAGCAGGCCATACGTACCATTCCTGATTAGTCATACACAAGCTTTACAAAATTACTAACCCTCTGACCCTGTATTTTTATAAATCTTGCATATTACCGGCAAATATATTTTTTTCATATTTGAAAGTACAGGCAGATAACATCACTGCCTCACTTTTGCTATTTTTGCTATATTCATCTCAGATGTTTGTGTGGACTTGTATTCTTCAAGAACAATGGTTCTGGCAGAAATAAGAGTTCTGCCTCCTCTTAGTGGAAAGCTCCTGCCTGTGTTCTTCTGAAGTCTTGCCTGAGATAAATAAACGTGATAAATAATCTTCACCCCCAACTGTTTGTGTTCACAGGCTGACATTAACACCTTCTTGCAGCGTGGGCAGCCAGAGGTTTGCAGTGATGGTAATTTTGCTCGTCAGTGTGAATGTCCTCCGAGCCCTCATGGCTTTAATTAGACTGGTGGCAGAGTCAGACACTGCCTCTGGATATCAGAGAACCAACAAAGAATGCTCTGGGCTTGCTTGGCCCCCCACCAGTCCACGAGGTTTTCACAAACCGTGCACTTCTGCTGATGAAGTGGTAAATACGGGTAGTATGATTTGAAATTGACAGTATGATAAGCTAATCTAAAAATATCAGTTATCATGGTATTAATCAACACACACAAGCTGGTGGTGAAAAAAAATTTGTATGTACATATAAAAAAAGAAAGGAAACAAAATAAATTGTCTTTTCTGCTGGATAAGATGGGAGACGGGAGTGTGTTCCCAATGTACATCACATGATTATCACATGAACACTAAATATTACGTGAACTACATACACCTCATAATAACAATATTTTGCCTTTATTACAAGCACTTGTGATTCCACATGGAAATAAAAAGACGTAAATGCATTTTAAGTGGTGTTTTGAAAAAGTCAGCAGTAACGTAACCACCCGATCATAGTCCCTGACTAATGTACTCGGAACTTGAAAAATTGATAGCGTACTTTTCCAGGTCGTGATCTAAACACATTCCAGTGCTTCAGCTCGGAAAACCATGGAAGTCCAGAGCAAGGTCATATTTGGCTAGTCTCTTTGCTCATAAAAATTCTTTTCACAATGTTATCATCACATTAGTAAAATTGGGCTGAAATCAATGGAATTACATTACAAATCTAAATTTACAACACGAAAGCTACATATCAAGTAAAAATCAACTTAAGTAGAAAATGGTGCAAACGGGAAACCTGTTTACGCCACAAAACTCGGACAAGGTGGATACCGGGAATGACCATTCCATTGCACTTTCCCATGTTGGAGGTTGGGTTTTTCTTAGTTTTGCATACCACAATAACACTGTAACAACTCTAGATGTAGAGTATCGGGGGGAAAGAAAGTGTTGGACTGCAGGAGTAAACATGCACACACTGCAGAGAAGAACCAGGACCAGTAACAACTGCAAGGTTTGACTCTGAAGGTTTTCGAAAAGTAGTGGATTTGCCCTGCAGAGTCAGACTCTCTCAGTGTATCCACAATGGACACAATACACAATACAGCAAAGTGTCTTGGTGAAAAGGAGGGAAACCAGAACACAAGCCAGATAAGATGGCTCGGTTCATTAGTTAAGAGGAATTCAACATTGCCCCCCACCTCCCCCACAGCATTACTATGGTCTAACATTTAATTGCCCTACATGGTGTGCAGTGAGTCATTCACAGAGCAAAATACAATGGCACCAATGTATGCTGCATGACAGATCTTCAAAGACGAAATGACTGTTTTAAGGTCTGATACAAAACTAGCATGGTGCAACCTTTTACACGAGAAATCCACATGACCCTACCAAACCCCTATTAGCTAAGCTCTTTATGAAATCGCCTCACACGCATTCAGGCTCCAAATCAAACTCGCACACCAACAAGACATGCCTCAACACCATGCCAAATAAACACCCATTAACACCTGAATGCTTAACTCAAACCCAGCCAGATAACACTGCTGTACTACTTACAGCAGGCTCTGTATTGCTTCATCTATAGATACTGCAGTACAGGTTGGGTGTAGTCAATATTTACCCACAGACTGTATCAACAGGACTGTGATAAACTCCCTGAAGGTTGGCCTGAAAGAAACCAGCTCCCGCTGACTACAATCCTGTTTTATAGTAAAACCAACACCACCAAAAGCACCACATGGTCACAGGACCTCCAAATGGTCACGCTGGCCCAACTACGGCACAGGCAATGCAAGTCACTGTTTGAAGATTAACTCGTGAATGGAAGAAACATGTTTACACCGAAGTCTGGGAGAGCCAGCTGGAGTTGAAGTTTAACCTCTAGCAAGTGAGAACCTGTCACTCTACTCTAGAGTCAAACAAAACGTGTGTGCCAGGGAAAGTAAGTCTGCTTTCACAATTGGTGGTGTTTTTTCAACCAGCAGCACATATTTTACATGTAACCCTATGAGAAGCGCTTTGAATAAAGAACTGCCAACGGCAGTTTTTTTGACAAGAGGAGAAAGAAGTTGAACTTTTCGGGAAAGGGCATAGTGACATTACTTTTTTTTTTTTTTCCCCAATCAGGTCACACATTAGAGGTCAAGTGAGAAAAATAAACATGTAGGACAGAGCGGAAGTAAAAAGATTAGCCATTTTAGAGATTCACGACATGCTAAGTGAAAAATATTTCATTACCAATATTCCTATGTTGAAATTTAACTATAAATACCAACTTGTCTATGTTTGGGACATTGACAGGGATGCGATGTGCGACATCTCACTGCATACCACCAAGTCAAACAAGCAGCCCTCTTGACTTTCTGCCTCCAAAGCTACAACAAAGGCTAACAACCTCACCAGACATACATCAATCTTTATGACGTACATCAATCTGCATTACTGATAACAAATCTAATCTAGAGAGAAAACAAGGCCAGTTAGCTAGCCAATACTAGCTAGGCCTGGTAAGAGCATTGGTATGGTTGTGAAGGCACATTAAAGAGTTTTGTGGTTCTGTTTAACGCAGATCTTAAGCATCCTGGGTCATTAAAATCATGCTTTAAAGCTTTTCTAAAGACAGGAAGTCTGGTGGACAAATCAGTAGCCTGGGGAGCAGGGACACGCTGATTGTGTGTCTGGGCTAATAGTTTTTTTAAATACGTAGTTTCCCGGCCAAGAACAGTAGAAACAAAAGCTTTCATTTGGTGGGTTTAAACGGAATGCACTTCTCGATGGTGCGATGCAACTTCTTGTTGATTAATTTGAAAGCACAAGGTGACGCACAACGTGTTCAGAATCACGAACATGCAGTTTTGCAAAAACACTACAAAAGTCATTTTATAATTCAGCCGCTAGTAAAGCACATAGCCACCTTACTGTTGTACATTTTGAGAGAAAATAAAGGCACAAGTCAAACTGTAATATTTTACTCGAGATGCGGGGGTATAACTGCACAGCTCATAGCTAGAATTTTCACCAACAACATGCTGACGTTTTGCAAACGCTATCAGGAGGGATAAGGACTATGGCTAAGCAGTCGTCCTCCTTCCTTTAGTCTCTTTCAAGACACTTAAATAACTAAGTAGCTCACTGCATTATTGTACTACATTTGCTCCCACTATGGACCACCAAAAAAAAATCGGGAATGGGAAGCACACTGGACCGCCTGGTGGTCGAGCTAATGATCATATCAGTGTCGGTAACATCAACACACTGAAAGGCCCTACACTGCTCAAATGCAGTTGCAGCAAACATACAGCACATTTTTTTGGGGGGAAAAAAAAATGGGAGCACAAACCTGACCTGAAATTTGAGGACTGAGGGGGATGAATCACCCATGCGTCCCTGTACAGATTAATAAAGAAGGGCTCAGCTAAAGTTCACCAGTTTGTCATCAGCCTCATCAGGTTAGCTTAAGCTTCACTGCACTGCACAGAGAGAGAGAAACGATTCTCTTGCAGACGTCATTCCTGTTTTCACCTTTTCACCTCGGCCATTAGTTTTCAGGAGACACCTCTGTAATGCTGATCCCAAAAAAAAAAAAACGATGTCACTGACACAGTACGCATATAGCTCGCATTACATGACACACCATGCAAAATACAGAGCAAACTCCCACTGGTTGTCACCGCGACGCGAGAGCGTTAATTAGTGCTCCACAGAGCAATCATCAACCGAGACGAGGAGACAGGCTTCAGCTCACAACCATGATATTAGCTGAGCTCTCGTCCCTGTCTTAGGAGATTACCATGGACAAGGATGATGCAATGCAAAATTAACAGAATCTTGGAAAAACTCTAAAGTATTCCTTGTTACTTGAGAAGGAATAAAGAAATAAAATAAGAAGTCAGATAATAAATAAATGGCTGCCTTTTCTTTCCTGGATCTCGTGTCAACCAAGTGCAGCCAGGTCACCTCCCTCCCTCGCCTTACAGATTTCTCATCTGTCAGAGATCGACTGAGGAAGGAAGACGAAGGAATGTGACGCCAAACACAAACACATTGCTCACCAGTGTCAACAAACGGCTCCTCGCTCAGCATTTCCTCCCGGAGCTAGGCGAGGGCTCAGAAGATAAGAAACAACTAAAAGGGGAGAAATGTCGAGCTGTGAATTCTTTCTCGATGTCTTTTTTGCTGAGGCTTGACACTTCTGTGACTGACATCACGGCTTCTGCTGAAGGAGACAGTGCCTAGCGTGGCATTTTCAGGATGACTCGAGGACGAGTGTGTGGATAAGAATCGAGAGGACAGACCACAGGACATCAAATCAGGGCAGTCAACAGCCAAATATAGCAATTCTGAGATATTCTAGCATGAATGCATCATGGAGTAACATCCACATGACTAAGCAAAGGCGACCATTCAGGATCCCAGGAGCCCTCGATGAGCAGATAAGATAAGATAACTGCAACTCTAACACGTGCTTACGAATGCCACCACCTGCTGCACCGCGAACATCAACCGAGGCGCGATTTGGTTAACGATTTTTACAAAGCGGATTAATTAGAACTTGTAGATGACCTTGAACATGTGAAAATGTTGGTAAAAATGAGCAAAATAAAGTGCAGTCTACAGTCACTTTGTGGTTAAACATATTGAGAAGAAATAAAGATGCTAGCTGGACTCCAATAATAGTTATTTCTGCTTATATTTTTACTTCACAGCCCATAGACAAATCCAGTTTCTGACCTTTTGTGTCGAGGTCCCAAACTATAATGGCAACATAAGGACTCGTATAGTTCGGACTTAACTAGCCGACCAGCTTGCCGGTGGTGTTGGCTACCACTTTTTAGCTGAATCATTTAGGTTTCCGGGCAACAAAAGCATGAGACTGGGTAGCACACTGGAGCTTTCATTTGCCTGGTGGCCTAGCTAATAAATTTACGATTTGTTCACAACTGTTTAGCATAAAATCTTACATCCTTGCTCAAGCCACATTGACCCTCAGTAAATCTATCAAATAGCTATGCAGGGTTTCTAAGCTGACCTCTTTCCTCATAACACTAATCTATTGGAGGCTGTCTATGCTAGAGGAGACAATCTAGTGAACTTTGCTTATCTATGGAAGATTAGCATGACATCCAACACCTCTCTCAAAGTGCTCTTCTATCATATCCCACTATCAGGCTGTCAGCAGGCTGTGACCTACACAAACCAGATCCCCTCTAATCCCAACCGATATAAAGTGACATGGACTGCGTGGTCCGGTAATACAAATATCAGTAAAGTCGCATAATTATTATTATTTTTTTAAAGAGCCCTGCGGATTTGGGAGCAGACACGTGTTATGCCCCAGCCAGCTGGTGTGGGCTGCGAATTGAAAAACCAAAGTGGTAGTTTTAAAAAAAGACCAACATGATGTAACCCAGGCTCGGAGTGATATTTTCACACAGGCACTCCTTACCTTCAACCCACGAACATCAACCACAGACAACATGACACATGTCTGAGAGAAAGGCAGAGCACGTTAGCGCAGAGCCTGTTACTAAAAGTGGATTGAAAAGCCGTTAGGTCAGAGCGCCGAATAAGTGACAACGTGTCCTAGTCTTTCGTCAAAAAAAAAAAAAAAAAAAGACAAGACGAATTCCCAGCTGTGGTATCACACCTCCTAGGCTGGATCAGGAAATTCAAAGCATGTGGGAGGAAGCTTTATATTCATTAGATTCAAAAAGGGAAACATGTGCGCTGCATATTTCACAGCCATGGACACTTGTCTAAGTTGCGAAACGTTTGCAGGCTCCAGATTTCGGTGACGCCACCAAAGCAAACAGCACAGATTCAAAGTGATCCTAAGGGTTAGTTGCCATCAGGATATTAATTTAAAATGGTTCATCTTCGCCTTTGTTATGCATTTCAAAAAGAAACTGTGAAGCTTACACAAGCACAAAGAGGACTTTGATGTTGCTGCATATCCATTAAGCCCAAGAGGAAAAATTTTACAAGGAGTTTGGAAAAATTAATTCGATACATCAAACTCATGATATGCGGCTTTAGAAGGTTTGGGCCATGACTGACAGCGCACATAAAATAAGTAAATGTCGGGTGGTGCTCTTATTTCCCTACAGACTACTGGGAAGAAAAGGGTGTCAGGGCTCGACAGTAGGATTGTTGTATGTTCAAAATGGCCAATAATCAGGACAATACTGTTATAGTGTCATTCCTTGGGTTTGCACATCCAACAATCATCATTTATCCCAAACATGCACAATGTTAAAAGATACAGCACATAAGAGTTTTTTGTTAAAAATGAAATAAAATATCCAATCAGGGGAGGAACCACTCCATAACAACTGACAGACCACGGTCTGGATGCAGACCAGGCAAAGTATTTCACTGGACTGAACCCCAAAAAGGAGCAAAGCCGACAAACGTATGAAGAAAAAAGTCGTTCATCAACTATAGTTTACGAACCATTGTGGCTTCCGAACCAGATCTTGTGCTTTGGTTTATCCAATCATATATAAATTATTGAGCTGTAAAAACCACTTTGCTCAGCAAGAAGAGTTTTCAGACTTCTGGATTTTTCATATCATTTATCGTCAGCGAGCTAACAGCATGGCTTACATGGTAACGTAGCATCACTTCATTATTTATAGCCATAAATTAATCATTTATGATCAATGGTTCGGCATTAAAAGGTAACTCTTGTCGCCATTCGGTCAGTTTAGTCGCTAATCTAGACCTTTACAAAACAAGGTCAAATGCTCATCAGGCCTTAACTTGCCATTCTGACTACACAGTGACTGGCAGGAGCCACAGCAAATCAGGAGTCAATGGGATACTATAAGAGGAAAAAGCTAAGGAATTATAAATAAATGATAGCCACCCTCATGAAAATTGCATCGTTTAAAACTCTTCGAGCTAGAGATCTCACGATGTGAGAGTGAGCGGTTCGAGCCCTCTGCTCGCCTGACCTGTGTCTCTCTATCTTCTGCGCTGGGTTTTAGCTAGCATGCTAACACTATCCTGCATGTGCACGACTATTCTGACCAGTTAGATGACAAAATACACAGAGAACACACTCTCGAAAACGACCAGGTGTTCTCGTGTACCTGCTGCAACCTTCAAGATCCTGAAGCTTGTGGCCAGAAAAGTGTACTTACTATATAAGACACTCCAGAAGACTACAAAATGGCCGACCCCAAAAATAGTGCACTATGTAGCCAATAGGGCATAGTTTGGGGCATGGGACAAGGTTTAACAAAGAAAACTAAATATAAAAAGGGGTAACAGGAAGGTCATTCATTAGGCTTCACGATTAGGCTGAATAAAAAAAAAAAAAAGCATCAAGTCATTATTTACTGGAACGGGGAAACAATCAAACGTATTTTCAAGGCTCTTTGTGGTTGCTGACAGCTGATAAAGTGCAGCTCCACATCAGAATCGGTAATGGATTCTAGCTGCATGTCGTCACGTCCCTCTCATTCACCTTCCCTGCATTATTAAAGGCTTTTTAAGGCGTGACTGTACAGTGGGAGTAGCGCAGACAAGGCAGAGGGTCTTGTTTCTAAGTAAATATTTACAGAAGATGATCTATGAGGGACTGATGATGATGATGATGGTAAAACACTTCAGGTAAGCACAGCACCATTTCTTCGACAGAACCCCACCGAGACAAACAAACTGATTCTCAGACAGTCGTAACGATTACAACCTTTTTTTTTTAAACACACATTCCTCTGCACTCCCACTCATCATCTACACGATTTGCTGATGCAAACTGGGTGCCGTGCCAAAAACCGCAGCTGGTTCTGGTTCAACAGCTACGCCGTCATTCTTGATGTGGCGTGGTAATAGAGTAAACATCTTCCTCGTTTCGAGCAGAGCAGGACAATCAAGCCAGCTAGAGCGGAAGTAAATAATTTATCCCCTCATGCTCGGCAATGTCACAAATCAACTCTGGCAATCATTTAACAGGAGGTGGCAACGTGATAAATGGGAGAACCAAGGTTAGGAGAAGCTGCGACACTGACAGCATTGTTATAGTAAGTTGCCAGTAGCGGTACACTGCGTCCTTAGGAAGAGTAATTTACCGAATCTCAAATCTCCACCCAAGGCCGAATGTGTGATTACGCAGGAGAAGGAAATTGCAGGAGCGAGGTGTAAAATATAAGCCTTTACTTTCACAAGTTTGTGGTCAGTCATACTCATGCATTCTTCCTTAAATAGCCTACAGTTTGATTCCGTGTCAAATATCAGTATCGACAGATCTCGTCCTGAAACACCAGCTCAGTAAACATGTTTTCCAGTCGGACATATTGACGTATTTTTATCGTACGCTGTTGACTGACACGGATCGGGCAAGTGAACACAAGAAACAACTTGTCTGGAAAAACGCGGCCATCACGCAGCTGATGCACAGGTATCTCTAGAGGTATAAACCTCAAGCTACACTTCATACCTTTTTTCGGTTAAAACAAAAGTATTACTGAGCAAGCGGAGAAAAATATCGTCTTAAACACAACGTTTCTGAGCTGCCAAGAGTCGCCCTGATGATGCTGTAGCAATAATCCATAGTAATTCTGACGGGTTTGAAGGCAAGAGCTTTCGAACGCACGCATCACACACACGAGCCGAACTATATCCTTCGTCATAAGACCTGAAAGTAGTACAGCCGAAGATCCGAACCCACTCCGCTCACCACTGCTACAGCGGATTCATCACCTGAAGTTGACCTTCCAAATTTTAGATGTCGAGATAACAATTTTGCATGATGGACCCACTACAACGAATCTCATGGAGAAAGTTATTCCTTACCGTGTCACCACAGCTCGACGGGATTTACCAGCTCCGACTAGGATAAACTGAAGAAAACGTCCTGTCAATTCCTACTAAATGACGCAATACAGCGTCTTCGAACTTTCAGAGTTGAATCAAACTTAGCATAATACACCTTCCGTAAAAGAGCTGATACGTAAATACATTTTTAATTAAGTATGACTGTGTCTGAGTGTAGATTTGGACAGTTCTGACTCAATGAATCACAACATAAACTGTAAAAAAGAGTGATTAAAAAGTCCAGAAATGAAACACAGCCAGTGGACATGTTTTTGTAACTCATACTGGCTTTCACTGATGGTAATTATTAGCAAAAACACGTCTTTCTTTTAACTGATGCATAACCAGGACATGTATGAGATTGTATTATGGTCTTGTGGGTAATACAGGAAAAAATGACTCACTCCTCCGATACAGATCAGCAAAATCACAACCTAAAAGCGGTCACGGGGAGCTTATCGCGCAAGGCAGGTGGTGGCAGAGCTAAAGGTAACAATCTCCGTTACCATGAGACATGATGCACGGTGATTTTATATGGGGAGCTACCAGAAACCGTACAGCCAGCAAACAATAAGAAACGTTATAATTAGCTCATTCCCCACCACTCAAGAGTGTGTGGCAAGTAAGTAAAGTTACAGTGTGTCTGAGTGGAGCACAGTACGGACACCAGACCCGACACAAGCCCCTGATTGTTCCTCACAAGGCATCATTCAGCATTCGCTAATAGCTCGAGCGGTGACAGCTCAGACCTCAGACAAAAACGCTTTTCACAGCAAAAAAAAAAAAAGCAGGTTTCTGAGCACCTTCAGGCTAGAGAAGCAACTTCCTCCTCCTTTGCTGCACCACTAATCTGTAAGACATTCCAGCAAGCGTGATCATCCCAACTGCAGGAGAAACGTGGTGGCATGATATCATCAGGTTGAGCTCGACAAACAATTTTCCCTAACCTAACCACGATTAGCTGGCAGGTTGCAGTGGGTTCGGTTTGGGATTTGGACATCTGCACTCCTGCTGCTGGTTACGGAAAAAAAAAAACAAAAGTGACATTCTTTAGAGAAGCTTAAGACGGCACAACGTGGACTGGTTCATACACACACACAGAGACCTCATACACATACACGTCTAATATACGCATATTAGAGGTGAATAACTAATAAGTTTAAAAGTGAATCAATAAAAAAAATAAGATAAAAGAAAAAAGATAGATAGATAGCTGTATTGTGCCTTAATTTATCGCGATATAGATATTATATCATATCGCCCAGCTGTGACACATGTTCATATAGTGTGACTTTCATAACTGGATCGTTTTTCTCTGCCTTCGCTCCGCAGTTACCACGGTAACCAAGAGGCGATTAAACTAAGGTGTGAAAACCCGCCCTCACCCATCAGACCTGCCCTTGATTTTTCGCACGAAAATCATCTGCTGCGAAAAAAAAGCGTAACCAGACTCGTCTTTTTGTCTGGACCTGCGCGACGCGGTGTGCGATGTTCATTTGTTTATCCACCTGTGAATCGAGGATGAAGTTCCCAAATAAATAAATCCGTTTCACCAGACGTTCACAGAGGTCATAAATTCCTCAACTCCCTCGGTCCTCGGTCAGTCTTAACGAACGGAGAATGGTGTTTGGCTCGGGTGTGAAACTGTTGCGACGTTTCAGAGCCGTGCCAAAAAAACCCTCCACTGCCTTGCTTACGCGGCGGAGTGGATCTGCTCGGCGCATATGGAAGCCATTTTATGTTTAGAGTGGGGTTTCCCTGAGGCCCGTGCCAAGCCCGAAGCCACCCACCGCAGCCAGACAGCGTGCGAGACATGCGAGAGCGCCTCACGGATCAGACAGCACGAGCTCGGAGGATCAGGACGCGCATCCTCGCGCCACTGGGGCATCATCCTGGGGTAAACTCGGAGACATCGGGGACTCTCCGTACAATCTGGAAGTACAGCTGGGCGATATGACGAAATAATATCGATAGCGTGATAAACTGTGTCGCAATAAACTCACAATTCTGCTTTTAGAACATTTTGATTAACAATAC
Source organism: Pangasius elongatus (assembly GCA_033441825.1). Lineage (NCBI taxonomy): Eukaryota > Metazoa > Chordata > Actinopteri > Siluriformes > Pangasiidae > Pangasius > Pangasius elongatus. The sequence continues at coordinate 14,312,520 of JAKKZN010000019.1, read as the reverse complement.
AAAATGATAAAACTCTACATAACACATGGCTACATAACAAGCTCTACCTGCAAC
>JAKKZN010000019.1:14056465-14070367 GCA_033441825.1 Pangasius elongatus | reverse complement strand
GTTACACTCATTAAGTCGAACTAAGCCTCGGCATGTCCTCACCGTCTCTTCACTTAGCATGTCCAGACATAACGCACTGCTCTCACCCCGTCATGACATATCCACTCCCATGCTTTATCAGTGCTCGTGTGTGTGTGTGTGTGTGTGTGTGTGTGTGTGTGTGTGTGTGTGGAGGTGTTTTCAAGCCAGAAGTGGTAAAGGAAGCAGGCTGTTCATCCTGTTGTGATGCCTGTCTGTGTGTGTGTGTGTGTGTGTGTCCTGTTGTGCCTCCTGCTTGTTTGTTGAGATATCCCTGGTTTTCCGCTGAGGAGACATTTCTGAGCTTCTCTTATTGTCCCTCATTGTGTTCGTGTCCCTCCTGTGCTTTTCCTCCTCAGAGCTGCTGACGTGCACAGACAAAGGCAGCCATTTCTCCCTTTCACGCTACAGGTAACTGTTTTTTACCGTTTCTTAAACAGACTTCAGATGGCAAGCTCCCTCGTTTCACTTTAAATCTTAATGCAGGGAAAAAAAGGCCATTTATGGCACGCTCGCTTGTATTTATATATCTCACATATATTTAATCACGTTATATTTCATTAAATATAAGAGCAAAGAAATTATGTGATAAGTGATATTGCATTAGTTTAACAAACATACCTTTTCAGCAGGTATGTCTCAGTGTCACTCGTTTTCTGTGGCTGAATCTTAAATGTTCTTTCGGCTAGTGTACTGCATCATAGCCTACGTAGTGAGCGTATATAGTGAACAGGATTCAGCATAACTCCTGTTTTGGGCTTAAAGAAAAGTGAAAGCTTCTTCCATGTAAAATGGGCTGCAGTGGGCCATTTAAATAAAAACAAACCTAAACCATTAAATTTGCACTTCTCTGGTCTATTATATTCTGCCTTTCTCTCCATCTCTCTGTCTCCCCCTCCATCTCTTTCTATCTCTCTCTGTCTCTCTCTCTCTCTTTTTCTGTCTGTCTCACTCTAACTCACTCTTTCTCTGTCTCTTTCTCTCCATCTCTCTGTCTCCCCCCATCTCTTTCTATCTCTCTCTGTCTCTCTCTCTCTCTCTCTCTCTCTCTCTCTTTCTGTCTGTCTCACTATAACTCACTCTTTCTCTGTCTCTTTCTCTCCATCTCTCTGTCTCCCCCATCTCTTTCTATCTCTCTCTGTCTCTCTCTCTCTCTCTTTTTCTGTCTGTCTCACTCTAACTCACTCTTTCTCTGTCTCTTTCTCTCCATCTCTCTTTGTCCCTTTCTTTCTTTCTTTCTTTCTTTCTTTCTTTCTTTCTTTCTGTCTCTTATTCGTGCTCTCTGTCTCTTTATCTCTGATGCTTTCTCTCCGTCTCTCTCCATCTCTTTTTGTTGCTCTCTCTCCATCTCTCTTTTTCTGTCCCTCTCTTTGTCTCTCTCTCTCCTTCTCTTTCTCTGTCCCTCTCTTTCACCCTCTCTCCCCCTTCATCTCTCTGTCTTTTATTTCAATCCAGATTGTCACTGTTTGTTGGTCTGAATCCCTTCGTCACTTTTGCTTTCATTCTCCACACACATAAATGAACTCCCTAGCTCTTGTTGATTCTCTGTCACGTTATCTCTGTGTGTGTGTGTGTGTGTGTGTGTGTGTGTGTGTGTGTGTGTGTGTGTGTGTGTGTGTGCGCACGCTACAATAAGCTGAAGTCTAAGCAGCTACTTTATTGTTGTCTCATGGTGTAGGAAGTTCTGTCCAGCCGGATGTGGAGCAGCAGCGGGTGACGTGTCTGGAGACGTTTCTCAGGGCTACAGACACGTGAGTGCAGCTTTTATTCTTCTGCATTTCATCAGAGAGGAGATGGGAAGTGTGACGGGACATCCCTGGGGACAGTTTCCCCCCCTGCTGAGCATGGGGGGGGGGGGGGTATTTATGAGCAGGCAGAACAGGTTGGTGTTGGAGATGAGCGGCAGGATGGAGGCTCCTCTGAGCAGGAGGCCTGGGATGCTTTTGGTTAGAGAATAGAGGCTGGGGGAAGGAAAGCTCAGTGCTGGTCTCATTGTGTTTCATTGTGTGTGATAGCTCAGTGCAAAGTATCTGAGAGAACAGGGAGGTGTGTGTGTGTGGGGTGTGTGTGTGTGTGTGTGTGTGTGTGTGTGTGTGTGTGTGTGTGTGTCCACATGCGGTAAATTAATTGTTCAGCCCTCATTGTTCTCATAGTTACCTCAGAAAGTCAGTGGAGTCAGGCTGAACCATGAACATCAAGTAAGAATTAACATCTCTATGCAGATGTTTATTTCCTTTTTGACTGAAGGCGCTTTCTGTTTTCCTCCCGTTCCCATTCTGTGGTTAGTGTGCCTTCTTGGCGTAAATGTGAACACGATGCCGGACAAAATGAGCCTTTCTTGTTGAATATGATTGGACCGTTTGTTGTAACGATGTGGGAGAGGAATCTGATGTGTTTGAATTAAAACCCCATTTTTCTTTCAGTTTGCACCATAAACCATCCTCAGTCTCAGCTCAGTCTCGTTTTTGTTCAGGAAGTGAGCGAATTATTACCAGACCACACATTTTGGGGTTCTGTTTGCCTTCATGTCCTCTTTACAGTCCTGGAGGTGTGAGATAATCTCCAGGGAGCAATCAAGACATGATGATACAGCCTGTGGGGTCTTAACCGAGGTCTCAATGTTGCGTTCAACTTGACTCAGAAGTGGGAAGTTGGAACGTATATCTTTGTTATGTCAGGATTAAGCTTGTCGTGTATTAACAGCAAGCTAGCCAGCTAATATTAGTGACATGAGCAGTAAATTTTAACATTGTGAAGTATTTCCCTTGTCAAGACAGCAGACCATATGGTCAGCGTTAGAGCTTTATTTACTGCTGATGACATGGCACGTGCTTTCCGAATAGGAATTCCCAGTTGAAGCGGCGTTTCGACCCAGTCTGGAAAATCTGAGGTATGCTTTGTAATCAAACGTAGCTCTGCTGACGGTATCAGACGCCCCACCCACAAGCTACAGAGAGTCTTGTACACTTTTCTGACTGGAAGATTCAGGATCGTGAAGGTTGCAATCTGATTGGCTGTTCATGCGTCAGTTTTTCAGCGGGTAAACTTTTGAACATTTGCGAACACGAAACTTTTTAGAGCAAGATGGAGATTTGTAGTTGGCAAAATGAGCATAATGGGAGAAAATGGGGTTTTTTAAAAAAGGTGAGTAGTTCTTGGCCTCTATTAGTGACCAGACTGTTCAGCAAATGCTAGAAGTCTGGCCTCTCAGGTACGGGTGTCGACTCTGTTCACACTCACAGGCAGTGTGGCTGATTATCTCACAATGGCTTTTGTAAAAAGAATGGGTGAAGCTCAGAGCTGTTAGGTTACACACACTAGTCTCGGATGTGGCCGCAGCATACATAACAAACACACAAAGCAGAAACCGTCAGCATTTAAGCTGCGCATGGTTGATCTAATCCCGCCTCAGTGCTCCTAAATGCCTTCATTCACTGTCTAAACGAAACTGCTGTACACTGTAAGAGCTTGTCTGTGTGTAAACACAACTGATCAAAGTCCTGTTAGTCACATAGTGTTAATGAGCTGCTCAAGGGGAAGGACTGATACCAGCAGAAAGGTGCTGTGAACACACTGGTGTGACATTGTGGGATTTGCTTCTGCAGAATTATTGTTAGTGACAATTACTCATACACTTTAAACACATCATGGTCAATAGCTCTGTATTAGTGCGGTCAAATTCATTGATTAATTGTACTCGAATGTGAAATTTTCACTTTTTCAACTCTCGAGGAGGCGAAATCTTACCCTGTGCTAACACCATGTTTATTTATTTGTTTTCTGTCTGTCTGTTTGTTTGTTCAAGTCACTCGTTAATGGGCGTTCCTAGCCTTAGTTGGCTGCCGGTTGCTATGGTTTCACTGGTGTCACAGTTAGCTATAGACCATGTACAAACCCACCCACTTGAGCACAAATCTGACGTCTTCCTACTAAAGTGTGACGAGTTTCCTTTTTGACCACAAATCAAAACTTCTACTTCTAAAAAATAAAAACTCGGGAGTAAAAATCGCTTGTGCGTCGCTGTCTATAGTATCAGAACGAACCGAAAACATTCGCTCTGTTCGTTTGCGACACTTGAAACCCGGAGCAGCTCGGTTCAGGAAGCAGGTAGGCGCAAAAATCAGTAAGAAAGGAAAAAGAAGCGTATCATTATCACTCACGCTCATCTGTAAGAGCCGTATCGCTACTCATTAGCTTTGAATAAAGTTAAACTCCGCCTTTCCAGCGTTTTACATCACTCTTCTCACCCACTTCACATCGCTTATGATTGCTCCACCTTCTGTCAGTGGAAATCGCTGTTTCTACTTAAAAACAGGGCTGTTACGGTGTCATGGTTTCACAGTTAATCACGGTGTATGACCGTTACATTTCCATCTACTGCCATCTACATGTTAATTTTTTAAATCTTTCTTTCTTTCTTTTTATCTTTCTTTCATCTATCTATCTATCTATCTATCTATCTATCTATCTATCTATCTATCTATCTTTATTTATTTATTTATATTTTAATTTTTTAAACTGATGAGGGTCATTACTCCAGTGGTTCATCCCTTTTGTGTCCGACTATGACTCGGCAAAAATTCGGGGAAAAAAAAAGATGCAACACACACACACACGCACACACAAGGATGTGTAAAGACACTTGTACAAAGATTTCGTAATATTTTTTTTTTTGCTGTAATTTTCACCACTGGCTTGTGTGTTTTTAAACTGTTGATTAATAGAGAGATATTTCACTATTTTTAGCAAAAATAGTGCTGGGCAATACGACGATATAAATATCGATATTGTGATCAATTATACCACAATACACTTTTCTGAGATATCGAAAATATCATGATATCGTGCATACATTTTTAAAAATAACTTGCATTATAGTTTTTTTTTTTTTTTGTATTTTATGTTTGAATGTTTGTATTATTTATGTAGAATGATCGTTGTAACCAGCAGATGAACTGATTTAGATTTTGGAATTGATCCGAACAGCGTCAAGGTCACAGCAAGGTCAAATGTCTGAAATCATTTTTCTTCAGTAGCTTCCTTCCTGTTTCAAGTAGGATATTTTAAGGATATTTCAGGCTTACAATTTAGCAACAAGAAGGACTAGACCTGCTGGGAGAGGAGGCCTCCCTGTCGAGTCGTTCTGCTTTTTTCTTTTTCTTCTTAATAATTATAAATAAATATTTCAATAATTAATAAATTAGCAATAATTTCATGTTAAATTTTGTCCTAAATCGATAGAATTATTTATACAGAATTTATTTTCCCTATAGTCCTCCTTTTCAGACATTAAATATATTTTTTTGATTTTTTATTTATTTATTTTTTTTCTTTTTTGTTAAGTCAGCACAGGTTTTGCTGGAAGTTTCTTAGCAGACCTCTGTGTCAGGTTACATACTGCATCTTGAGTTGTAGAAATGTCGTTAAGAATCGTGACATTGTGAAAGTTTCAGCAGACGCCACTGAGAATGAAAGCCTTTCAGCGGCGCCGTTCTCATCTAAGGGCTTAAGCTGAGAAAGATGTAGTCAAAAGCATTAGCGCTGAATTCTGTAATCCAGCTGCGGTGTAGTTATGGCCCTGGATTCATTAATTAACATTAATGATCAGGTTCTTGAGGCAGAATGTCCTGAATACCAGCAGCGGTTTCTGCTGATCAGACACGATGTGTGCTCTATTACCACGCCCCGCTAGTGAAGAGTCTGATGTAGAGCAACTGAGAGACAGTGTATATATCTCACAGAGAAAACACAGGGAGCTAGACAGGTGGAGCTGCAGATTAGGGATCAGGCCACTGGAGCCAGATAAAAAGCGCAAAATTGTCCTAGCTCATGATGAAAGTCAGCATAATGTCTCCTGATTGGTGGAAAGCCTGAGGTAATTACTTTGCTCACGGGTTTTCAGTAGGTGTGTGTGAGTGTGTGTGAGTGTGTGAGTGTGTGTTCCTACAGCAGGCTGCAGCTCATTACTTCTGCTCTCTTTATCCACATCTCAGAAAAGTGTGTGCTCAGCAGTAATCTCACAAAAAAATGTATCTGGAAATGGAAAACACTTCCTGTTGAGGCTGACAAAGACAAGTTACTGGAACTGAGATTGAGCTCTAACATATATTATAACATATAGTGTGTGTGTGTGTGAGTGAAATGTGTGTGTGTATATATATATATATGTATGTACATATGTACGTAAGGTGTGTGTGTTTGTACATGCATACATATGTGTGTGTATACATATATGCATGCATACTTAGGTGTGTGTGTATGTGTGCATATGTGCTTTCCTGTGTATACATGTGCATATGAACGTGTGTGTGTGTGTGTGTGTGTGTGTGTGTGTGTGTGTGTGTGTGTGTGTGTGTGTTTGTTTAAATGCATAGATATGCATGTATGTATATGCCTGCATGTGTACCTCTGTGTACATGTCTAGGTGGGTGGGAGTGTATGTGTGCCTTTGTATGTGTGTGTTCACGTGTGTGTTCTCTTTCTCCTGGTTCTTCATTCCAGACGTCAGTTCTGTGTAAAGCTGCGGTCCACGCAGGAATCTTTCCAGACCAGTTTGGGGGAGAGATCACAGTGGAGAAGCAGAGAGGACTTCGCTACTACGAGTCAGTGCAAGCCAACGGCATCCGGTCCAAACCGTGAGTTTACTCCACTAATCTTCAGTCAGGAGTCACGAGTCTCAGTGGAGTGTTACTGGAGCTGAGATTGAGCTCTAACATGTATATACGTATAGTGTGTGTGTGTGTGTGTGTGTGATATGTATATATATGTATGTATGTACATACCAGTGTAGTGTTACTGGAGCTGAGATTGAGCTCTAACAGATGTATACATATTGTGTGTGTGTGTGTGTGTGTGTGTGTGTGTGTGTGTGTGTGTGTGTGTGTGTGCACCAGCGTAGTGTGTCTCTGATGCAGTGTAACAGGGGACCTCATGGACTGTGGTACAGAAATACATCAAAGTTTTATCTGCATTGTGTGTGAGATCACCACAGACACAAACTGCTGCACCTTTCCCTTCTGTTTTTTTTTTTTTTTTTTTTTTTTTGACTCCCAGCTATGGATGGCTTTCGTTTCTTTCTTTTTTTCTTCCTTTCTTCCTTCCTTTCTCTCCCACATACTTTACTTTTCATTCCTTTTTCTTATTTTCCCCATCTCTTCCCCATTCTTCCTCTTTTAAATTATTTGCTGCTCTTTTTGTTTCCCCTTTTCTGTGTTCTGTTTCCCGTCTCTTTCCTTTTCACTCTTTCCTGTCCCTTTTCTCTCACTCACACCTTTCTTTTTTCCTGTTTTTAACCTGCACCTTCTTCTTCATTTAAATTCTTTGTTACTCTTCTTTCCCCTCATTCTTCCTCTTATACATTTTGTTACATTTTGTGTTTCCTGGCCTTCTTTTTCTTTCATTCTCTCTCTTTTTTTTTTTGCTTTTCTTTCTTTTTTCCTGTTTTACCCTTCTTTTCTCCATTCTTCCTCATTTAAATTCTTTGTTACTTTTTTGCTTCCTGTTGTTTTTTTTTTTGTTTCTTTTACTGTCTCTCTCTCTTACACACATACCTTTCTTTCCTTTTTCCTGTTTTTCTTTCTTTCTTTCTTTCTTTCTTTCTTTCTTTTAACCATTTGTTTATTCATTTCTCAGTGCAGAGAATGATTTAAAGCTCTTGTTTGTTGTAATCACACATGCGTTACAGGCGTGTGTGTGTGTGTGTGTGTGTGTGTGTGCGTGTGTGTGTGTGTCTAGTTACACTGCCCAGTATCCGTTAAACAGCATGCTCAGTGTAGTGACAGTAACAGTTCACATTGCTGCTGTGATTAAAAGGAGAGTTTATTCCAGCTGTAGCGCAGAGCGTTAGGTGTGCGAGTGTGGACATGTTCCTCAGAGACGCATCTTCACTTACCTGCGCATCTCTTACTGCTGCTGGTGGGCCGGGATCTGCTGGGCCAAGCCTCGCCTCATGTGAGGAGTGTTTTGTTTGGAGTAGGGCTGTGCCACAGATTTGTTCAACGGTTTATCCTTTTATTTTGTATATCCGGAGCTGGCAGCTTGTTATCTGGAGCGGTGACAGGACAGAAGTGCCTGCTGGGAAACTGCTTTCTACATGTTGAAATGAGACGGCTGTACCGTTGGCTTCTCAAGTCCGTCTGTGATCATTCGAAACGCGTCGCAGCCAGCGTAAAGTGACCTTCTGTTGATTTGCCCTTGAGGTTTGTTAAGCACTTTCAGCTCTTTGAGAAATCGGCGTCCGCTGTGGTTTTCCACCAGAAGATATTAGTTTTCGGGAACGGTGAAGTGGGAAAACAGCATGTCGGGGGAACTTGAATGCATTTTTTTTATCCACAGTATTTACTAGGATTAGGACAGTGTTGTGCTTTACAGCAAGACCGCTGAAAAGCAGTGGGGCTTTTCATTTAGTACTTTATTTTAGTTTATTCCACAGTTCTCGATTCTGAGAGTAACTGCATTGTGGACGATCCAAATAAACCATGAGTAATAATAAATAGATTTAAAAACCGTGTTATTTATTTAACATTTATGGAAGAAGTCTCCAATGTCAGAATTTTCTTTGTGCCATGGGAGGTTGCACTTTCAGGATTCTCAGTGACAAGTCTTTTTTAATGTCATGGACATTCCAGTGCAGTAAATGTAACTAAAAATGGCTGTCTTTTGCGAGACTTGGCGTATGAATGCTAGAGGTTTTGGGTTTGTGATTTATTTTGTTAATGTGTCCATTTGAAAATTCGAACAAATATTTAAAACGCTTCAGCATCCCGTGCTCTTCAGGATCCCGTGCGCTTCAGGATCCCGTGCGCTTCAGGATCCCGTGCGCTTCAGGATCCCGTGCGCTTCAGGATCCCGTGCTCTTCAGGATCCCGTGCGCTTCAGCATCCCGTGCGCTCCAGGATCCCGTGCTCTTCAGCATCCCGTGCTCTTCAGCATCCCGTGCTCTTCAGCATCCCGTGCTCTTCAGCATCCCGTGCTCTTCAGGATCACGTGCGCTTCAGCATCCCGTGCGCTTCAGCATCCCGTGCGCTCCAGGATCCCATACGCTTCAGGATCCCGTGCTCTTCAGGATCCCGTGCGCTCCAGCATCCTGTACAGTACCCCTCGAACTGACTAATCTGCGTAGTGTATATAAATCAATACATTTTTAACACGAATAAAAATAGGTTGAAATGTTTTCTAACCGAAAGATACTCGAGCTGTGAAATGTGTGCGGCTGGTGTTCAGATGAGTTTCCTCTCATCACTGAGACAGATTTCCGTTAGAAGCAAATCTACTCCAAGTGGATTGGATTGATGATGGAGGCTCTCCAGAGACAGCTTGACGCTCGGAGGAACGTTGGGATCAATACGATTCAATAAGCACTTTCCCTGCTTGGCATGCCTGAAGCGAGTACAGCACTTGTGCACATTTTGCTGTTGCTCAGTGTGGCTGTGTGTTGGTGGCCGGTGATGAAACCTGAGTCATCTTATTTATTCATGCTGCCTTTTTATGGCGAGTCAAACTCTTTTTCCACGTGCGGGGCTCAACTCCAACGTTAATGCTAGGAATGATGAAAAGGAAATGGCAGCCAGGACGCCTGTGAAAATGGCACGTTCTTAAGTAATAGCTGTGAGAGGTGCAATTTCCCGCCATGCGCCCTCTAATTAGCTCCAGCACAGCTCTGTCAGGCGGCTCGGCTCACCGCAGACGCGCGTGTGTGTGTGTGTGTGTGTGTGTGTGTGTGTGTGTGTGTGTGTGTGTGTGTGTGTGGTGGGGGGAGTTGCAGGGGCAGCAGGGGGTCTTTAGGAACAAAAGCCTCACTTGGTTTAGCAGTGATTTGGGAGTGGGACAATAGAGGATCTGCTCTTTACCCCCAGTGGGTGTTTCCCCTCCATTTATCACTGTAATTATAATCACTGACTGATCTTTCTTTCTCTTTTTTTCTCTTCTTCTTCTCTTTCAGCGGCTCTTTGTCTGAATCTCTCTTCACATTCGTCACCAACGGTAAGTGATTTTTTTTTTTTTTCCATAAGCATGTATATTTCTATTATATATTCCCATTTGATGATGATGACTTACTTTCTGTCCCAAGAACTTTATACATTAGGTGTGGAAGTGCTTTGAAGCTGCTTTTAGCACGTAAACTCCACAACCTTCAAAGCTCCGCCCACAGGACACGCCTCCAACAGCCTCACTTAGCGAGTCATAATGGCACCAACAACAATAATCATCGTCTTCTGCACTCTCTCTGCTCTTTATTTTCCTTTTCTCTCTTTCTCAGCTTTCCTTCTTCTGCTTTGCACACTTTCTCATTTTCTTTCATCACTTTTTCAGTCTTTTTTTTTCTCTCTGTCTTTCTTTTGTTCTTCCTTCTCTTCTCCCTTTCTCCTTTTCCTTCCTTCCCTTCCCTACCTCCTTCATTGCTTCTTTCTCTCCTTCCTTTTTTCCCTGTCTCCCTTTCCTATTCTGTTTTTTCGTAATTATTCTTTTTAGTAAACTGTTGATAAGTGGAGCTTTGTATATTGTTAGAATCAATATATTTTTATTACATGTGTCAAATAGAAATGTAGTTGGGATGATCCTGAGGGAAAATCTTTTGTGTGTGTGTGTGTGTGTGTGTGTGTGTGTGTGTGTGTGTGTGTGTGTGTGTGTGTGTGTGTGTGTTGGAGCGAGTGAAACTCCTGCTGGTGGTTTCTCAGGCTGCTTTAGGAAGCGTGGGAACCTCTTATCTCCTGATTAGATTTATTTCTACCTGACAGACTGGCAGCGGGAGGGTTTTATTTCAGCGGAGTAGCTTGACTTGTACTGGCACGTCTCAGGTGGCTCTCCGTGCCAAGAACCACGCTAACAGACCAACCGGCAGCCTGCTGTCAACACGAGCTTCAACGGCCGCTTCACACACCTGCTCATGTCTGCGCCCCAGCAGAAAAACACTACTAGTTGTGTTTCCCTAGGATAATGTCTCAGGATGGCCACCACAAACACACACACACACACACCCTGACTGAAGTAGATAAGTGGCTACAAATCAATGAGCTTTTCTCTGAAATTAATTTACCACACCACAGTGCACATAAGACCGTGACAGACAACCCCCACTCTTTAAAACCAACTGAAACCTCATTACTGTCAATCCATCTCCAGCCACTTCAATCAGGATCAGTGTCCCACCCCCCTTCCAAGCCTCGCCTCACACTCGTACCATCAAACACTGACACACCAAGGAATTGGCTTTCAGCCGGGGAAGTAAAAGAGCTTTCTTATTTCTTTTCTTGATGCAGATATGTTCCGTACACACGTGACCCTGTTTAAGTAAACACATGCTGAGCTTTTTAAGAGGATTTTTTTCCTTCCTGTTGAGTCAGTGAGCACCATAAATAAGTCACAGCCCACATGCATTTTATGTTGAACATACTGCGTACACAGCCAGAAACGCAGTGCTATTTCTTTTTGATGTTTTTTATATCCTTTTTCATTGCTTTCCTGTCAGGCAAAATCTGTTGTCAATGTAACTGCATGTGTAAAGGCCACGTTACTATAAGCTCACTGACTGAAGCTGTAAGCTCACTGACTGAGGCTGGAAGATCACTGACTGAAGCTATATCATCACTGACCAAAGGTGTAAGATAACTGACTNACTGACTAAAGCCGTAAGAGCACTGACTAAAGCAATAAGAGCACTGACTGAAGCCATAAGAGCACTGATTGAAGCCATAAGAGCACTGATTGAAGCCATAAGAGCACTGACTGAAGCCATAAGATCACTGACTGAAGCCATAAGATCACTGACTGAGGCTGTAAGGTTACTGACTGAGGCTGTAAGGTCACTGACTGAGGATGGAAGATCACTGACTGAGGCTGTAAGCCATAAGAGCACTGACTGAAGCCATAAGATCACTGACTGAGGCTGTAAGGTCACTGACTGAGGCTGTAAGGTCACTGACTGAGGCTGTAAGNACTGAATGAATATTGTATGTATGTCATGTTGATATACTGTTGTATGTATATCATCACTGACCAAAGCTGTAAGATCATGGACAGAAGCTGTAAGATCACGGACAGAAGCTGTAAGATCACGGACAGAAGCTGTAAGATCACGGACAGAAGCTGTAAGATCACTGACTGAGGCTGTATAATCACTAACTGAAACTGTAAGATCAGTAACTTAAGCTGTCTGTCTGCCTCTGTCTATGTATCTGTCTAACTGTCCATATCAGTTTGTTTGTCTGTCTGACTGCCTGTCTGTCTTTATCCATTTCTGTCTGTCAGTCTGTGTCTGTCTGTCTGTCTGTCTGTGTCAGTCTGTCTGTATATGTAAATATTGCATGTTTGATATAGAAGAGGATAGACTTGAATTTATTAGGGTGGGGATACTCATACTGTTGTTCTACATAGTCAGTATATGAAGTAACAGCTGGTGGTGCGCTATTTTCATACTCGTTAGTACCCTGTTGTGTTATTTGGGACGTGACATGCACTCCAGATGCCTGATGTGAAGCTGGTGCCAGATCCTGACTCACTTCTACTGCTGTGGTTCCTCTCACTCTCAGGGTCTGCCTGATTCATCTTGCACTTCTTTCTTCACCTTGTGCTGGTGGGGATGGTCCCACATGGACACCCTAAAGATTTTCACTTCCAAATAACAGTTTCTGTCCAAGTCTCACTCTTGTGTTCAGGGTTCTCAGGTGGATGCTGTAGATTTGTACCTAAGAACTGCAGCTGTGATCATAACGGCTGTCCTGTGCTTGTCACCCCAGTCGCCTCTGATTCATTCATTAGGGATCTATAGCTAAATCTGGATTTCTGTTGAACTGGTTTATGACTATGTCTATTGATAAGTGCTCTCTCTGTTCTTCCCTTTTCTCCCTCTACAGACTGTTCCAGACAGATAGTGCTTCAGCCCGTATCTGTTAGCTCCTCGTGGGAGAAAGACGTATTCGATGGGCCTCAGAGCGATTGGTCCCCAGGCTCCGCCTCCCCGACAGGAAATGTGGACAACGGGTCTGACAGTAAACTCTGGCTCCAGCTCGACCTGGGAGAGAAGAAGAGGATCACAGGTTAGAGTTACTAAAGCGTCATACTCACTTTTCATGCTTATCAGTCACAGCACATATACGCGCGCATTAGTGACCTAAGTAACGGATGAGATCATTCTCCAGGAAATTAACAGTTGTCCATCAGTAAAATGGAAAAACTCGCACATACACTGAAAAAATATATTTTACAAAACATTTCAAATGTAAATTTTCATATCAGAGCTATATTTCTCTGCTTTAAAGGTCAACGAAGCATGTGCATGGTTTATTTAGTGGAGCCTTTGCTAGTTTAGCTAGTTCCCTAACTCACTGCATTAGCTTGCGATATTAGTTCAGATAAGAAAGTGATGCTCAATACACCTTCTCTCACTGAAAGAAATTTGCACTGTTGGAGCTAAGGTAAATTTAACAGCTTGGCCGTATGAGCTTTAGCGTGATGCTTGCAGAGGTTCTGGATTGTATCCTGATAATATTTTAACAGCGTGCATTTCCACTTGTAGTTAAATGTGTCTTTGGTCACACAGACTGAAATCTGACAGCTGTATTTTGCATTAATATGCATTACATTTGAACACCAAATTCCAGGGTTGTTCCGCGTTTTCAGTTGATTTATGAATAAGGTAGCTGCCACATCAAACATCTCGATTTTCCTGGCTTTTTTTTTATTTATTTGGAAGGGTTTTTAACTGCTGGATGCGGTTCGGAGATTTCAGCATAACGTGCGGCTAAAACAGCGTTCCTGCATCTGTTTCCTAATCTGTCTCTCTATATATTGGTTAGTTGTAATCTGAGTTCACCAGGCCAGAGAGTAGGTACAAATCATCTCCGGCTCAACACTCTCAATCTAAAAGCTCAGTGAAACTCTGCTTCT
>JAKKZN010000019.1:14014591-14029392 GCA_033441825.1 Pangasius elongatus | reverse complement strand
ACTCGAACCCACGACCTTCAGGTTCACCTTCAGGTTACAAGTCCGACTCTCAGACCATTAGGCCACGACTGCCTAATTTAATTTATAGCAGTTAATTTAATTGTCACTGCTAATGTTAGCCAAGGGGCTGACACAAACCAGGCTGACAGGATTTTTAACAGCATTTTTAATGTCAATTTACTGTGAACACTGTTTACGCTAACCACAGCTAATGTGATCGAGTCTGACAGGATTTCTAAGGGGATTTCAAGAAGCCATAAACATGCTAAAGCACATTCCGTCAAACTTGAAGTGCAAATGAACGAACTGGTGAACGTAAATATAGAAAATATAAAGCTTCACACTGTGAAAGTAATACGATTCAAAAGATATAACAGGCAGGCATTCTTGAGTGAAGACACCATAACTTGGATGAGACGACATCTACGGTAATAGCTGATTAATGCGCTACATGACTTCACACTGACAACACACTGTCTTCCTGCTGAGCTCGAGAAGTCATGCTATTTCCACACTTGCTTCTCGGTTATTTGTGCAACACTACCAAAAGTGCTGATCATTCTCTCAGTGAAGTCTCATAAAAGCTTTTAAGAAATTTGGGAAGTTGTGGGCACAATGTAGCTGAAAGTGTTGTACTTTGTGACAAACAAAACATACAGGAAAACAATCCACAACGTGTTGGTGTGATGAAGCAGAGTCTCCATTACCACCCTGAAGCTGATTATTTTACTATAACAACACGTCTTGTAGTGTTTTATTCGTATTCGTCTTCTACCACAGCCATTTCCAATTATTATAATTGTCAATTCATTAAAATAACATGTAACTATAAATGGATAAAAAAATCATATCGTGGATTGTCTACGAAACAAGTTAATTATATCGTAGCAGTCGTTCCCTCACTGGCCTCTCTCTCTCTTTTTTTTTAAATTATTCTCTATTTCTCTGTGTTGGGAAAAATTACAGCATTCTGTAAACCCAAATCGTTGACATTTAAAGAATCCAATCTGACATTTAAACATTTCATATCAAGGCTTTACTACAGTGCTTCAGGATATAACAAGGCCGTCAATGCATGATGCAACTCCACTCCATATTTACATATCACCTTACATAAACAGTAAAAAGTCATTTGGTACAATTTAGTGTCATGTCATGAGTAAGCGTACGAAATCCACACTGACACACGGTAACCAGCAACTATTTTTCTATCAGTAAAGGAGCCGTAATTACCAGCTAATTGGAAAAACCATATCATTGCTAGAATTATGATTATAATGTAGTTGTTTGTTGCAGTAAAATTGTTTGAGCGCTATTGGTGGAGGAAAAAAAAAAAAGTTACTGCTTAAATCTTAAAGTGGGCGTTTTTTTTTACTTTTTTGTGGGCGTTTTATGCGGAGGAAAGTCTGTTTCGTAGCTGTTGTGTGATGGGAGAGAGCTAGCCAGTGGCTTGCAGTTTGCAGATTGGAGATAAAATTGGGGATAAAATCAGGAAGAAACCTTAAGAAATACTCTAATGTCTAAGAAGTATTTTGCAAATATCTTGTGTACATTTTCAAAGCATGAATATTTTATTAAATTGCAATATTTAATTTATTTTCAGTGCACTGCTATTACACAGGAGCAAATAAATCAGTAGCCTAGCCTGTTTTGTTAAAGTTAAAGGTGATTTTAGCCCAAAAGATTGCTTTGTGCATTTTTACACACTTGTATATAGTGATTTTTGAAGCTGCAATGACCAGAAGGAGCAGTCACTGACTGAACAGGTTCTGTAGACTCATTTCTCTAAACCTGCACGTCTTGTTCAAAATGATCTGACCTTAAGGCGAGGTGTCTTCTCTCAACCCCTGATTATCTCTAGTCCATTATGTCTTGGTCTCTATTTAAGTGTCAATAGTCACATCTCAGAAAAGAAGATTAATTATAATAGAGCTGGATTTCAAATGTCATGTCACACCTACATTCTCATCAGGTCATATGGGAAAATATGAGAGCTTTTTAACCATGTTTTCTGTACAAATAGCTAGGACCAGTAGATGAGGAACAGTGTTTGTGAACCAAAGTCAAGGATCAGCAGTTGAGAACCAAGGCTCAGGACCAGCATTCTAGGACAAGCATTCGAGAACCAGGGTTTGTTCAAAGATCAGCTATTGAACCCAAGGCCACAGACCAGCATTTGAGACTTAAGGCAGAGGACCAGGGTTCTAGGACCAGCATTCGAGGCTGAAGGCCAACGTTCACGAACCCGTGTTAGAGAACCAAGGCAGAGGACCAGCTTTCAAAAAACCTGTGTTTGTGACTCAAAGCCAAGAACCAGGGATTGAGAACCAAAGCAGAGGACCATCGTTTTAAAAACCTGCTTTCAAGACCCAAGCAGTTTCTGTTGTTTCTGTGTGTATTTATGTTTTTTTATATATATACACATATAAATTCAGGCCCTGTGTTTGTGTTAAACTGTGACTAGGCCTACTGTCCTACTGGCCTGAATAAAACACTCATCAATATAAATAAGTTTCTTAATAATTCAAACACCACCTGCTGTGTTTCTGTACGATAACCAGAGCAATGATGCAAATCTCTGTGGACAAAAGTTAGTGTATAAAAAATGATTGTGTAATGATGTGTGAGATAAGATGGAGGAGTTTGGGACTGCAAAAGAACAGAGCATGTTTACAGAGTCAACTCCAGCAACTTTCACACACACACACACACACACACACACACACACACACACACACACACACACAAAGGAAGGATCAGAGTGCACAAATACTGAATGATGACGCATGAGAGTGAAACACTCAGGTATAATGTTTATAATAAGAGCTATACTGGTTACACAGGTGTGTGCAATTAGGATAATGCCATATATGATATATGATGCAATATGATATATGATATGAGTGAAGTTTTATTGTCTTACTGATAGATTTATTCATTAAAAATAAATATTCTCAGCTCATCATTAGGCCCAGGATAATATAAGCTGCACCTCCTTGGGGTGGATATTAGGGCAGCTTGCATTACTCTGGACCTAATGATGGACATGTGAGTAAGATGTAACTGTATATAAGAGCAAGTCCTCACCTCTAATTTATGATTGAGCTGAAAGACAGTCTGTGCTTTATGGCAAAGCTGAGCAAAGCACGAACTCAGGCTCGTCATCTTCTGCCGGCCTTCGTACGTGATGTCGGCCTGGTCCGGATCGATCTCCCCCAGCAGCAGATCCACATCCACAAACGCCTTATCAAACTCCTTCTCCAGCACCTCCAGCCAGCGGAACACCGACATACCCGCGGCCGGGGCAGAGAGCCGCGAGCCCGGCGAGGCAGCGGGGGAGGCGCCGGTGGCGGCGGACGCGGACATTTGGAGAACGAGCCGAGCCTTTCCACACAAACAAAACCGCTTTTATTTTATGTTCTCCTCTTTTAATAAAAGTGTTTACCTTCTCTGATCACCTATATCTAACTGGTCAGTAGGACTTCACACCGATCTGCGTAGATAAACGTTGATAAACAGCCTGATTAAATTGTTTATTTTAGCTTTTCCGTGTTCTCATCAGGATGTAGAGATCCGAAATCGAAGCTGAGTCGTCAAGGTGGATCGATTATACAGGTCTGCCACACGCTTCAGGCTAATGAGCAGGAAAAAGCAGCGGAAAACAGATCTAATCGATTGAAACAAACGTAGTCGATCCCGGAAATCTAAAGTTAGAACATGGCGATTTCTTCTGTACTTCAGCTTTTTAATTTTTATTTATTGATTTAGTTATTTATTTATTTATATATTTATTTATTATGGGGTGTGTCTATCTATATATATATATATATATATATATATATATATATATATATACACACATATGTAAACCATTATACATAAATATTTTTATTAATATTTAAATATATAATACACATATTACTATTAACCTTTATTAATATTTAAATACACAATACATAAAAATATATTATATAAATATACATTGCATATTTATTTATATCCTTTCTTGTATGTACTTTTTGCTTGTAGTTATTATTATTATTATTATTATTATTATTATTATTATTATTATTATTATTATTATATTGCATTATTGTATTATTGCATTATTTTTTATATAATATAATATAATATAATATAATCGCATTATGGAAATTAAAAAACTAAAAAGTATGTGGCAAATTACAGTATATTATAAGATGTAATACAATATATAATAATACAAATATATTTATTCTATTTTTTTCATTGTTTTTGTATATATTTTACATTTATTATACATGCATATATTGTTGTTATTATTATTATAATTATTATTATAATGTGTATATTTCAATATTTAGATTTTTATTTAAAAAAAATCCAAAACATTATTGCATTATTTTAGTTTATTATTTTAAATTTTTTATTGTATTATTTTTATATTATACAAAATGTAAAATTTTCTACTCTGTATATATTTCTATTCTGTCCATTTAATATAATATAATTTAATTTAATACAATATAATTTCATTACATTACATTATGGAAATGACAACAAAACAAAAAAGGACATGGTAACTTGTTTCAAGATTTAATATAATATATAATAATACAAATATATTTTTCTTCATTTTCTATGCATTTTACATTTGTAATTATTATTGTTGTTGTTGTTATCATTGTTGTTTATAATGTTTATTTTTATATATTTTTTATAAAATATTTAATTTAATTTATAAATTATTAATTTATAAATTATTTTATTTTATTATATTTAATGATATGTTTAAGATAGTTTTAATTTCTGTATTTAATTTATTATACTATAAACAAACAAACAAATTAGAGATTAATTTGTATTTTAATTGTAACTATAATATTTGATAAAATATGAAAAATCTTCCACTATAGGACTTCTGCATGACATGCTGTGAAATTCCCATAAAGTACAATAAGTACACAAAACATCATTAAAATTAAGATCAGATAAATAATTTTGTGTAATTTCAACATTTAACACATGTACAAGATTTGATAAAAGAAGCATGCATAAATCAAACGGGTGGTAATGAGAGGTATCTATAAAATACAGTTATGTATCTTACTTTAATAAGGTTGTGTTAAAGGTCAGATAAATATATAATGAATTTATAATTAATTCCAATAATTGGTATAGCAATTTTGAACTTGGAGTTACACTCACCATCCACTTTATTAGGAACACCTGTACACCTGCACGTTCATGCAGCTATCTAAGCAGCCAATCATGTGGCAGCAGCACAATGCATAAAATGACGTAGGGTCAAGAGCTTCAGTTAGTGTTCACATCAAACATCAGAATGAAGAAAAAGTGACTTTAACCGTGACCATGGAGTTTCACCATTGGTCTGATTGGTCTGATCTGACAGGAAGTCTATAGTAACTCAAATAAGCACTCTTTACAACCGTGGTGAGCAGAAAAGCATCTCAGAAAGCACAACACATCAAACCTTGAGGTGGATGAGCTACAACAGCAGAAGACCACATCAGGCTCCACATTAGGTTCCCGTCAGCCAAGAAGAAGAATCCGAGGCTATCATGGGCACAGACTCACGCACACAAACAGTTGGAGACTGGAAAAGGACCAGACGATTTTTTTGTGTTACATAACATATGAAGAGTTCAAAAAAACACATGTATAAATTTCAAATGTGAATTTCATGTGACTTTGTACGTATTAATGGGACCTCTCTGCTTCATGTCATTTCCTCCCTCTGCTTCACTAACCCATGTTGCTTCAGTTTTCTTAGAAATGTTATGTCTGTGTTGGAGCTGTGGTAGTTCTGCCATCCTGTTTTGCTCGTGTTTGTGGAGTATTTATTCACCAGCACATTGTGCTGACAGGATGGACTGAGGGTGGAGGCCAATCTGCCTTTCTTTCCTCATCCTTTGCTAATGCTGACGTTGCAGTCCTTCTCCAGAACACAAGGATGACTTCATACTGAACTATCCAGACTTCTGTGAATACGTCAGTCTGCGTGTCCCTTTAACTCCTAAGCTCTTGTCCTTGGGGTCGATTAAGATGTGGATGGGATCTAAGGCGATTTTTTTATGAACCATTATTTATAATGTAGTTCTATGTATATAAAATTGAATTGTGAAATATTTAATAAATTAATTTGATTATAATCCTGAACCCTGTCATTATCTTTCATTCAGTCTGGACATAGCATAGTCAAGGTTTCTAGCCAGAAACACAATGAAATACAATATTCGTGCTATATTTTGCAGTATTTGTCCATAATCTAAACAGCATATATGGAGTATTTCAGTCGGTATCCCACTGCAGGTCTACTACAGAACTTAGCAGTGAAAATCTCACTGGATTAATGAACGTTAGACTATCATATTATATTATTATATAATAATATTTACAGATATTTCCAAGTTATATTTACCAAACCAGTACAAGAAAGCACACAATGTGAATGCTCCATGCCCCAACATTTGCAGATCGCAATACTTTTGGTGTAAAATGGGCTTTACAGTCTTGAAAGTATTACCTGAAATGCACCATGTGAACCAGATTAAACTGACACCCACAACCATTTGCTAGCACGGAATTATGGGATGCAAGGCTCATTTTCATTGTATGCATTAAATCAAAGTAGCGATCTAAGTAAGAGGTGAGGTACAGTATGTGCTTTCTCATAACTCTGAATCTCATAACTTTGATATGCTGCAGTGTGACGCACAATCCCAGTCCTCTCATTTGACATGGTGAGCGGAGAGCGCCTGCACATGTGCTCTCTTTAATGTATAGTTAATGTATAACAATTAAATATGGTGTGCAATGTCTCTGTTTTTTTCATATGGTTGTTTTTATGTTGATTAGAAAGACACCTAGCATTCTATAGACTGTGCACTTATTTACAGTAATGCACTGTGAATCTTTAAAATAGTCACTTTTACTCATTTCCACTAGCGATAGTTGTATAATTTTCAAATTGTATAATTTTTTTATAATCTGTTGTCGAAATATTGATTCAGAAATTATTATTTTTGGTGGCATTTTTGGTGGCATTTCAAATTCAGATTCAAATTTTCAAAACACTACGTTCGGTGAAAAACAAAAGAGCACAAATCCGATTGTCACCATTTTAGCCACAAAGAGCCAGTAATGTAATATTTTGAAATTTTAAATCTGGATTTAAGAGCTGAATTTTGTACAGTTTAAATTCAGATTGTACTGGCACATTTCTCATTGTGTGCCTCAGAATAGCATTTAAAATAATTGGTGTCCTTTTTAGTGACCCACACTAAGAGAACTCATTTAGTAAAAGTACTTAAGCAGAGGAAATGGCATTGGGCTGTAAACAGTTTATCAGCAAGTTTCTCACGTCTGAAAACAGAGAGGACAATCTACAACCAAGATGCCAGTTCCGTGTCAGTGTTTTCTAACTGAGATAATGATCTGAGCCATTGTTCCAGATAAACCAGAGGAGTCCTTCTCTCACTGGCAGATCAGCTATTTAAGCCTCAGAGTCTCAGGAAGCTGTTTCAGCACTGTCGTGGCCCGAGTCATGTCTCCATGATGTGGATGCTTCGTGTTCTCCTTTTCACTCTGCTCTATAATCTAAGCTCTGTGTGCTGCCATGTATGTCCAGAGAAATGTGTGTGTGAACCAGCAGCATCTGTGCAGTGTTTTAGGGTGCAGTCTATACCCTCGGGCATCGCAGGAGACGTCAGGAAACTGAACTTAGGATATAACCACATAAAGGAGATAAAGGTAATGTTTAATATCTGTCACCTTTCACAGGCTTCTATTGGTTACAAGTGGCTTTGTAATGGTATTTTCCATATGGGTTCAATATAATGAGCTGTAATGATCTACCAGATAGCCTGTAACTGATCTGAGGCTTATTGGGAAACCAATGTAATAGGATGGAGATCCATCTATCTATCTATCTATCTATCTATCTATCTATCTATCTATCTATCTATCTATCTATCTATCTATCCAAATACGAATACATTATATGAAATGAACAGGTAATACATTCTAAACATATACAAATACAGATATGAATAGGATTTGCTGGAGTTTCCTATGACATCTGAGTGAGATTAGTGGTGTGCATCAGGACTCCCAAGTGAGTAGGATGCTTTTTACTTTCATCCAAGCATGAGTGAGTGGTCAGGTATGAAGCTGAAATAAAGACCACTCTCGTAAACATGCTTATTCTTTACTAACTACCTGGTCAGGGTCATGGCAGTCTAAATTAGGCTACTAGTTCTTTCTATATTTTGGGGAAAAGATCCAACAAAATTAGTTCATAAATATCACAGGTAGGTACAAACAAAAATAATAATTGTGTGAGTGGGATTTAAAAAAAAAAAACAGCCCTGTGCACACCTCGCCAGTGATATTAGGTTTAGGAACAGCCAGAATTCATAGATCATGCTGACAGTTTTTTTTTTTTTCATGCAGTGTTTTCCAGTGTTCCAGGGGCATAGTCATATGGTTAATATTTTAACCTTCAGGTTTAAATCCATATACAGATACAGATACTTGGAGCGCTGAACAGATATTCATTAGATACAGATGGTGACCTTGTGTTGATCTCTGGTGATCTTACACTGACCTCATTTGGCTGTGGCTTTTATGCAAAGCCACTTACAAATGAGAGAGGATGCAATTGTGCAGTTGTGCTCAAGGGCCCAAAAGTGGCAGCTTGATTGTGCTGGGATTTGAACTCATGAGCTTCCATCCATAGCTCAATGCTTAAGAAAAACCACAGAGTCCCAAATTAGTTACTAAGTGCATGCCAAGTAACAAAACTTCCAAACCTTTACACGTCTTTATTCAGGGTGAAGAAATGAAACGGTCAGTAAGTTAGGAGGAAAAGTGACTCCATTTTGAATGGGATGCAAATCAGTGTGTGTCCCATGCAAATGTGTGTGTNCAGTTCCCAAACTTTGTAAAGACTCCTGTAACTGTAAAATAGATCTCTTAAGGATCCCTTAAAGGTTTTGTGAACCCTACAAAGGCTTTCTTTACAAGAGAGGAGAATCTCTTTAGAAATCTAAAAACTTAATGACCCAAAGGACACGTGGGAGCCCATATTTTCTCTTAGAAAATTTAGAAGAAACTCTTTAAGGTTTATTAATTTTGTCCCTTAAAGATGTTAACTAAAACCTACAACAGAGAGGGTTCCAAGAAGAAGTTGTGAACACATAATCATCCAAATAAACCCTTAAAGAACCCTTGAAGAACCTTTTTTTCTAAACGTGTAGTTTGTTTCATGTTTCTTTTTAAATACCTGCACCACCTGCTTTCAAAATGTGAAGTTTGTAATGATTAATAATATTTCCACCACTGTTCAAATCCTGTAATTTTAAAGCTATAGTAACAGTTACAGGTCTAGAAGCGTTCATCCTTCTGAAACTCTATAACAAAGGGTTCCTCTTCAGAATAAGTTCTGAGGAGTGCCCTTTTAGAAAGCTAGAACCATTAACCATCCAAAAAAAATCTTTGAGGAGCCAGTTTTAAGAGTGTACCTTGGAGAACCTGTGATTAGCAACATTGCTGTGTGATGGATCTCGCTAGTTTCTTATGAAGTGTCTGAATTTGTTCTCTATTCACAATAAAGTGAATTATTTGGGATGCAGCCATTTTGTAATATTGTCTCAATACCCAGAGTGCACTGTAAATCCAGTGTCCAACCCAAGTTACACTTCTTCCACACTAAGTAACACAGTGTATGGTGATTTCTTTGTGATTGTTAAGTAATTTGCTTACCTAAGAGCAGACTGTGATTATGTGCTGATTTCAGGTTTATGTTTACATTTTTCTGGCCCTGAAATTAACTCTATCTCTAGCTGGAACAGTTGAACTTCACCTGTGCCCATTTTTCCTGAAAGGCAATTCATGATGCATATGTAGTTTTACGAGAAATATTGGTTGGGGTTAAGGAAAAGGTTTGTAAGTGTTTTCAGCGTATTACAAACTGCTCCTTTAAAACTTGTTTTTTTTAATTTTAGAGTAGAGAATTGTCTGGCTTGCCAGGTCTTGAGGAAGTCATCTTGTCATCATGTGGAGTGGAGCATGTCGACGCCAACACATTCAGGGCTCAGAAGCATTTGAAATCTTTGGATCTCCAGAAGAACAAGCTGCGCCACATCCCTCGCAGTCTTCCCTCCAGCCTCGAGATCCTCCACATGGGTCACAACCGGATCCACACGCTGCAGGAGTCAGCTCTTCACGGCCTGAGGAGACTTCGTGTCCTAAATCTGCAGAATAACCTCATTACCATGGTGCGCGCCAACACCGTCTCAGCGCTGCTAAAGCTGGAGTCTCTCTATCTGGATGGTAATAAAATTGAGACCATCCAGGGAGTTCTCAGGTTGCCAGTGCTGAATTGGTTTAGTCTGGCCAATAATAAGATCTCATCACTCCCGTCAGCTTTCTTCTCATCATTGCAACTTCTAAAGACTTTAGACTTGTCCTCAAACCTTCTGACTAAAGTTCCTCACAACCTCCCACAAGCCCTGATTCACCTGAACCTGGACAGAAACCAGATCAGATCATTAAAGAGCCGTGATCTGGGCCAACTGCGTGACCTTACGACTCTGTCTGCCTGCTTCAACAGACTGGTGTCTGTAGACGGTGGTCTTCGGCTGCACAATCTCACTGTGTTGGAGTTGGCAGGTAACCAGCTGCGAGTGCTGCCCAGCAGGCTGTCGACTAAACTCGTGAAGTTGGACTGTGGGCAGAATCAGATACAGGATGTGACCCATCAGCAGCTGTCTGGTCTGAGGCAACTGAAACATCTGTTTCTGGAGAACAACACCATCCGACAGTTTGAACCCAACGCTCTGAGGGACTGTGTTCACCTCACCAACTTGGCTCTGGAGCAGAACCTCCTCTCCACCATCCCACATGGGTCAGTTCATTTCATTACTGAGACTGACTATAAGTGAGAAGAAGCATCTTTGAAATCACTTTTAAAGTATGTAAAATGGCTAAAATGTTCAGTACAGCTGAGGTGGTAATCCAGAAGCTGAAGGTATAGTGTTGCCAGATGGCACTTATCTGAGCTGCTAAAGGTTCATTTTGGAGTATTTTGCAGACATTATATTAATTATACCCAGTGGGTAAGTTGTAAAAAAAAAAATAATAATAATAATTCAATAATGATGGGTGGAAGCCATGGAAGTGTTGAGGGAATCTAATTTTTCCCCAAATTTTCCTCTAGACAAACATTACAACCAAATGTGTGTGTTTATTTATTTATTTATTTATTTATTTATTTATTAGCTTGCCTATTGATGTAATAGCCTGTGGCATAAAATAGTTCAATATTAAGACATTTCCTCCGTATTATAAATTTAAACACAACTTTGTATAGTTTATTTTAATGGGGTTGCTAGCTTGGTCATTTGTGGAGGGAGAAAAGGAAAGAGAAGAGAGCATATATGTCACTCATCATTGGTTTAGTCCCAGGTGTACAGGTGTAGAAGATTAAAGTTGAACAATACTAAGTATCACGAAAGGATTTTCAGGATGAGCAGATTGTGAATAAGAGTCCTGGAATAAGCACAGGACAGTCTTTGTGATTGCAGCAGCAGCTCTTAGGTCTATCTACAGGATCCAGGTGAGATTAAACACTGAAGCAAGCGTGATACTCGGGTATAAACTGTTGTTGGTTAATGCAAATCTTTACAGAACCCATCCAACAGCATGACGTCTTTCACTGACCGTTCTGCTGCCCTCTGTGCCCTCTCTAGGCTCCCTGAGTCACTAGTGCGCCTGGATCTGAAAGGAAACCGCATTACCACGATTCAGGAGAGCGCCTTGATGCCCCTCAAGCGCCTTCAAGTGCTGAACGTGCGCAACAACAGGCTCTCCTCGCTGCCTACCATGAATCTGCTGCCCAGACTGAGGACTCTGTACCTAGAGGGAAACCTGTGGAACTGCACATGTGAGCTCCTCAATGTCAAAAGAGCACTTCTGGCTCGGGATGTGGACATGAGCACAGAATTCTGCACCGAACTTGTCCATTCATCATTGGACATCTGGCAAGCATACATCATGGCCCAAGAGACATGTGAGGAGCAGGACAGAGAGCTCTTATCAGAGAGCCACACAGTAAACACAGACAATGAGGAGTATGATGATTATGACTTTTAATATGAAGAGAAAAAACAGCAAGTTAGGAAATATTAGAATTACAATGTACAGTTCACTTTTTATACAGTGCGTAGACAACATGATGCTTAGGGATTTTTATTTTTCATTTTTTCTGTCATTTTGTGTGATCAGATTGTATGTAATGCATTTTTAATGTTTAACATTTTTTTTAGAGTCTAGACTGACCAGCTTTAAGATTTCACCTACAGTAACACATTAAACCACCAGAGGACGCCACAGATCTTCTTTCAGTCACTGTAACTCTGTTTAAATCCCAAATCTACGCACTATTCGACATCGCATTACTAAATAAATCATATGGTACATTTTGTTATATCATGTATACACCATTTAGTGTCGTTTTCTTTTTTATTTACTGTTCCTTTTAATATTTACTTATTTGCCTTCCATTCTTATGGAAAAATGGAAAAAGTTAAAATTGCTCTTTATGTCTTCATAAAAAATATTATGTGACTTTATATTAAATTCTCATTGTTAAGTGTGAGCAAAATAAACACCTGTTGTTACTATAAGCACTTTACTAAATGGGGGGGGGGGGTATAATAACATTATTTTTGTTGTTGTTGTTGTTACTATTAGTAATAGTAATAGTAGTAGTAGTAGTAGTTGTTTTTGTTGTTATACGACTTTTTCCCCACTGTCTATCTTCTATAATATTTAAGCCTATATTAAACAAATACTAGATCGAAATATATTAGTAGTAATTCTTATAATTCTTCTTCTTATTATTATTATTACTACTACTACTACTACTACTAGTAGTAGTAGTAGTAAAAGTAAGTATTATTATTATTAGTAGTAGTAGTAGTTGTTATTTTTTTAGTAGTAGTAGCAGAAGTAGTTAGCTAGTCAGATGGTTAGTTAGTCAGTTAGTGAGTTAGTTAGCTTGTGTGTGGTTTTATCTTAAATCCGTGCGTTCAAATCTACAATCTTTTAAAAATCTGATTTTCTCATTTTAACAAACAGGAAGTGTTCCTCTTTTATTGGCTCGAGCCTTGAATTTCCGGTGGTTGACCAATCAGAGCGCCGCACGTAACTCGGGGAGTGTAAAGTGTAAAGGTTAACAAAATGGCCGTCAGTTTGAGGCGTTGGCAGTAATCGAATGGCTTGCAACCGGCTCGATTAACGCTCGCTGTTTAATAAACACGGACTTTAGCGATGCGGGCGTGTTTGTGGCCTTGACAAACTCGAAATCTAATTGGGAGATTTTAAACTGTATTATTGTTATTTTATTTAATTATGGCGTTAGTGTATGAGTTGGTATGGCGAGTTTTGCACGTCGTCCTCCAGCTTCAGCGCGCGGCGGTGTCCTGGTTCCAGGCGCGCGCATGGAAGCGCACCTGGCTGCTATGGAGACGAGCCGCGGCTGCTGTGCTGCTCCCGTTAGCGCTCGGCTTTGCTAATCAGAAGAAGCTCGGAGCCGCGGCGGGGAAGCGACCGAGCCGCCGGTGTCGGCTGCTGACGGACGGGAAGGCTTTGGAGAAGGTGCCGCTGCACGTCGGGCTGCTGGTCGCGGAGGAGGAGGCGCATTACACCGACATGGCTAATGTGGTGGTGTGGTGTATGGCGCTCGGCATCTCTTATGTCAGCGTGTATGATAACGAAGGTAAAGAAAAGTGCTTTGTATTAATAATGTGGCAGATAATAACAACAATAATAATAATAGTAAATAGATGAACGAAAGAAGTGTTGGGCCGCGTCCTAAACGGCTCAGTGTTCCCTATATAGGTGTACTGATTTTACTATGGAGTTATAGCTGGTGCGCCCTACAGTAGTGGACTAGCTGGTCGATTTGAGACGCGGCCCGTGTCTGAGAGAGTCAGGTGCTCTACTGTCATCACACTTCTTCATTTGTGTTTTTCCAAATTTTCCTCAGCAAGCAACACTTTGTCAGCCTTATGACATTCTCCAGGGGAACTGAAAATAACCCATAATAATAATAACAACAACAACAACAAAACAGCTACTACTACATCAGCAGTATATAAAGAATACTCCTACACAGAATAATATGTAATACATAGAAAGTTCCTAGCAAATCTTAATATCAATGTCTGTCGTGTTTGGAGTCTTCATCTAGTCTTAAAAATCTGACTGTTTTATGATGTCATCATTCTAGTAGGTGATACAGTGATCCTGAGCTCAGGTTAATGTCTGTATGGAGCTTCACATGTTCTCCTCTGGGTTCTCCGTTTTCCTCCCTTCTCCACAAAACATGCCGGAGGTAGATTGGCTACGCTGGATTGCCCCTAAGTGTGAGTTTGTGTGTGTATGAACTGGCATCGCACTCAATTCAGGGTGTATTCCTACCTCACATCCAGTGTTCCCTGGATCGACTCCGGATCCATCATGACCCTGACTAGGATTAAAAAAAAAAAGCTTACTGAAGATGAATGATGATGATGATGATGATGATATCACGGTACTTAAAAGCCAACAAGCATGTGGTGAAAAGGGAGCATGCGCAATGAAATAAGAACACGACCACTCACGCGTGCATTTAAGCTAATGCATCAAATATAATTTGAACATTTATCCATGCAACAACTTTGGCAAAGTAAATATTATTTACCGTCAAGCTGTCAAACACCGATTGGTTAGTAAAAGTCCCTCAGCTGTCAGAA
>JAKKZN010000019.1:13975506-13985588 GCA_033441825.1 Pangasius elongatus | reverse complement strand
CCTCTTCTCTCCAGCGCAAACCTCCACCTCTCCAGGTTTTCCTCCACCTGCTCCCTGCTCCCTGCTCTCACTACATGGTTATATGTGGGATATTTGCCAAATATGGATGAATGTAAAGGTGAAAAATTGAGTGTACAAATTGTAGGGCTAAAATATCTTTATTCAAATCACAGAACTGTTAGGTCATTACGAGTACAAGATCTTAAAGTGTAAAGGCATGTTGTTAAAAACTTATCAATGCAGATGCAAGATGCAGCTGTAAACAGGGTCTGTTGTTACATCCTCCTCTGATCTCCATCAGGGTTTTTTTATTCCCCAAGAAAAAAACAGTGAGCACACATGAACCGATGTGATGAAAGCAGTGTTGAAGTACAGGGCATGCCTCATGTCTCAGTTAGCCGACAGTTGCTGCGTTGTTACTCCTGCCTCGTAGCCCAGCAGACGCTATCAAACACACATCTCTGGAGCTGGAGCTGGAGAGAAGCAGCAATACATGTTTAGAAGACTGACTGAGACTAATAAGCAAGAGGTCAGGCTCTGCACCGAACCCTGCATCTCAGACCTGTGCTGCTCCATCGCTTTGATTCTGGTGCTCATCTAATATAGACGATGGAGCTGTCTTTGGGTTGAACAAGCAAATAATACATAAAATATTTCTGCCCTCAATGAATCATGCTTTCAGCACACAGAGTCAAATAAGATCGTTTACTTGATGCTGGATTCCTTCCAGTGGAAAATGATTAATCAGGATAAAGTCAGGAGTGGCACGTCAAAGTGTCAGTTTTGCTGCCAAACGAAGGACACCGTGGATGCAATTTGTCTCTGCATATGCCACCGGGCGGCAGCTAGATCGCCTTTGATATGAGCGATGGCGCGTCTCAAAGAGAAATCATGTCTTTCATTACGGCTTCTTGCAAAATTCCGTCCAGAGGGATTGCATCACGGAGAGTGGCACAATACCTGACAGACGTTTTGATGTATGTTTTAGATGCAGAGGTCTCTGGCTATCATCTGCGTATCATCAGGAGGGTTGAATGAAAGAGCCGCCGTGGCTGTAAAAAGTCCCGGCAGCACTCGGGCTCATCGAGATCCCTGCTGACAGTCGGCTTTTTATCACTACGGCTTGAGCAGTTAAAAAGGCCTGTAAGTTAGTCTTGCAGCACTTCAGATCACTGGTACTGATTATAATACACGGGTTTTTTTTCTGACATTCTGTACTGACAATTTCACAGACACAATAGTTGCTTTCTTGTTCGCCTCCGACATAATTGTTGCATTTTATAGATGTTCTGTTGCTTGTGTAAAAAGTCTGGTGAATGCCGGTTGTTCCGTGTGGCTGCTTTTTAAAAGGCTTTGATAACATGTTATGTGTGTGGGATGTGCGAGTAAAAAAGTGTCTTTTTCGATCTCAAAATAAAGAAGCGTCAGACTGTAAGAGACGTGTTTTTAACTGAAGTTCAGTAAAAGCGGCAGTGTGATGAGTTATGAAGAGAGAAGAAGAAAAGTGGAGACAGATGGAGTGAGAAACATTGTGCCTTTCTTGGTAACTAAAAGGGCTTGGGCTGTCTTTTACAGGAAAGCCTTCATCTGACAAGCTTCACTATGCTAAAATGGCAGCTGTTCTTCCTGTCCTCACCTTGCAGCTATTGATGAAGAGGAGAACATGACATGTTCATTCAGTGCTCTTCGTCCACATACGCCATGGTCAACTGCTACACAGCACAGGCAACACAGTGCCATTTTAATGCTATTCTGTCATTTGTATTTGATGGTCATAGAAGCAAATGTGACAGCTAGAAATTCTGTCCAGCAGCTTCAGCTCGTGAGAAATATAAGAACAGCACAGCAGCTTCCGAACACCTGAACGAAAAAGGAAACTCTGATTGGGTATTTTCTGTCCAGCATGACCAACTTCTGTTACTTTTAGTATTCACTAATAGCTAGTGAGCTAAATCCTAGCTAGTAGGCAGAGCTGCTTAGATCTTGTAGCTATGCTAAGCTCTGGCTAGCATGAGAAAAATATAACAGCAGGTTAGCATGTGTGATACAGTAATACGTTACAAATCAAAGTCTAATCATGTGCGAATATCTAGAAAAGATCTTGACGACTGGTGTGGTTTCTGGAGGACACTATTTTTCACTTACAGATTGTTTTTCAAAATTCAAAATCATGTACTGTGTTATTTTTACTCACAGTATATTGTAGGTATGTTTAGATTTGGGGTATTTTGGAGATATCATGTAAACATTACATTTTTACATCTCACACTAAACGCCAAATCAAGGCTTCTGAGATATCCAGTGTTCCCAGGATTAGCTCCGGATCCATTGTGACCCTGACCAGGATGAAGCGCTTGACGCTGACGATGAACGAATGAATATGATCGAAGTGTTTCTGTTAATGTTTAACACAAATCCTGCTTTCAGAGAATCATGGAGCCTGGAGCAAAATGCCACTAGTCAGTGTCTGAAGATGGCTCGAGGCCGATTTTCCAGCACTGAATTTCCCCTAGCAGTGTTTTTCTGTGTGCCAAAGAGTGACGTAAAGCAAAGATCATCGGCACATAATCAGGGCATTGATGGTAGAGAGCCTATTTGAACCCTTCACCACAGCTCTGAGGGTTATTCAGAACAGAAACACACACACTTAGACCTTTCCCTCAATCCCTTTAGTGTCCGAGCCAGAACGAGACCAATGGAGCATTTGTACTTTTTACACAATGACAGATTGCCTTATTAGGGCGTAATATGGGGGGAAGCTCATTTAGAGCTGTTTATTAGTATAGACCATATGTCCTCCTATATGTTAGTCTGTACTAATTATTTGTGATGGATGAGATGCCGAGGCATTTAACAGCCACGTATATTAATATTCATAACCACTCCCCTGTATGTGTATGACAGGAAGGTGAACGTTGATGCCTGAGAGCCTGAGAGCACACACCATGCCAAGCCACATCCGCTTGGTTAATGGGTGTATCTTGTATTCATTTAGTAGCCCATTTGATTGCTTTTATTACTTTGTAATTATCCTTGTAAAGCATTCCTTGGCTTTGCTAAAATGCCGTATAAATGAAACTTATGTATAACCCAATGGTGCTTTAATTAGCTGGTGCCTAATAATACGTTAATAATCCAACTGATAGCTCATTATTGAAAATTCCTTTCAGTAATCTGTTAAAAAGATGAATAATAGCCATGTAAACTTTTGTGTACTTTCACTATCGTAATCTTTATAGTCAAGGAAGATGAAAAAACAGCAACGTTGTACTGACACCTTCCTAATTAGCAACTGGACCGCACACGACGTCTTTGCCTCCTTTTTAGGTAAATGTGCCATGAAGCATTTTTATTTCATTACATGACGTATTTATGAGTGAGTCCATTTCAGATTGTAGCTGGACATTAGTTTTATTAATCGAGATTTGGTTGTTAAAAACGCTATGGTTTAGCTAACAAGCAGCAACAAACCAGTAGAGCCATATTATGATATGTGTATACAGTATTTTCTATACAATAGTTACAAAAAAATTAAGTAGAAAATGAGGAAATGTGTGGATTCACACCAGTTGATACTCAATATACCCAGAAAAAAAAATCACCTATTGTGATATCATATCAAATCGTATATCATATCATGTTATATCATGAAAGGTTTGAAT
Source organism: Pangasius elongatus (assembly GCA_033441825.1). Classification (NCBI taxonomy): domain Eukaryota; kingdom Metazoa; phylum Chordata; class Actinopteri; order Siluriformes; family Pangasiidae; genus Pangasius; species Pangasius elongatus. The sequence goes on along the minus strand of JAKKZN010000019.1, from coordinate 13,981,926 downwards.
TTCAGTCTTTAAACCTTACCCATTTTTTCCTCAATATGCACCGAGAAGCAGAACAGTGACTTTAGACATGCAAAATGAGCCTTTGAGATGGTGTTCCTAGCTGAGGTGCAAACCGAGCTCAGCTGGGTCATGCACATGGCTTTGGTCATGAATAGAGATCTGTGGAAGAAACAAATGAGGAGAATCCTTGGCTGTCTGGATTTAATTAGCTCACTAGTGTAGCCTTAAACTGCACAATTATTCTCAGCTGATTGGCTTTCTCTTTAGCCCTGGTGCCCCTGTCGAAGTGCCCCTATACACCAGCGGCGTGTGGCTAATGAGGCTTGGGCTTGGCTAAGTGGGTCAGGCCTTTGGAGTGACCACCGAGGTCGCTCACCTGCTCGTAGATGCTCAGAGGAAGGAAAGAAAGGCGTGTGCTTGTGTGCACAAGGGGGAAGGCCAAAATTATAGATTATAGAGGATTATATAAGCAATAAGTAAGGCAAGACGAAGACGAGAAATGGTCAAGAGAGATAGAAAAGAAGAGACAGAAAGACAGAGTGAACCCAGTACCCCTCATGCCCCATGATTCAGTAAAGACTTGTTCAGTACACACATAGTGCACGTGGTTAATGAAAGGCCGTATTTGTGAGGCAGTGATTCTCAAAAAAAAAAAAAAAAAAAAAATCCCAGCCTTCTTCTCATGGGGTCATGAATGCTGCAACAGGAAGGACAAAGGGATTTTGTGTGTGAGCGGACGAAATCACACAAAAGACACACCAGCTCCGGCCCAAAAATAGTAGGACTGAGGACTAAAGCCCATTTAGGGACCTTATGGAGGTCAGGACAAACCAAAGTAAAAGCTCATATCAGTCATTAGCCATGTTTGTGCTGGTTAGTGAATTTCATTTCAGTATTAAAAAATAAAAAATGAATAAATGTTTCCTAGATGAATAATGAATATCGTAATGTGAAAGTTTAAGTTTAAGCAGCAAAGTGTCTACAGCTTCCATTAGTATGTAAATCTCCAACCTTACACACCCATCCCCTGTCCTGGTAAATCAGTATTGCATGGCATGAATTTGCATATTGGAACATGATTGGCTCTCATATTTTATGATGTAACAGCACTTACTCCAATGAGATGATCAGCTGCTCTTTCTTAAAAGAACGTGGCACAACACTGACAGTGATCTGGGTTTGAAATAATTTTCCGGAAAAGTATTAATCAAAGAAAAAAAAACATTTTTGTAAAGTTGATGGACTTCAAATATTAGGGCTTGGTTAACTAAGGAAAAATATATTCCCAATTTAATAATCAATTTAAATTAAAGCTTATTTTGAAGCTTTAAAGGTTCTAGGTAAAACCCGACAACAGAGGGTCTCCCTTTCGTAAGAGGAACACCTTTTAACCAGTCGACCAATGAGGAACCCTTTTTATACGACTGAAACATTTTATACTATTGCTATTCAAAGCTTACAGCCTAGAAGTCGATCTTGTGTAATGGCGCATGAAATATGACAATAAAAACTTACTGGCTTCATTCTGAGAAAATCAAAGTAGAATCTAGTTGAATCTAAGAAACCTTCCAACACTGGGTTTCCCTTTCAGGAAAACTCCTTTAGGAACTCTCTTGAGGAGCTGTTTTTCTAACAGAGTGCTAGCGACTGATTGCTAGTGCCTCGTGGTGCATTATTACTATTATTACTATTATTATTATTCTTATTATTACTATTGGAAAAGGCTCTGTGCTGTTTACTTAGCCGCCTATTTTCCTTATACCCAAGCTGTAATTTTGTATTTTTTACTTTTGTCATGACAACACTTGAATAAGCATTCAACTCTATGTCCCACAATACACCTCAGACAACAAACATGGACAAACAGTCACCCAATTTCTGATCACACACACCTGGACTCATTACCACCGCACCCTATATAAGCACACTCATCACAATCACTGACTGCACCGTATCCGTCCAGCTCTGTACATACAGCTCACATACCAAACCTTTATTTCTTATTGCTCATGATTTTTGGATTGTTCCTCTGGTTCTTGATTCTGCCTTGCTCTTTGACGTTCTGTCTGATCATCGCCTGCCTTTGTACCTGTCCTTCGACCTTGTGTATTGTCTAAGGTTTGGGATCTGCCTTTTCTTTCAATAAAAGCATTTCCCACACCCGTGGCCGTCTCTGCCACCTTTCACAATATACCTGTAATTATGCTAAAATACACAACATATGTAATCGTCATCTTAAACAATGTTTACGATCGTAGACCCACAAAACCCTTTTACACAGCTTTAATGACCTATCAGGCTTCAAACTGATGATTCATTTATTTTGTAATGGCACTTCCACTGCTGTTTATTGCACCATTCGTTATGCCGTAATTATTCCAGAATTACTCAATTTGCAACGATTATTTCATAATTACACTTTTATTGTCTGTAGTCATAAATAAATTTACTGTCTTGTTCAGTCTTAACTCGTTTATCACATTTCATCCCATGGATAATAATACTGAATATCCATTGTGCATTTTAAATGATTTGCTATGGATACCGGATATGCGGAAATTTCACTTAACTGATCGATAGCAGAGAAGATGACGGAATTGTTACACTGCAAACATCCATGAAATATTCTCTTTTTAGGAATATTTGTAGGTTTACATATTTCTATTTTACGTGCAAAGGTTTAACAGGTTAAAGCTGCAACTCGTATATTTCAGCGCCGTCCTTTCAGCAGAAATTTGGGTTTCTGAATGTTTCAATATTTAAGCATTTCAATCACTTGACTGATTCACATTGACTATAATTATTAAATGTACCATGAAAGTTCATATGTATCACATACATGTCCAAAAAGCACATAAATTCTTATTTGTTATTCATAAATATGAAGATTGTGTTTACAAAACATCAAATTATAGATTTGCAGTTCCTCATAAACATTCCTAACTCATTGTTGCACTTACTTTTAATTGCAAAATAGCTACATATCCTCCTCTCTAAGAAAGAACAGTTGCTAGGTAATTAAAATTCAGACGCTTATAGGAAATTCTGCTGGTTTCTTGCCGGACCGCTGGACTTCATGGAGTCTGGAGTAAATGTGTGTTCTCATAAACTCATTAGAGCGCCCTTGTCTGCACTGTGAGTGTGTTTGAGTTGTCTTGTTTCAATATTAACTCTTCAGACGTGACAGGTTTCAAATTCGTCGGTCAGGACGCTCAGGATTTGTTTGCTTTGCGCTCAGTGAACTCAATAAGTCTATTATGTGTGTGTGTGTGTGTGTGTGTGTGTGTGTGTGTGTGTGTGTGCATTGTGTAGACATTCATGTGTCGTAGAATTGCGGCACGCTGCTGAGGAACTGTCCTGGATATCGACATCTACATGACATCCAAATACTTACGTTTATTATCTTTATGTATATTAACATAAAGCCATTTAAAGAAATATGGCTCTGTAAAATAATAAATAGTAAAATAAATTAATAGTTGTTTCAAGCCTTACAAATTGCTCACCTAGTGAAATATCCTCAAGTTTATCTTTATTAGAAATTTATTAGAAATGTCATAAAACACTCCCAAATTAGCCAAATAGCTACCTTCTACAAACTAGTCTGAGTTTGTTACAGGTGGACACAAGTACGATTTTATATGTGAACATCAATTTATTCTGATGTTGTGCAGTCAACATGGGAAGGCAAACACACAGTACACTCAACGTTCGTCATGAGAGCACTGTTGCTAGGCAACTAGGATATATGGGCACTGAGCGCTTGTAATTGTGATTGAAGCTAATTTTTTATTTTTATTTTTTTTGCTAGCACATAGTCTTTATATGTTATATGCATCATGTCTGCATTTCCAGACAATGTAAAGGAGGAATGACAGCAGAAATGACATAGAACTATAAGGAATATTGACATTTTCCTCAAATGTGTTGGAAAATACTCCATGTGACTAAAATAGCACTGTAAATGCACTTAGCATTAACTGCTAACCAACTGTCTTGAGGTAAATACCTCAGGATTAACCATTCATATGAAATCTTTTTGTAAATACTGTGAACACAAACACTTTTAAATGCAGAATTGATGTCAGTGATTTATTTAACAGCAGCCAGACCTTAAAATATATGATTAAAGTCAAAACAATAACATGCTAACAGTAGCTAAGTTAGCTAGCTAGTTAGTAGTGGCATAACAATATGACGCGCCATATTGTCCCGTTCGATACAAAGCTCTCGATGTGATGCATCATCACTGCACAATAAAGCCAGTGACTCGTTATATAAAAATTTATTATATTATTTGAGGTGTAATAAACTTCAGAGCTCACTCTCGCCTTCTTTTGAAAAAGGGTTTAAAAAAAAAACAAGCTTCTCCTAAACACCCTGTTTTCACAAGACAATACACAAGCATGCTAGTACACTAGCTCCTACGTTCAGAAATTATTGTATGTTTATACAACAGTTAAATCTATTCCACTAATTTGATTGGTCGAGTGGTGTCCCAAGAGTGCTTATATTTAGTGTAACCTCATTATGTGTGTTCACCACTTAAAATTCCACTTCCTAGTTCGAAACAGTTACTACAGTAGACTTAGCAACATCATCAGAGAACATGGCAATGATACATTTTTCATGAATATACCTTTTGACTTATAATATGAAAGCTAATCAGATGAAGATGAAAAGCAAGACGGTATGCTAATTTCACCGGATAGCGAGAGTGTACAAATCACTGTGAGCTAGCTAGCCAGCTAGCTGACATGCTGTAAAGTAAGTAAGCTTGTGTCCAAAATGTCAGTTACTCGATATTAATTTCTTGTTGATAGAACTGTTGTATAAAAGCAACATCGCATTCGCAATCATGCGGTTATACTAAATATCAGCAGAATATCTGTGGCCTCATTCCTATAGCCGAATCACAGCCGTGCTGATATTCAGCCTAACTGCGCTCTTGCTGGTGCAATATTGCTTAATTATAATGCTGAATGTTTTAATCAATTGAAAATGAAAACCTAAGGTACATATTCAGGCAAATGTATAGTATCAAGGCACCGCTGTACGGAGATTGTATCAAATTTGAAGTTTGTGTATTGTTACATTGCTAATAGTTTGATCATTTAGCATGCAGGCTCTGAGGCTAAAAGTGTCTGAGTACCACGTAATCTCTCATCCTGGACATGGCTGGTGTAAATAGAAAAAACAGAAATCTGTAAATGACACTTGAATGAACTGAGTATATTTTACATTCATATGCTTATGTATTATATGCTTATAAGTCAGTGAGGATTTAAGTGGACTTAAGCCGAGTTATTCATGCAGCAATATATTGGTGATATACTAGACTCCTGTTAGATTTTTGTTTCAGTGCTTGCCATGTTCTCATTCATATATCATCATATTAATCTTTATAGTTTTAATTTTTTAATTGCAATTTTAAATTACATCAGTCCGCATTTTCTATCCCTGATTTTTTTTTTTTTTGGCTTAAAGGCAAGTGTTCATATTTCAAATCTATGGTCTAGACATTAGTGTGTTTAAAATCTATGGCGTAGACACTAGATTTTTGTCTCAGACACTTCTACATAAAAAATTTCTGGCAACATTAGAGGCCTGAACTACACAAAGGTAATTAAGCAGGTGCGTAACCCAACTCTGAATACGCATAACTTTTCCCATGCAAACTTAATCCACCAACTCTGAAAATGGCCCGTAGAATATAAGGATAGTGATGATGACTATCAATAGTGAAGGCTAATTGCTCATTAAACTCCATGGATAGGCAAAGTTAGTGAACATCCACCAGCTAGAGTGTAAAGTCTCTCTGAGACTCATTATTGCTCTATTTCTGTCTCTCAGGATGTGAGGTCACGGCATGTCAAATAATTTTTAGCATCATTACCAAGATAGACCGTCTCTCGGGGAGACATGAAAGACTTCTTCACTTTGTAGCTACAGATTGAATATGCTTTCTGCCTGAGCGCGACAGGCTTGTAGTAGCTGCAGATGAGCAGTAATACGCCTCCGATGCTGATGACAGACATGCTAATGCACTAGAGCTCCCATTAGCATGACTAGAAGAGGAAATCTGTTAAATGGACTCCACAAGGCTTTAAAACCTGTGTATTATGCATTCCTATAGTCACTCTCAAATATTGTCATAGTGCTTTAGAGTCTCTTATGGCATTGTGCTAAAAGGTTTGGAGGCATGCACTTGATTTTAAATGTACTCTGTAAAAAAAAAATTGTGAAACAGTGCAGACTGTGGAACATTTGAGTGATATTTCTGTCCAGCAATGCTTAACTGTGAGCCTCGGTGAATCGACTCAGAAAATACGTGAAGCCCTGAGCCATTTGTACCTGGGTGTGATGTTTTTCACTGATGTGGATGTAGGATCTGCCAGCATTTAAATAAAATATGAATCT
>JAKKZN010000019.1:13959490-13975406 GCA_033441825.1 Pangasius elongatus | reverse complement strand
GCCATTTGTACCTGGGTGTGATGTTTTTCACTGATGTGGATGTAGGATCTGCCAGCATTTAAATAAAATATGAATCTTCTAAAGCAGGTAGAAGGATCACAGACTCTTGTTTGACACACACACACACACACACACACACACACACACACACACACACACACACACACACACACACACTTTCTACTGACTGTCTTTCTGTCAGCCCAGCACACTGCACCATGGACTTCTGGGAATTTCTCTTTGAGCAGTTGCTTCATACAGACTGTTTGGACTCAGAAGCATCTTCCAGCCACCACTGGGAGCTCGAGCAGGTACAGATTCAAGGTGTGCATTTTGTGTGGACTCTGTGCCTTGTGTTTTATATGCTTATCTGACTACTCTAAACCTTATTCAGGCTGGATTAGTTTTACCTCGAGACTCACATACTAAAGATATTCTTTAAAGTTTAACATAATACTCCAATTTTTTAAATCTCCTCACCTCTATTCTATAGCTGTACATGTATCTGTACCATATGTTTGATTACCAAAGAAATGACACATTTCTTTGTATTAAGAAAACAAAAAAAAAACAGAAAAAGTCTTAGAGCAGGTGTTAATCTAGTTGAAATATATTTTTGTAGAACACTCATTCATTCATCTTCCTGGTCAGGGTTGCAGTGGATCCGGAGTGTATCCTGGGAACACTGGGAGCAAGTCGGGAATATTCTGCGGATGGGATGCCAGTGCATTGCAGGAAACCCTGTGCACACACATAGACACATTCATTCACACCTAGAGCCAGCAAATTAGAGTCAGTCCAGCTACTGACATGTTTTTAGGAGGTGGGAGGAAACCAGAAAGCCCAGAGGAAACCCATGCTGACTTGGAGAAATGGAGCGTTTGTACAACAGATATGAATTCTCTACTCAAAAAGATTATTTATAAATGAACCCCTAAATTTATAGAATTCATCCTTCTAGGGATGAAGCACTACTTTTTTTTTTAGAGAGAAGACATTTGTGGTTGCCGGTGCAGTTGCCTGGGTCTGTTTGGAAAATGTCAGTGGGTTTAGTGGCTGTTAAATTATATTTTTATCTAGCATATATACACCCCTCTTGCAAATTTATATAGTAATAATGAAATTCACACTATTAGAGGACGGGTTCCCCTTTTTGAATCTGCTTTTGCTCAAGGTTTGCTCCTCATGTTGTCTCAGGAAGTTTTTCCTCACCACTGTCACCTCTGGCTTGTTCATTAAGGATCTAAATATCTGGATTTCTGTAAAGCTACTTTTTTGTGACTTTTTGACAACGTCTATTGTTAAAAGCACTATGCAAGTAAAGGTGAACTGAACTGATTTCAATTTTGAGCTGAAAGAAAAATCACTTGTGTGTTGTGATGTTGTCGAGTGTAAGCTGCGTAAATCTGTTGTGTAACGGATTTATAAAGCACCATGTAATACTTTAGCGTCCTATCTAAAGAATATTATTGTCTACTGGGGATTGAAACACCACCACAATGTTGCTGACACCAACATACTGTGCTAAATGTAGGGTAAATTCATAAGCGGATTATATCTCACGCATGATATGGATTAGTTTGGACAAATCTCAATGCCACAGCAGCATTAAATGATTGTTTGTATTGTTTGGGCCATTTTTAGTCCACTGGTATAGTTTAGTTCTGTATTAGTTGTTATACTCTGTGCCACTGCTGTGAGTGATCCTTCTGTCAGTCATATACAACTCAAAATCTCCTAATCTTCCAGGTAAAGCTGGTCTTGAAGGTTGCATCTATTACACTGGTCAGGTTGAATCAGCTGATGCTCAGACGAACAGCTTGCGATGGCAGCTGTGGAAGAATAACAACAGATTCTTTTCCTCTTTCCTCTTCTGGCATTTCTAGCATCCTTGTGCGTAGTATACCACAGGGGTCTGTCTTTTCTTCTTTGATGGGCTGCTTGTCTAGAACAGCTGATCGAATGTTTTGCTTGAACTCCGTCTCCTCGAAGTGCTTCACGGTGAGTTCGTTCCACAGGCAGGTTCAGGAGTTTTGAGTAATTATCAGCGTTGGCAGACTCATTGCTGACCTGCAGCCATTTTAATTCCCTTTTGTTCTACATCGCTTTGTCTACTCTTACTCAGGGTGTTTTTTTTGTCGATGTGGTGTTTTTGATAAATAATGTAACTCCACCAGTCATCCATTCCAAGCTGCAGGCGTTCTGTGGGTGAATTTGGAGAGGCGATTGAAATGTAGCTGTGATACCGATGGAAGGTCAGAGGCTCCATAACTGTGAATGTTAAAACCCATAACGAGACACATGTACGGTAATGACTTACTTACATGACTTACTCAGCTCTTTATCGACTTTTTAGTTATAGTTTGTCCTAAAAGATCTTCTAGTCTGAAGTGTGTTGTTCATCAAGTTTAATCCGAGACAGCAGAGAGCAAAATGCACTGCACTCTGTGTGTTTATGCAATAGAGCTGTGCTTATTCGGCTCTGATCTGATGGCTTGGTTTCTGTTGTTGTCCTTGACTATACTTCTTCATCCCCTCGTGACTGCGGTGCTCTGTTTATCTCCTGACCTTAATCGAGACTTGTGTAGAAGAGTGATGCTTCTAAACTGCAGTGTGAACCTATTTACTATTACGTTCAATACGTAAATGGTCTATACTGTGGAAATTGGCTTTTACTTAAATATAAATATAAGTAATATAGAAAAATGTATAAATAATACATAAAAATGAAATTTAAAAAAATCAGCAAAGACTGAAACAAACGTTTTCTACATTCATTAATATTAGGTAGCTAATTTACTGCTATAAGGTAGCTAATTTACCAATGTAAGATAATGTATGTGAACTAATGAATATTAATGAGGCTTTATGAATAATAATGAGTAGTGGGTGGTCTTGTGGAAATCGGGCTCTAAATTGGAGACACATGGAAAGGCACTCTACAGAGGTTCATTTAAAATATTAAAAAATAAATTGTTGAACTAGATTTTAAAGTAGGGTAAAAAAAAAAAATAAAATTTGAGATGTGTCACACGATGCCCGAAAATAATAAGCTATATCACCTTTAAGGTACGTGGTCACAGCTCAATTTTCCAGCCGAATGTGTGAAGGGAAGAAAGGAGCTGAATGGAAATGCCAATCTGCTGGCCCTCGATGGCAGGAGTGTGTTTGTCTGAAGAAATCGCAGGCAGTGGAGCAGGAAATGAAGTGTAATAAGGAAGAATAATGGCACCGTCAGCCTGTCAATAACAGCTCAGAAACTTATTGTCCTTGACTTATTACTGCACAAATTTAATACACTTCTGAACTCTCTCATGCCATTTTGCATCCTGATGTTCCATTGCCCCGTGGACCTCTCCGATCTAAAATAATTATATTTTTTTTAAAAAAAACCTTTTTAAATTTAATAATCAGTCTGCTTTTCTTTTAGATAATTGCAGCTATGGTGATTTGGGTTATTCATGAAGGTAGAATGCCTCAAATCTGTATGAAGTTTTGATAGCAGATGAATTATTCATGGAGTAAAGACATCAGGTTATATCAAGAGAGCGCCACTTTTCAGCAGGGGTTCATAACCATAAATTTTGGTGGGGCAGGACGACGTTAATAATGACGTAGCCTCAAACAAAATTCAATTGTGAGGCTATCACACTTGATTTAATCTATAGGCTACTACCTGTTCAAATGTTAGGGTAACCCTGTAATAGACAGCTGAAAGTCGAAAACTTACAGTCATCCAGTGTACAGTTTAGCAGCCTGTTTTGAGTGGCTTTAGACCTTTTAGTTCAGCTGTGTTCGATACAACAGTTGTGTTTCCTCTTCCCGTGTGGTTAGTTTCGTATATGAACAGTACTCGTGTGCTGCAAACCATCTCACAAGGCCTGAAGGTCTGAAAATGTAATAGGTTACATTTATGCTTCCTTCACTTTTACCTCACTCATTGTCTTGCCTGTATCTCAAAAACTGCACAAAACTAGCAAAAATCAGCCTTTTTCCTGTGCTTGGGAAACAAGGTCACTGTTGTGAACATGCATTTCTGATAAACAGACGTTATCCACTCCATAATCCACCTTTCTGTCTGTTGGTCTTACAATAAAACACCATAGACACAGTGTCTGCACTTACACTTTGCCTTTGTTTGGAAAATTTAGTAGATTTAATTCTAATTATATGCTATAAAACAGGCCATTGAGTATTTTTACACTTGTCCATTTTAGTGTAAAAAAACACAATCCTGGCAACCCTGTTGTTAAGTGTCCTATCCTCTGCTCCTCCTTCGAGCATGGGGCAGCGTGAGTCCTGCCCCAACGAGCCTCTGTTAGTGCTTGTTGCAGTTCTCATTTTTGACCACATTATGCAATATAGTTATAATATAAATGCGTATTCCGATAGAATTTCAAAGAGATATTAAGATAATTAGAAGGACGCTTGTTTTTAAACGTGGTGAGCTTGGTGGTGTGAGTGCTGTGTGAGGAATTAACCCCGTGTTGCCACGTCACAGGGTCCTCGGCTCGATCCTGATCCCTGCTTGCTGTCTGTGGAGAGTTTATGTGCATGTTCTTCCCGTGTGTGTGTTTCTGGCTTCTTGGGTTTCCTCCCACCTCCCAAAAACATGCCAGTAGGTGGATTGGGTGTGCTAAACTGTCCCTAGGTGTGAATGTGTGTGCGTGTGTGTGTGTGTGTGTGTGTGTGTGTGCATGGTGCCCTGTGCTTGGTTATATCCAGTGTGTATTCCTGCTTCACTCTAACCAGGATAAAACACTTTTGAATGAATACAATATTGTGTGTTGAAGTAAGATGATTTGTGTTAGTTCATTATATTGTGTAACGTTTCAAGAAAGTAAAAATTTCTCATTACCTGTGCCTTTTTGGAGTCATGAGAGGAGACACACACTCAAGAGAGGTTTTCTATGATATCTTCTGAGCAGTATTTCAATTCGTGACATCTATTCGTTATTTTTATAAGTCGACAAAAACAGCTTTTTTCTCCATAACTTAGTAGATTATATTCCATATTCCTTCAGATGTGTATAAATTTGACCCTGAATAAGACTGGACCTTGGTCACAGCAGTAGAGTATTAATCTTTTAAATGCTAAATTATAATAAAGTTAGACTCATGTCAATAAATAAATATTAGCCACCTCCATGTGTAAACAAACAGTTAGAACCTGAACAGCTTGTAATTTTTTATTAAAAACATATCATCAGCATCGCTAGCTTTAATTCGTTAATTAATTACAAAAAGCCAAAAACATGATCATGGTTAAATTATGACTAATTGTGCAGACGTACATAGACACATCTCTCAGTTTAGCAAACCCAGACTCGTTCCTGATTTTATTTATAGCGATGCACATCCGTTTCACTGGCTGTAATTTGGGTGGGTGTTCATCAGCCCTTATTTTAACACGTTACGTAGGCCTTCAGTGCTGATTTCATTTGCATGCATCTTTCTTGTAGTAAGTTGCGCTGTTCGCTCACATCGAGTTCTCGCTTGGGAGTTGATTGTGATTTGATAAACGCTGTTCACCGTGATGAGAGAATGGCTAATTAAGTGTTTCATAACTAGCGAATGAATAATCGAGTCAACAATTAAGGCACTGCTTTTGAATATGAAAACCTATACCTGTGACACTGATTAGATTGAGTGATGCNGCAGATGGAGATCTGTCTTTCCTGCATATCTTCTGAACATTTCTTTGGGTTACTCATAGATCACGTATGTGTTCATCACTGCAGTACTTGTGTCAAGGTCCTCTCTGATGTGAGGCCAAACTTTGTAGCCTCACGCCTGTTTCTGGGCACTGACCACACACCCTGCTGATCCAGGATCCTCCTTTGCACAGCCCGGTGTGTAAAGGTCAGCTCATCGCCCTCGACAGTGTACGGAGAGTGTCACTGATGTTGAGATTTAAGCCCTCCATATGGTGCTGGTGCTCCTATGGTCCAAGCAAGGAAGAAAAACACTCGGGAGTGTGCTGCTATTGGAAAATTCCATACGATTGGGTGGTGCGATGCAGCCTGATGCAAAGCATTAGGATTATTTTCCTATCACAGCATGTCTCGAAGTGTTTTGTTCCTCTTATACTACAGTATTCGCTTTTTTACAAGTTTAAATGCGTTAATGTACGATACATTGCGCTTTTTATCCATTTATCCATTTTGGTCGTGGAGCGTTTGTGAGACAAGTTGGTTCCTGTTATCGCTTACGTTACAGCAGCTGTAAACTTTTGCTCCCTTACCAGCCTCTCTTTTTTTCTCTTTCTCGAAGTTAAAAAAGACAAATAATCACGAGACCGCTTGCGAGAAACTACAAAGCGCAAACGCAAGTCCTCCGTGCTGAAGACTTTCACGTAGCAGAAACATTTACTGACTGTTACAAAGTGCTGACACTGGAAACTCCTTCCATTACATTACATTTACAGCATTTGGCAGACGCCCTTATCCAGAGCGACTTACATTTATCTTATTTATACAACTGAGCAGTTGAGGGTTAAGGGCCTTGCTCAAGGGCCCAGCAGAGGCAGCTTGGCGGTGCTGGGGATCAAACTCATGATCTTCTGATCAGTAGCCCAACGTCCTTACCACTGAGCTCCCACTTCCATTAATGTTCAAAAACTTTATATCAAAGATGATACCTTTTTCTTTGTTAAATAACAATAGGTTTTTCAATCGGTTTATTATTAGGCTTAGATTATAGAGACCGTCTGCCATACAAGTATATATACCTATCATTTGATATAGAGGTCATATAAATGCTGTCATATAAAATGAATCAACACCTTCTCCAATCACTGAAACAACCTCACTGTCGAGACCATTTGTTTCCAACAGCTTGTCTTTAAATAAATCGCATTTAACACATTTCAGAAATATCAATCACCGGCAGCAACCATTAATCTAAAAATCAGGATCTGTCAAATTAGCATCTAAGATTTTTACCATCAGCCATCTACTGCTTTTAGCCTTCTGATATTTTATGAATTCATCTCATTTGTCAGCTTTGGAGAGACGGCGGTGGCTCTGTGGTGGGAGCAGAGTGAGACGGGACGTAATGGTGGCTGTCTGTGGTGGTATTTAAATGCTCATAAATACTGTATAAATGCAGCAGTAAAGGAGGATGGTGGCTGCATAAGTATCAAGCAGAAATGATTGAATGTTTTATATTTATGTGTAGGCACTGCTTTGTATTCGGGTGTAGCGGCGCATGGAATTTTCCACTTCCACTTACATAGCGTTTTATTTTTTTTTTAATCTACTGATGTCGTGTCTGAAGGGTGAGTGATATGACACAGGCATCATTTATGAAGAGAACATTTACTTTAAACAGTTCTTTTATGCCTCTCGTCACTCTTAATGAGCACTATACTCGAGTTTTAGTTTCAGTTTTACGTTTTAATGACTCCTGAGATGAATATCCTGATTCATCTCAAGTAAAGCCAGCACAGTGGCACAGTGGCACAGTGGCACGGTGGGTAGTGACCAGGGTAAAGTGGGTACTGAAGAATGAAAAAACCCTAGGCTTGATCAGGATGGTCACGACACACATTCTAATACTAATGTATTATTGTTTAGTCTTTGATATACACGTTACAGCCTCCTGTGATACCTGTACTGTAATTAATTAACAGATGATGTATTGTGCAGCTCTAGTCTACATATCCTCATTTACTGTAATGTACTGTCCATTCGAATGGCATCTGATTAACAGTAAATTCAGTCGACTGACCCGTACTATCCTTGTTACTCTCCTATTATTCATAGTAATGTCCTCTAAGGCAATTGCAGTGTGTCTCATTATGTCTCCGTAATGTGTCCGCATACAAGCGTAGACTTTAATTAAACAATCTGTATCCATAATGGAGACTTATGAATCCTATAGACACTTACATAGCAGCTTATCTGTTTAATTTCTTTAAATAAGAGCACAAATTTAACTACAGTATGTGTATATATATATATATATAGGGCTCCAGTATGAATGCCAGTCTGAATGGAGCAACTATTATATTCGTCCATACAGTCCACACTGCAGCAAGTTGCGGAATTAAAGTTTTCTTTGATTCACTTTAAAGTGTGCTGATGGAGCCTGCAGGGCAACAGAACTGGGAAACAGAGAATAAAACCAAATTAAAAAATCATCACGAAAAGCCTGGCGGTACTTTAAAGATATGATCCCTTATAAGGAACCAACACAGACGTGTGTTACTCCACTTATAAAACTCATCTGCTTGGGTCTTGCTTCATTAAAGTCAAGGATGTAATGGCGTTCATGAGGGAAATTATATTTCTCTTTTTTCCGTCTCTTAAAGCCTTGTTTTTTAGCGCACGAACATGCACACACATATCCTCGATGAAAGTTTTACGTGCTTGTCTCTCAGCGTGTGTCCGCGCTGTCAGTCATGCTGCTCTGCCTCAGCTAGAAACCGTATCCTTTGTGCTTCCTATTGCATGAGGCGGCAAATCATTAATTAAGTCTGACGAAGCGAACGGCTGCATTGTAGTGCTTTAGAAAAAGACGTCCATTTTGCTTTGTCTTCAGCCTATCCTAGGCTTTTCTTTTCAGAACGTCTTTCCTTTACCTGTCATGTTGACAAGGTTATTACAAGTTAACATTTGTCTACAGATTGTATGCCTCTGCCTGTATGATTACAGTGACTGATGAAAGACAATAAGGAATTTTATATTTAGTGGCCTTGTGACCTGAGAGGCATTTGATAGACAGATCCTGACGTTTGGAATCATAAAGAAGACTGGAGTTCTAGAGGACTACAGTTATTGGTGTACTAGATCAGCTAAAGACACAAGAGAACTAAGGGACTAGAGTACTACTGTACTAGATTTAGGGGTGTACTAAGTTAGTACAACAGACTAAAGTACTATGGACCTAAAGCACCAACCTTATTGGTATAATAGATTAGTATAACATATTAATGTATTACTGTACAGGATATAGTGACGTACTGAATTAGTATGACAGATGGGAGTACTAGAGTACTACTATACTAGACTTAGTGGTGTACTAGATTAGTACAACAGACTGGAATACTAGAGTATTTCTATACTAGACTTAGTGCTGTACTAGATTAGTACAACAGACTGGAATACTAGAGAATTTCTATATTAGACTTAGTAGTGTACTAGATTAGTACACCAGACTGGAGTACTAGAGTATTATTATACTAGAGTGGTGGTAGAGTGGTATACTAGCGCGACAAAAGAGACAAGAGAAATAGAGGACTAGCATGCTAGTCCTTAGTACAACAGAGTATTTATAATATACTAAATTATTATAACAGACTTAGTGGCGTACTAGATCAGCAAAATACACAAGAGAACTAGAGGACTAGAGTACTAGTGCACAACACATAGTGGTGTACTAAATTAGTATAACAGACTAGAGTACTCAAGTATTGGTGTACTGAATTAAAGTAAGGGACAAGAGTATTAGATTACTACTTTACCAGACCTAGCGGTGTGCTAGATTAGTATAACAGACTGGCGTATTGGAGTTCTACTATACTAGACTAGACTATCTAGTGGTGTACTAGAAAATTAGAGGTGTAGACAACAACTAGTGTACTAGACTTAGTGTTGTAGTTAATCAGTATAACAGACTAGAGGACTAGAGTATTACTGTACTGGGCTTAGTGGTGTGCTGATTAGTAAAACTAAGTAGACTTAAGTACTGCTGTACTACTACACTAGACCTAGTGGTGTACTAGATTACTATAACAGNTACCATCCTAGACTTAGTGGTGTACTAGATTATTAGTACTGGAGTACTAGAGGACTAGAGTAATGCTGTGCTAGACTTAATGGTGTACTAGATTAGTATAACAGACTGGAGTACTAGAGTATTACCATCCTAGACTTAGTGGTGTACTAGATTATTAGTACTGGAGTACTAGAGGACTAGAGTAATGCTGTGCTAGACTGAATGGTGTACTTGATTAGTATAACAGACTGGTGTACTAGAGTGTTACTACACTTGAGTGGTGGTAGAGTGGCGTACTAGATCAGCAAAAGAGACAAGAGAAATAGAGGACTAGCATGCTAGTGTACAACACTTATTGGTATATTGAGTTAGTACAACAGACTAGAATATTTAAGTATTACTATACTACACATAGTGGTGTACTAGTTTAGCATAACAGACTGGAGTACTAGAGTATTACTATACTAGACTTAGTGGTGTACTAGATTACTGTTACAGACTAGAGGACTAGAGTAATGCTGTACTAGACTTAGTTGGGTACTGAATTAGTACAACAGATTAGACTAGTAATACTAGTTCAGAGCAGTACTAAAAAAAATCAAGGTCTAGAGGACTGGAATACTAGTGGTATAGAGTGAGTGGAGATGAGTATATGGCTGCGGCTGAATCATTGCCTTGCATGGATTGCCTTTGCTGTTAGCATGAGCATGAATTTATTTCCTGTTTTGTGTGAAATGCGCAGACAGTGTGGCTCTCCACAGTAGTGTAGCAGTTTGCCGACATGCATATGGAACAAGGTTGTGTTGTTTTGCTGGTATGAGTGTGTGTGGTGGGGGAGAGTGTGTCGGGGATTTCCTAAAGGAAATGACCATTAATTCTGTGCAGTGCTCGAGAGCCTGATACCTGTCTCAGCTCAACACACTGCTGAATATTTGATCAAGGTTCTGAGCGAGTAAAGCTCGCTGTAGGACGTTGCACTTTTAAAACCAATTAACATCTTATACTGTCAAAGCCTTCGCAAAGGTAATTGTCGAATGTCAGTGGAAATATGATGTGAGGTGCTTAATCACATATCATTAAGAACTCTGCTGGCACATTTATGTGTAAGGAATAAAATACCTAGGGCGTGCTGCTATGGGGAAATAATCAGCGACAGTGTGGCGCGATGAAGCCTGACACTAAGCGGAGTTACTGTTACCATCTGGAGGTGATTATTTTCCTATAACTGCACACCTCTATCATTATTCTTCTTATACCACAGTAAATGTTAAAGATTATAATTTTTTATTTATGAATACTTTTAAAATCACTTTATAGTTACCGTAATGTGTGGGCTTGATAGGGAAGAGGTAAAATCAACATGTACTTTATTCGTAGCATGGTTCGCATTTGTCCGCCTGTCGTTTTGTTGTTCAGTTTCGGTCTTTTCTGTTTTGAGACTTGGCCCTACATTTCTTTCTTGGAAGGCTTAGTAACGCATGACACAATCAATGATAATTCGCAATAAATCAAAGACACAGGAGGCTGTAAACAGACAAAGCAATCAGGAACTAAACACAAAGCAGGCGAACGCAATCGGGTTAATGATCGAATGAAACAGGGGGCGGAGACACGGCCAAAACAGAAATCAATACAAGCTTGAGCACATGGCACTCGTTACCATGGGAACCATGACAGAAAGGGGGCGATCCGTGACAGTTACGTTTAATGTTGTTGAAAATCTGCGAAATAAGTCCTAAGTGTTATCTCGTAGGGTATAGCAGCATTTCCCTCATTTTTTTTTAATTTAATGGGTATTAAAAAAAATGCAGCTTTTTACACAGAAACCTAGAGCACTCATAGAGCAGTGATCTTCATCCTGAAGACATTTCAGTGGTGGAAAACGTAAAGGATGAGCCATACCACTTAACTGTTACAGCCATACCAGTAACTGTTATAAAACACCAACCCTGGAGACAAAATCTTGATATTATCAGAGATGCTTTTCTTCATTAAATAACAGCAAATCTTATATCCATGTATTACTAGACTTTATACATAAGAACGGCAGGTAGTGATGGAATGAATGCATTAATATAATGTGTGATTTGCCCTGCAGCCGGAGCTACTGCCAGAGCTGCTGTTATAGAAAATGAATCAATACCTTTGGACGAATCAGAATTGTGAATTCAACAGCACTGTTGTAGAACGCTTATTAAAGCAAGAGGACCATGCTAATATGAGCAACAGCTACAGCGTTCAGAACACTACAGTCCTTTTTGTGGTTTTTTTCCTACCTTTTGAGCTTTAATTGAACTGTATACTGGCCTTGAGTCTGAGAATATTGCTACAGAAATAAAATCACAGCCGCATTGTGTAACTGCTTTTAAACAGGCTCTCCTGACTGTATTTTCTGTGTGGCATTTCTAATACGCTCAGGGCGTCTCTGCACGGTTCCCAAGCCTTGCCTTAAAATCCCCTCGTATTGCTGTGAGAGAGGATTTTACGGTAGGCTTGGGCCACACTGATGTTTTGAACAGATCAGGGCCGGACAGAGCGCCGATTAAAGAGGCTTTTCTCCCCCTGTGTGTAAATTCACTTTGTGCTCTCCTAATCCCTTGGTGAATTAGCGAAATGAAGCGCTGCACTGTGTGGGGCGGACAGTAGAGCTGTGAACGCTCCGGCTTTCAGCGACCCCACAGGGAGACTGATCCACTTAGTCGAGGAGCAGGAACGTCCTAAGGAATGTGGACACGAGAGCAAGGATTTCAAATATACTGATTTTTTTTCTTTTTCAAATTCGTTTGCACTTGTGTTGTGTAATATAATAGAGAACAACAACAAATAGATTTGGGATATATATTCATTCGTTTATTCATCCATCTTCAGTAACCGTCAGGGTCATGGTGAATCTGAAGCCTATCCCGTTATCACTGGGAGTACAATGGGAATACACCCTGGATGGGACACCAGTCCACACACACACACACACACACACACATATATATGTATAGAGACTCCAGGTGTTGACAGCTAGGGGAATTTAGCATAGCCAGTTCATCTACATGCATGCGTTTGGGAATCGCAACCAAACCAGAGAACCAACAGGAAACCCACTCGGACATTTTGACAACATATAAAACTCCATACAAGCAGGAACCCAAGTTCAGGATTGAATCAGGGTCTCTGGAGCCGTGAGGCGACAATGATACCCGCTTCACCGCCGTACTGCCACGTGTGTAGTTAGGCATCAGATCTAGATTGGACATAAGAAGGACACACAGACACTTGCTGAACTGTTGCTGATCAGATGGAATTAACAGCAACTTCATTGCCTCCAAAAAGTCTGTAGTAATTTCTCCCATTACTGTGCAACACTGTTAGACGGGATGTAAATCAGTGTTAACAAGGATCTTAAGCTGAACGTGGATGTGCTAGCGATTAGTCATATCGTAGAATAATTAATAGGGGCTGAGTCTTCTCAGACTTAATGATGTCATCGCTCACATATTTTCTGCCCTTTTTGTTTTTTTTGAAGCTCTGCCATGGCACAGGACTTTACTGTTAAAGTACACAGATGTATCTGTTTCTCTTTTAACTGTCCTAGTGCTTTTCATTGCACATTAATGCATGCATTAAGAGGAATATAATGAGAGAGAGGATGTATGAATAATGAAAGTGAATGGTGCCATGCTGATCTAAACGGAGAGAAATAGCTTAGCGTCTATTCAATATGTAAAAGATTGGGGGGAAAAAAAGTCTGCCTACGGTGTGTGTGTGTGTGGGTGTGTGTGTGTGTGTGTGTGGGTGTGTGATCTCAGATGAGAAGGTGGAGACTAGACGCCGCATTACTGGGTGTTAATTATGTGTTGTAGTGGAAGCACGTCAGGCCCAGGTGGTGCTGGTGCCATGGCCGCAGTGGGACTTGGTATAACAGCTCCGTCTGTGCGACATCTAGCCAAGTTGCTCTCTGAAACATAATCCTTGCTTTATGGCAGACCCTTTTATGCGACTTTTGTTTTGAATAGCATTTATCTCTATTGCAAATGAGAATGGAGTAAGCCCACAAGCTCCAGTGGGATGTGACCTACTTCCATGTAAAACCATTGTTTACCCTGTGTGATGCCCCTGACTGTGTGTGTTTGTGCATGTGCTGCCAAACCTGGCCGGCGAGGGCACCTGGCAGGGCACCTGGCATCTCCTGGCACCATACGAAGGGATCTGGAGGAGACAGGTGTAGCAGGCTTACTCCTACACGCACGGATGAGTTCCCTCATGTTTTCTGCGGCTCATTACTGTATCTTTTATACACACCCCTGCTAAGATGCCTTCTTCCGTATTCCCTTTATCACTCGCTGTGCTGTGTCCAGGTTTTTGGACGTGGAGTGGCAATGTGAGAGTAGGCGCACTGTTTAGATGGGCTTTAAGGCTACATGGAAATCACGACCTCCCCTAAAATTATTCACCTGTCTTGGTGAAATTCACTATTTTAGTGAATCGAATGATCAAATATCTCACTGCAATGTCACGCTGTTCGTTATTTTAATGCAAACTGTGTTAACCGTGCTGAAAGGAATGAAGTGAAGCCCAGCTTTTATTGGCTCCTATGGCAGATTTAAGAACACTGTGCTTTAATGGTAGGAAAGTATGCTGCTCATTGGACACCAGACCAATAATACACCTTTTAATATACATGGTTTCATGTCCTGCCTGGAAGCCGTGCATCTCTGGGAGTGAAAGCGAGTGTGGGAGAGTGGGTTTTGCATAGAAAAATATATCTTAATGTTTATTGGACAACGTCTCTCAGATCTCTCAATGGGGTGGAGCTTCATAATCAACTTCCAATCATTAAATCAGTAATAGACATGGCAGGGAAGGCAGTAATAAGCTGGCAACTCTAGTAATTGTGTCGACCTGACCAGCTCACACCCCGATGCCACTCACATGGCCACGCCTACTATTTCTCCAAATCTCTCTATCCTCTGTTTTCTCTATCCTCTCTGCCTTTTTTCTTTGTAGTGAAGGTGTGAGGCGGCGTAAGTGGAAGAAGGTGTCTTGCTGAATACCAGCTTCGAACGGGAATGAAATTATCCCTCAGTGTGGCTTATGCTCAGTCTGTCAGCTGAGTGTCTGTAGGTCAACCTGCGGAGCTGTATCAATCTGGATTGGAGTAATTTCAGGGAAGATCATCTTTGTTCCTGGCTTCCGGACTTGACAGGAAGCAAAGAGCTTGGCTACCCTCACCTTTTTTTATATGCATTACTCAGAAAGACTCGTAAAAGAGGGTCATAAAAGAGACAGAATAGGGTCTAACCCAATTCAGCTTCATAATTAAGCTGTGTAGACTTCATAATTTACTTTCTCAAAGAAAGAAAGAATGACTGTCGGAATAGATTACCAGAGGAATGTGCTGCTTGAAGAACTGGCCTTGAAAAATCATGAGTGGTTTCTGTTGAAAGTGCAAAAAAGGAAAACAACCCTAATTTCAACCTGCCTTTGTTTCTTAGGGTGGGCAAGTCAGGTGTACTGTAATGTATTAATTATTATAATAATAATAATAATTAATATATTAATATATATATTTGTATAAAGAAATACAAATATTTAACACTTCCAATCAGTTTGTAAAGATTAAAAAAATCCCATGATATCTTAGAAAAGTGTATTGTGACAAATTTTATTGCAATACCAATATTGCGGCTATATAATAATAATAATAATAATAATAATAATAATAATTATAAGCAACATTATTCATATATCACCTTGTATACATTAAAATGCAGCTCACAGTGCTTTACAACGACAAAATGGCATAAAATAGAGAAAAGAAAATGTAAAAGAAGTTCTCAAAATAAATACTTATAAAATACTACAGTAACTTAATTAACTAATTTTAAAGAAAAATAATTAAGTAAATAAGATACAATAGTCATAAAGAAAAAGCAGGGCTTTAATCTTAAGAAATACTGACAACATAGAATGAATGAATTAATAAAAAGTTTCAACGATATAATAAAATATTCATAAATAAATGAGAATTTCTTTTACTTTTTTTTTTTACATTTTCTCATTAAAGCTCAGAGGAAAAGTATCTTAAAAGTAAATGATTCAATGAAAAAATAAATCAAGTGATTCACGAGAATCAGAAGTGTGAAGTAATACAGAATGCTATTAATACAATATAATAATTACATTTATACTTTATATTATTAAC
>JAKKZN010000019.1:13854419-13868648 GCA_033441825.1 Pangasius elongatus | reverse complement strand
ACAACACACACCCCTCGCAAAGCTGACTCAGTGTATTACCCCTGGACAACCATCGCACTTCGCTGAGTTAAAACAACTGATTATGTTCAGATGTTAATCGACGGTAGCCTCTAATCACATATCGCTTAATATACCTGTTAATCCCAGCCGTCAGATTTACACACCGAGACACATTTGTCATTGATTTATTCGGATGTGGTGTTTAAAGTTTCTTTTAAATATGTATAAGTACCACAGTTTCCCCAGTAAATATCTCACAATGAATTGAAGTGAATTAATATTGCAGGATTGTCTTAATATTTAACTGGGCTGTGTCACATTAATTAGTGAGTTAACTAACTAGCTGGCTCATTTCATTTTTTCTGTTTAGCTAGATTTCTGGGTAAGACTGGTGGATCCCACATCATCATAAACATTCCATAAATGTTTATTAATCACAGTTTTTCTGGGTGTTTTAATGAAACACAGCATTTACATAATCCAAGTCTGAGTCTGTGATTAGTCAAAGAGTTAATTCTTGTGATTGATTGAAGCTTGTAACTTGGATTTTCCAAGTTCAGCACATAACGTCAGATCAGCATGGCTTTTCACACCATAAGATTCCAACTCTCTACTTTTAAAAAGAGATTATAGTAGTGTTGGTGCTCAGGCAGTGCTAACATGGAGGAGCTTTCAGGGAAGCGTCCATGTTTTTTTCCCACTTTGCAGCCTGAACGTATGGAGGTTGAGAATGATGGCATTCCAAACTCAAGATTTTCCACATCCAAATGTAATTCTACCCAGCATAAAGCTTCACAGTTAAGGAAAATCAATATGTGATGCCAGCCAATTAGCTAACTCTCTGCTTCAAACCAAATGGGAACTCAAAAATCCAATTGGAATAAATATCTCTGCTCACAACCCCACCGTGGCAGTAACCTCCTGACTAACCGCTTAGTGAATTTGGAAGTCCGGTTATCTGTCTGTCTGTCTGTCTCTCCCTGTGTGCTGCCAACAATTAGAACCAGCAGCAGCTGCTGGAGAGCTGAAGCCCATTCATTACACCAGGCTGCATTAAAAATGCTAAATGCCAAGCCTTCCATTGGGATGGCTCACGATTCCTGATTCAGATTCCCTAAACAAGAGCATACACATCACACTGCAAAACCAAGCTCTCAATCGTGCACCTGATACAACGAGTGTGTGCCTGTTAGAGCTAAAAATAGTTCAAGGTCTTGGAAGTTTTATCACAATAAATTTCACAGGTCCATGCACACATTTAACACGCTTCCCATTACAAGCTGTTTCAGCTCAGGGTCAGGGATAAGAATATGACTTCCGAGCCTTGATCACAGAGGTCTTCACTGCATGCAGCTAATGTGCCAATGGATGTATATTTAAGATGACAGATCAAATCTGCTCAGGCTGAAACAATACTGAGATAGAAAGCAGGCTTAAATGCACAAAGCAGTAAATTAAGCCAGAGTCTCTACAGTAGAGGTGTGAGTGGGACTGCTTTTTGAATCCCAATACAAAGTAACTCCCAAAGGAATTCTGACCTACCCGCCTTCTCCCAAAGGAATTCTGACCTACCCGCCTTTTCCCAAAGGAATTCTGACCTACCCGCCTTCTCCCAAAGAAATTCTGACCTACCCGCCTTCTCCCAAAGGAATTCTGACCTACCCGCCTTCTTCCAAAGGAATTCTGACCTACCCGCCTTCTCCCAAAAGGAATTCTGATCTGCCCGCCTTCTCCCAAAGGAATTCTGACCTACCCGCCTTCTCCCAAAGGAATTCTGACCTACCTGCCTTCTCCCAAAGGAATTCTGATCTGCCCGCCTGCTCCCAAAGGAATTCTGACCTGCCNCTCCCAAAGGAATTCTGAACTGCCTGCCTTCTCCCAAAGGAATTCTAACCAATCATGCTCTCTCCAGAAAGAATTCTAACCAATACAACCCACACTTGAAAAGAATCTTGACCAATCCCCCTGCTCTCAAAGAGAATTCCAACCAAACCCACACACTCCTATCAGAATTCCAACCAATGCCACCTGCTCCAAAAGGAATTTTGATCAATCCCACCTGCTTCTGAAAGAACGCCAACCAATTCAGCCCACTCCTGACAGAAGGCTGAACAATTCTGCCAAAATACTCCCAAAATAATTCTGCCCAGTACAGCCCACTCTCAAAGTAGAAAATTTTCCCCGTCCCCCATCTCCCCAAAGAATCCTAACGAACCCCACCCTCTCCGAAAAGAATCTGGACCAATCCCACCCGTTCCTGACAGAATTCTGGCCAATCCTGTCTCCGTCCAAAAGAATTCTGAACAATCCTGTTTCCTCCCAAAAGAATTCTGAACAATCCCACCCTCTCCTAAAAGAATCTGGACCATCACCACCTGCTCCCAAAAGAATTTGTACCAAGCCAACCTGCTAACAGGAGAATTTTGACAGATCCTGGCTGCTCCCAAAATAATTTCGACCAATCCTATCTGCTCCCAAAAGAATTCCAGCCAATTCAACAGTTCCTTTTGTTCGACTCCTCAATTTTCTTTTGAACCTAGTTGTTTCTTTATGTTGCAAAATATAAACAAATTAGTAACTTAAACCAATGCAATGCTGATCAGGATAAAGTTTTGAGCTTCGTATTTGACCACTAGCATGACAGTTGAAACATTTTTTGCCAGATTCTGCAGGATCCCAGTTCTATACACATCTCAACTTTACAGAACCTGAGCTGGATAGCAGAGTAAAAAGAGGAGGTTAGTGTGACTGCTTTGAGTGAAATGAGAGAAGATCTTATCCATTCTTCGCTGATCAGTGCTCGTCAGAGCCTCACTATGAAGCAGACCTCACAGCTAATCTGCTGCCAATTCTGTGAACTCAATCAGCTCTGGTGCCACTCACCCCTTGTGTGTCTATAGACGCCTGGCACACACTCATCTGTGGGTGAGAAGCTCTACATCAGCTCTGGGTGTCAGATCCTAGAGACTAATAGGAAAGGTTTAACTGGTTGGTGATGCCAGTCTACTCGTTCTTTTATTCAGTTTAAATTTGGTATGAAAATGGTTCAGGGCGTAAAAGATTCCATCAATCAAATCTACATCTTTAATGGTAAACATAATATTTACTAGGCCAGTCTTTTCAGTAGTGCCTCCTTGCACCTGAGCAACCATCTTATACCATTCTACTGAGTTATTAGAGAACGTTCAGCAAGTATTCAACAGGTTCCAAGGTGATTAGGCTGTAATGTAGAATCTAGAAACATCTGCCATAAAGAACATTCCCAGGTAGACCAAAAGTACTCCCACAACTAAAAATATTACAAATGTTATATAAAATGTTCTTAGACCGATGTTCTTATAACCAAAAGTCCCCAAGACTGTAACATTTAGAAAACGTTCTACTAATTTGAATTCAATAGTTTACATGTGGTAATTGCGAATAGTTCTACCTGGTTTTTAAACTGCCAAATTGGCAATCAGTAAATAACGATACAACAGCCACAATCTTCACCAGTCTCCCTAGATGTGTACACTTAGATCTGTAATAGGCAAGCTTCTGGGTAATTAGCCTGTAGCTGCCACAGTGCCAATAGCGTTAAGCTACATCTTTAAAATGCTTGTCTAAAATGGCTCTGTGCTAATCTGTGTAGCTTTATAAACAGGAAGTGGTAAAGCAGCAAGAAAACACACTTCGTTTCACAGCTTTTGAAATGACCATGTCCTTAGGAATAGGTATAAAATACGCTGCATGCCTTTTGATTGTGTAAAAGGCATTGTGGAAACATTATTCTTTGCCATTCCCAGCTGCCTTTCCAGCACTGGCACTGTTGCTGCATTCTTTATGTCCCCGGGGAGATGCCAAGTCAATGATTATGCAAAATGGCATGTCCACACTGCTCTGATCAGACTGAACACAGACGAGTTAGTCTTAGTTTCCAAGAGTTAATCAAGCGCTTCATCTGAATAATTAGGTGTATTAGGCAGTGAGCCAAAGACTGGAAGTGAAAATCCCTTCTCTAACACACCAGATCTAACTAATGAGCCAATTAACAGGTCCTTGAATCAACACTGCAATAATAGGGATTTTAATAAATCTGAATCAAAAGGTTTTTGCATCCGACAAACAGAACTGCAAAACCGGAGTGTTCAAAGATACACAAGTACACACAGGCATACACAAAAAGAGCTTTGGATATCCGGAGATGACCTTGCTATGAGACACATGATGACAGGTGAGGCACAGAGCGGCTCTGTGCACTAAGCTAAGTGAAGAGGTGCGACGTAGATATATTGCTGCTAATAAGCAGATGTACCATTAAAACTAGCCAAAAGGGCAAGGCTGGGACTTGTGAATGCACAGACCAGCCATGGCTAGCAGTAAACAGTCCATAAACAAAGGAACGGTCTGAACAAGGTCAACTCTAACAGCCATCCTTCCACAGCGCCTCCGTTTTAATGAGCCGCTCCGTAAGCCGTGCCCTCCATTAGTCTTGCATAAACGGCGCCGGTGGTCCTTCGTGTTTTCTATCGGGAGGGTATAATGGTGTGCGTAACTGACACTCGGCTCGCAAGGCACGATAATGAACAATAAGAACTTGACCATGAGGGACGGTGCAGCCGAGCTGCTGTAGGTCATGCTGGACAAGTGGCGGACATGGCTTGGCCAACCCATGGCTCAAAGGATTAAAACACCCTACTCAGATGACGCGCCTCTGACTTCCATCTTCCATTCTCCAGTGGCTCTCTGAGTATAGCCAGTAACAGTGGTATTCATTACACAAGGACATACGCTTGTCTCTGAGTACCTGGGATTCAGCTGCGGGGGTTCAACCTGTGCCAAAAACCGCGCTGTCTCGTCCAGGGGAAGCACAGCCAGCACATGCCACAGCGGTGTCCTGATCACCCTTCCTATCCGGTTAAAAATGCACTCTTGGCACTTGCTCTGCTCGAAAGTGCCAAGCACCTTATAAGGAAGAGGAAGCTCAGAGCTGTTTTTGTCTCTGTAGCTTATGAAAAACTCAGTAGCAACATTCCCAGGAGAACCTCTGTAAAAGTTGGAATTGAGTCGTTTGGAAGCCAAAGGTCAAGAATAGGAAAAAGGTGGGTGGACAAGGTCAGTGGAAGAGGTCATGTAAAGCACGCACTTCTCTGGCTGCAACATCAATTGAATACTTACTCTGATCCTCCAGAAGGACAACGGACAACGAGAAAGTACCGTGTGCAGTTCGAGAATAAACAGAGTGTTCGTTAAGGGATTCATGGGAAGATTTTGGACGAATAAATAAAATAAATAAAAAAAAAGGAAGCATAACACAACCATAGAAGAACAGAGATACAATTTTAAAAAATGTATAAATGTGCTTACTATTCGGGGTTTAACTGGCGGTTTTCTGAACACGGCATAAACGCATGGAGCTTAGCTTACCATTATTTTCACATAATGAATAAAAAAAGAAAGATGCAAGATGCTCAGTAACACTTACAGCTCGTTTCCTTATAAAACTGCACACACTGCACCTAATACTACTATATATTTTTTTTAAAGCGAAGGATCGTCACACCAAAAATGGACTTTGTTGCATTTATTACTGTTTACTGCTCTTTATGGTATGTTTTAATGTAGAAACATTTAATTCCATTATTTTTGAAGGCATCTTTGCTCTACAGCGTGTCTTTGCGTGTGCCTAAGACTTCTGCACAGTGCTGTATAAAGAATCACCAATTGATATAATTAAATCGTGGCACTTCCTCAGGCCTCTATTTTCACCCCTGCTGTTCCTAACTATCAGCACAACACGCAGAACTAATTTGCACAGAAAAATTAATACCAAACCTTTCAGTTCTCGAACTGATTACTTCTGATAAGTGTGAATACGGGACAGAGAGATTCTGAGAGACTGTATTTAGCTTCAGAGAAATCAGTGCCCCGATCCTTTTATGGAGAAATTAATTTAAAAGCTACTTTGAGCTAAAGGGAAAAAAAAAAAGCAACCAGGCCTTAGAAAACAAAAGTGTGAGATGAGAGCCCAGAGAGATCAGACCCCTCCTACGCATCTCTGTTTTGCTATCATCCCCTTGATTTCTCCTCCCCTCTGCGTTCTTTCACTCATAAGCTCTCAGACATCCTGAACAAAACTCCCAGAGCGCACTGCCAGCCGCTGAAGCAGCGCGTGAACCGGAGCGAGGACGTAAAACCCACCCGCGGAGGCTGGACCTCACTGCCGCGGCCTCGCTTCCACAGGCTCAGGTAAGACGCACGCGCTCGTACACACTCGCGCACATCACTGGTCACTGAGCACATGCTGGTGATACACATACATCAAAGTACAACTATACAGAAACGTTGGCTAGTCTGAATATCTGGTGGATGAATATCTTGGGATGACAAAGATTAAGAATATAAAATACTGATCAGTGAAATAAAAAAAGCATAAGGGAATCTGTTCACTTTTTCCTTCATTTGCATCACAAAATAAACACACACACACACACACACACACACAGTCCTCCATGTAGATAAGGAAAAGACAAACTGTAAATGACCTTCAAAGCAAACAGGCAGAAAACACACTGATCTCGAGAAAATATAACACTGTGTATGACGTTGCAGTGTGTATTCTTCCGTGTACCTGAACACTGATCAAGCCCTAAATAGCATTATTTATTTATTATGTGGACCAAAATTATTTCAGTCGAAACACAGAAATGCAAATCGGAAGCGTCCAAACGTTTGGAGACTTGGAGTCATTTGCGTATTGGAGGCCAATATTACGATACTGCGCAGACTTCAGCTTCAGTGCCAGCACAAATCTCAGTCCAAGCATCACACATGCCGTATATTTCCAGCCTTAAAGCCTGCTAGAGGTCTGTCGTTAATGCCTATATCAACAAAAATGTTAGCCGGACGTCCTGTTTCTAACAGGAGAATAATAAGAGAAAGGTGCAGCGTGCGTGAAGCACATAGTAACAACCTCTGGCTGAGCTGTAATGATGGTTCTCAAAGCCACACATTGCTCCGTCATGCCATCATGGAAAGTTCAGCGTGCAGCCGCGCACCCCTCCCCTCTGCCTCCAGAGGACTGTATTTGTGCAGGAACGCTGCCAGAACAGCGGGGATATAAAGCACGTATAAACCCACACGGGTCTGGGAAATCTGCAGCTTTGGATTTCCTTCTTCGGTTTGAGCCAGACTTCTCTCTCTCTCTCTCTCTCTGGCACTCACTAGATATTCAGATGATGAAGAGCGCCTGCCTTTAGCCAAGCGATGCTCTGAAACACTTTCAAAATAAATGCAGCCATATTAGCAGCGTGCTTTGCAGTCTGCTCTGAGTAACCATGTAAGGGTAGGCTTTTTCCCGGGCTGTGAAGTGTGTGCTGGGAGAATTCACAGCCTCCTAGTGAAGTTATCGCCTAAAGCTACTCTCTGCTTGTGTGCTGGAATGTTTCTGGGTGACGCTGTTGACACACACTCGTGTGTGTGTGTGTGTGTGTGTGTGTGTGTGAGAGAGAAGAGACAGAGCTGTATCATGCCGCAGCGACACTCACTCAGGCCGCTCTGACAGGGTGATTATGATGAAGCCGTCAACACCTCAAACACACAGACAAACATAAACATGGGGAGGTTTCTGTGCTTGATCAGGAGAAGTGGCTAATCTTCTTTTTTTTAAAAAAAAAAAAGCACAAGGCTTGGAAAGGAAACCTGCCCTAAGAGAGACAAATTGCGGAAATCGCTTTAATCTCGTTAAAATGCCTTAAAGATCTGGTTAATCTCTAAATCGCTGAGAAGAGGGGGCCAAACACTAGAAAGCTTCACGCAATCAGTTAAACACTAACCAGTGACACACAAGCATGAACACATCCGGTCAGAGATGATGTGCAGCGAGAGCACGGATCTGGCAGTGCTCATGCTTGCGTGTCACGGCCAGTAAAATGGAGGCGATGAGTTCTGGATGGAGCCACACTTCGTCTGCTGATAGTCAAAGGTCGTTCCTAAGAATAACCTTTAGTGTGCGTGGCCGATAGCCTCAGCCGGGGCCTTTCTGAGGACGTGGGGCTTTGGAGACTCTGGGAACGTTCCCTCATGAGGCCCTCGCTCCATACAGGAGCCAAGTAAAGCCGCGTGAGAGAGGAAGATAAGCTCCTCTCCACACAAACACTGAAGTCTTCATAATGGAGTGTCTTATCTTCTAGCAAAGCACTTGACAGCTGCACCCAATCTGCCCACGAGCACTGCGATTTACTGTTCAGTCTTTTTTTTTTTTTTTCAGCGTGAAACTATAAACCCAGAGATTATTTCTTTTCAGCGCGAGCTGGATCTCCTGTCATGACTCTAACGTGAAAACTGTCAGGTTGCTTTATTACTGGGTTCATCAGCTAGAAAACGAGCAGAAAACTAACAAACACAAACGTTCAGTGTTAAATTCCACCACTGAAACACTTTTGCTATTTTCTGCTTTTTATTAAGCCTGGATATGATCACTAAGCCCATTAAAAAATAATAAAAAATACAGCTCTAGCAACACGAAATATAACTATAAATGGATAAAAAAGTATGACCATGTTCTGTAAAAAAATAAAAATATATAATCACTGGCTAATCATTTTCATTACAGAACATCATATTTTTGTCCGTTTATAGTTACATTTAATGTTGTGAAGCGCCCAAGACACGTTTACATTACAGCAGCTATAAACGGTCGTTCCTTCACCAGCATCTTTTTCCTCTCCCAAAGTTAATAAGATCAAAAAAAGGCATCTTACTGAGTTACTCCAGTTACTTACTGATTAATACCAAACTTAAATAAATCAGTTTTCAATAAAAATATAAAAAGCATAAAAAACTAAATAAACTGTTAAATAAGTATAAGATAAGTCACAGGGAACAATTTTCAGTCCAGGATATTAGCATGGGGATATATTATATTAGAGGATACTAGCATGGGGATATATTATATTATAGGATACTAGCATGGGGATATATTATATTATAGGATACTAGCATGGGGATATATTATATTATAGGATACTAGCATGGGGATATATTATATTATAGGATACTAGCATGGNATATTAGCATGGGGATATATTAGAGGATACTAGCATGGAGATATATTATAGTATATTAGCATGGGGATATATTATAGGATGCTAGCATGCGGATATATTATAGAATATTAGCATGGGGATATATTAGAGGATACTAGCATGGAGATATATTATAGTATATTAGCATGGGGATATATTATAGGATGCTAGCATGCGGATATATTATAGAATATTAGCATGGGGATATATTAGAGGATACTAGCATGGAGATATATTATAGTATATTAGCATGGGGATATATTATAGAATTTTAGCAGAAGAGTATGATCCAGAGTACTAGTGTAAAGATATGTTGCAGGGTACTATCAGGAGGGTATGTTCCAGGGTACTAGAATGAGGAGATATGTTTTATATTTTTTGATAACTACAAAGCACTTCTGTGAGGCACTCTGGATGAGTGCAGTAAATGTAGAATAAGTGCCATAGTGTTCAGTTTGTGTGAATAATTTTGATTTTGGTTCACTGCTACCAAACAACCTACAGAAAAGTTCTTTCAAAGCTAAACTTTCTGAAAGCTCATGCACAGTTTAGTATGTTGTGCACGCATGTAAATGTGGCATGACTGATCCCATGTTGTGTGCATGCATACTCATTCAGCTTCTCTGCTGCTCCCTCCATCAGCTCTGTGGACTCCACCAGCTCCTGGACCACCTCTGTCCTCACGAGCACTACGAGCACCTCCACACCACACCCCGCACTCCTACACCTCTCTCTCTCTCTCTCTTTCTCTCTCTCTGTGTGTGTGTGTGTGTGCGCACTTCACCTCCAGCACCCCACGAGTACAGTGCTAGCGTACTATGGAGAAGGTGCAGCACATAACCCGTGCGGCCATCAGGAGGGCGTCCACCATGGAGGTTCCACAGCAGGCTAAGCAGAACATGCAGAACCTCTTCGTCAACTTCTGCCTCATCCTCATCTGCCTGCTGCTCATCTACATCATCGTCTTGCTAATGTGAGCTGGAGGAGGGGCCGGGACTAGGCCTTGCGGCCAATCCGGGCCATGGACTGAGTCAGAGAGGGGCTTGGGGTGGGGCCAGAGCAGGGGGGAGGGGTTTAATTGTCTAGCTGATTTGACTGCATGCTGCATGAATTTCATCGCACTGTTCTTGTAAATAATACACTGCCTATCAAATAACGGCACACCAGCAGGGTAGCAGCAGGGAATCGTGGGAGTCTGAGGACAGCAGAACCCATTCCACATTCCCTGTCTCTACACCTGAGCGCACAAACCAGGATTGAGAAATGGACTCGAAGCCTGAGCACTGCACTAGCCCGTATGTCACACTGAATATTAATAAGACTACAATAAACACTCAAAGATATGAATATGTGTATGTGTAGCAATTTTCTCAAGCCCCCCACCACGCTATGATTAATCCACATCAGCGTGTAAAACTAAACACACGAATCTTCACACTAGAAAGCTTAACTATGACGTGCGAACGCAATGCAGTCAATCATTTGGTGTCTGACGTTTGCGTTTTTGTTTTGCTTGAGAGGTATGAGGCTAATAGAGCTAATGAATAATCACTATAGCTGGAGATAGGGCTATGATATGATGATATCAAGGCATATGAGTTTGATTATACTTTATTATCTAGACAAATGATTTAACATTAAAAAAGAGAGAAATATTTGACATTTTTAAAGATTCAGTACAAAATTTAATCAACTGCTTCTAACCAGTTTGTAACGGTTGAGATAAACGGACAATGTTAACAATATCGTACAAAACTATATTTTGACATAATATCACGATTATTTTGTAATATTGTCAAGCCTTAAACACAGAGATCATTTTCATAAATTTGTCTTAAACTAGTGGCAAATTAAGTTTAATTTAAGCATTACTTATTTTTAGTAAACAATTTTTTCTTTCCGGACATTTCTAAAACTTACCATGACAGTTCTCATAACCTTATCGAAATAAGTCACTTTTTGCCGTCTGTCCAAACAACTGGTCTCGTTTATGTTCATTCAAGAAACTGATTTTTGTACAAGTGTATTTTGTTTATTGTTCCATATAACAGGACAAAGCGCGACTTACTGTAATCTATAAACTAAACCAGAGAATGTCTACTGCTTCAAATACTGTAGGAATGGGGCAATGTGTAACTCTCAACATGGCTGCTGCACTGCATAAGCCCCGCCCCTCAGTAAAAACAGCCAGTCACCTTGTTGGTTACGATGCTAGCAGAAAATGCCTTATCAAATTCCTACACTGGCGCATGTGCACATATAGTTAGGCTACTTATGGTGAAATGTGCAAATGTGCACTAGCTGAAGCAATCTGAAAAACTGTCTTTTGTGAAGTGACGTGACGTGTAGTCAAGTATTTGCGTTATTTGAGCCACAAAGTATTGACACCATTTTTGTCAGCCATCTTAAAACCGGGGTTAAAACGTTTTGTCGAGCCCTTTCTGGTTCAAAGGTCTCTCCCCATTGATGCAGATATGAGCCTGATCTTATACGACTGAAAAATAACTGCGTTGCCAAGATGGCCGCTACGTGAACAGACGTTACTAGAACAACTTTGACTAAACTTTAGAGTGTAGCTGAATGCTGAGGTGTTCTGGTGTCAGCCATCTTGGACAAGTTTCACTTTAAACATAATGCTTAAAAAAAATGACAGACTCTTGCTCCTGGGCAAAAGTAAAGATGTGAAAGTCAGACACCAAATATGTCGGCATACAAACAAGCAGTTCCTTATTAAGAACAGCGACGCTGTGCTCTTATCTGTCCTTTCTGATGGTGTTTAGCTCTTTCCATGTGTGAAGGATGGACAGCGCGGTGTAACCTCGTCCTCCTCCCGGCACCGCACGCTTAATCCATCCGTCCCTGAGCCACACGGTACCTCACTGCGAGCTCGCGCCCTGCGACCGTCCAGCGCCGACACGCCAGCTCTGAAATCTCCGCCATGGATCTCACCAACAGCCGGGGTCTCAACCTGCTGCTCAACTTCCTGCTCATCGTCATCGTGCTGCTGCTCATGCTCATTCTGGTCAAGCTCATGTGACCTGAGATGAGCTGCTCACCAAGCACGCAAGGCTTAATATGGCCTGAACACATTTACTACAGAGGGAGAGGCACCGGTCTCTCTCTCTTTCTCTCACACAACTCGTCTGTTTGAGTGTCTGTTCCACTTTCTCACTCTATAAATCGCATTTTGATGCATCACGTTAAGACTAAGTGCTCCTTAAAGCAACGTAGGAGGTCATTTATGTGGAAAAGATGTGCGCGTTTTAACGACAACCTAAAATCAAAACTGACCTTTTACCTTTTCTGAGCTCACATCCTTGTTCAGATTGTGCTTGAAAAACATTTCTAATTTGTCCATAATCTTCCACTAAAGTGCAGCACTAAATGTTTTCCTGCCTCTGAATAGCCTCAGGCTTTTAGCTACGTCACTGTGAAAATCACGGATGGGATAAAAAATGACAACCATTCAGCAAAGGCATGCTGAGACGCCCACTTTTCATAAGCCAGTCAAAGTCTGAGGGATAAACCCAAAGCCCAGTAATGCATGCTGTTTCACCCAGAAGTGTCAGCTTCACTGATTAAAGCCCTGTTTGGATTGGATTCATTATATGTGTGGAGGTGGGGTAACGTAATTATTACCAATGTATCTCTGGGGTTTTGGTCTGAACCCGTCATGCCGGATAAAATATAGATGATGTGTAAAATAACTTTTGACAGAGGTGATGCTTTTGGGGTTTTAAGGAAGGTCCTGAGCTCCACATGAGCACAGGTGGAGCTTACATACGTGTTATGGTCATGTGACCTTCTGCTCAAACACAACACGGCTTACTCGCTTGCACCATCTGGTGGTGATGTTTATACTGCGACGATTAAAACCCTAAGACCAATGTCTTTAATTCCAGCCCTCCGTCCTTCTCCCTACGCCCTATACACTGCACAGTGCATTATGGGAGATCTGCAGATCCTAGGCTACACTGTTCGATTTGGTCTGATGAAGAAACCTGTGCACTACACGGTGAAAATGGGGAGGGTATTGCCTTTGCTTCTCGAACATACCTGATTCAGCCGAACAGGAGCTGGGTGCTCAATGTGAACAGCTGGTGTGTGCCAAATGTTTCATTTATAAAGTGTTTTATTTGTCTGGGCGTCAAATGAAATGTACTTAAAACCGTCCTTGTCTTTTTAAAAGCGGCACTAGGGGTGGGTGATATGACAAAAATCATATATCATATCATGATACTTAAAGATAAATATATACATATACATGTACACAATATATGAAAAATAACTTTGCTAAAAAAATAAAATAAAATTTCTATGATACTGAAATA
Organism: Pangasius elongatus; assembly: GCA_033441825.1. Taxonomy (NCBI): domain Eukaryota; kingdom Metazoa; phylum Chordata; class Actinopteri; order Siluriformes; family Pangasiidae; genus Pangasius; species Pangasius elongatus. The sequence continues at coordinate 13,855,252 of JAKKZN010000019.1, read as the reverse complement.
ATTTAACAGGAAAAATAGATGCTGTTAACAACGAATCAGCGACTTCCAATCAGTTTTAATTCTATTTTAAAATGATATGAAAAATATTTATACTGATATCTGATATCTCAGAAGTGTGTTCTGATATAATTTATCACAATATTGATATTATTGTCATATTACCCAGCCCTTTGCTTCACTACTGTTTTTTTGTTTGTTTGTTTTTTAGCAGTTTGCAAAAAAAGTAAATATCTTGAAATATATCTTAAGTATATAAATACAGTATTTTGTCATGTCATTCACCCCTGATTGCCGTGTGTGGTAGAGCTGAAATGATGAAACCGTGCTGCACTCTGCCTTCCAGGACTCAGACTGAGGACCTCTGATCTCAGAAATGTAATAAAGTGGCCATGATGGGGCTCCAAGTTATAAAGAAAGAAAGCTGCTTGAGTGAAAAGTGGTGTACAGTGATGAAACACACATGGCTGCTTGAGTACAGAAAATAACCACCATCTTACAACCTGAAACACTGATGCTACACTGATGTTACACTGATGTTACACTCTTTGGTTTGTATATAGTTTCTGTAGAAATGTAATTGATGTTGTTTGTACGTTCACGAGTGGGCTGATTAGAGAGATTAGAATAAAGGTGTAAGTGTACTGCTAATAAACACCTCCGCTGATGATCACACCTACCGAGCCATCTCTCATGTTCCTTTTTGACAACTTGTGACGGTTCTGTTGAGTTTTATATATTGGTATGTATAATTTTTACAAAAAAAAAAAAAAAAGCACAGGGAAAGATGCTGAGAGATCCCTGAATGCGTATAAAATTCTCACTAACATCCTACA
>JAKKZN010000019.1:13833077-13843646 GCA_033441825.1 Pangasius elongatus | reverse complement strand
ATTTCTGACACACTGTCTATAATGCTAGCTAGGCTGACCTATATTTTAAGAAATGTTTTGTCTGGAACTCACTAGCTCTGTTACCCAATTGTTTTGGGACCTGGGGATCCTCTTATGTATCCTGGGTCACTGAAATTTGACTGAACACTGGATAAATTGGAGTGGCATCAATGCGGGACACGTCCCCAGGCTTCTAATGAAACGGAATGAGGCCGCTGTCTCATTATGCAACTCACTTAAAGAGAAAAATCACCGAAAGTGATTTTATATAAATAAACTTAAAAAAAAAAAAACCTTATATAAATGGATACATCGTTACGTTCTCAAAGGCTGCTAACGAGAGACTACGCAAGAGTTTGATGGGGACCAATCCTCTAGTAAACCTGAGGGTAGTGATTATGTGGCAGCTCCCAAAATATCATGCTTTTCGTGTGGATTACAGCCACTGCATGCAGAATTCCTTCAGGAGGAAAGATTTTGGATGAAGCAGCCTCAGAAATACCATTTTTTAACAGCAGAGCAGGCTGAGAATTAAAGAAAGAGGCTTCTTATTAAAGAACACATGTAACACCAGACATAGTGTCTGAGACATTTTAAAGAAAAAATATGCTTTGCAAGGAACTACTGCCTCAACGTTGTTCATAAATTTAAAACAGGAGGTATCTTTCTTTCCAGAGATCTGTTTCATTAGATTTAAGTATCGTCGCATCAGTCATAAAGAACGACAAAAAAAAGTCATATGTGCGAGACAATCCATCATGTCAGCAGAGATAAAAAGAGAAAACCAACGACACCGATTTTCATCGCAGAGACTACTGCTCTGGAGGTGATTATGATCAGAAGGCGAGAATAGTCTTTCCTAAATCTCCTCTGTCTCAGAGATATCTGTAACTAGAGATGACTAATGACAACCCCTGTTTCTTTGCTCGTAGAGGTTTTCTGGCGATATCACGACTCGGCTTCCTACGCAGCGTTTACAGACATTTTCACAGCAGATCTGCTATACCTCTTGAGCCAGCTGTCTGTTTTAAACCTTGATCATAGATCATGCAGGGCTGAAACGCTCGCTTGCAGGATACAGGCGATTCTGGAGCCTCTGCGGTCACACGTTTTAGCAAAAGCACAACCACTGAAATCTAGGCCACAGCCCAAGATGCTGCACGTGACTTTATTCCTGGCTCTTTGCCGTTTCAGTTACTGATTCATTGATTTCTGATGGTAAAGCCAGAGTCCACGTGCCAAGATCAATGTGAATGTGCCTTTGGCTCTCTGCATATATTAGCAGCTGAGGGAGTGAGGTGGGTGAGGACAAGAGATCCAGGCCAGGACAAAGCTTATACTGGTGGGAGAACAATGTTTGGTGGGATACACGGTTCAAATCCCTCATCGCATCCAGCACTAATTAAAACCCGACAACTGCTCATGTTGTGATGAACTCAAGAAAGTTCCTATAGTAACCAGCCCTCTCTTGGGTAAACAGTGAGTACGGCTGAAGCTGAGACCCCACCCTGATGCTCACTCATCATCTGGCAAACAAGAACAATCAGCAGTCTGGGCTGTTTAATGTAGTAGCACCGACTTTCAAAGGTGGAAAATTTTAACTAGGCAGGACTGGACTAGTTATTCGTTCAATTATTTTTCTGGTGGGGGTCACGATAGCAACAGGATAAGAAAGTCAGTCTAAACTTCTCCACCCCTGAGCCACAGATACCAGTTCCTCCTGGGAGATCCTTGGGCAGTCCCAAGCCAACCGTGAGATACAGCCTCTCCAGCAGGTCCTGGGTCTACCCCAGGGTGTCCATTCAGTAGGACATGCCTGGTACAGCTATAGAGAGCATCCTTGTAAGATGCCCAAACCAACTCACATGGCGCCTCTCGATTCAGAGGAGCAGTNAGTCTGAGGTGTTCTCAAGCTCCACACACTTTCACAAAGAATTAGGTCGAGCAACCCTGCAGAGGAACCTCATTTTTATTCTTTCGGTCATTACTCACAGCTCGTGATCACATTTGAGAATAGAGACTGATAGACTGACCAGTAAACAGAGAGCTTCGTATGACAGCTGAGCTCCTGCTTCATCACCAGTCATGCTTTTCAGTCAGACCCAGTAATTTGGCTAAAAACATCTGCTTTGCTGTTTGCCTATGAGCAGACGCAGACGTGCTGAAAGAGACTGTAACAAGCTTCTGACCTCTCCAGATTTCAGTGTGGACACAAATGAAGACCACAGAAGATCTCAGTGCTACCCTCTAAAGGCTCCATGTACAAAAAGACCACAACTGTGACAGAATAATCCCTAAAGTCCATCCAAAAACCAATGTTGTGGTTGGTTACAAGCAGCGACTGGAAGTAAATGTTATGACTAACTTTTGTGTAACGCTTTGAGATCATGCTGTGCTTTCGGGCCATGACTTTATGCATTTCAGATATATGAATCATGATTTGGCCTATTTAAAGGTAATTCCTTCCAGCAACCCAACACATACTTGGCAAAAGTGCCTTGCGCTATGACTTTCCTTTGTGAATGATGTTGTTCTAAAGGAAAACCACCCTCAAATAAAAACACACTGCACATGAGCACTGGTTTCTGGCTGAACAATTAATCATACTTTCATCGTTATAGCGAAAACTTCTGGTTTTGTGCTATGGGTCGGAAAAAGAAAAACAGAAGTACTGAGGTGGACTTTTAGGGCGATACTTAAGGCTCCATTTTTCTGTAGGGTTAAGGGTTAGAGTCAGTCCGAAGACGTATTAATGATGATCACAGGTCTTCGCATTTTGTTTTGCCCATATCGTTTAGCACTACTGTGGTCCAGTCTGCAGTGTGTGAGATGGGTGAGGTGTGTGTGTGTGTGTGTGTGTGTGTGTGTGCTGACAGTAGTACTGTTCTTACTAACAGGATTAGAGGGCTCAATGGTACTGTACTGGAAAAATATATATACAAACATACATAAGCCCACTAATGCTTACTGTAAATACAGACTGGGCTACACAGCTGTAATGATCATAAAGGATATTTGGGACGATCTGATGCGTGGATTCTGCTGTTCACACAGCTCAGGTCAAACAAACAGAAAAGACGACAACAGCAACACACACCAAGCTGCTCTAGACACTGCTGCCTCACAACCATCCCTTTAGTTCAGCTGATTTAGAGTTTAAGACTCTGTCTTATGGTAGCAGCAAATGAGCATCACTTGTAATAATCACTTAATCGCAGCACTGATCTCAGCTTTCGGTCTGTTTGAACCGAACCCTGGTGTGTGTTTTTCCTCCCTCGTTTACGCAGGTGAGAGCACATTTCACACTCGGGTGCGGACTGAAATAACCGGCCGGAGATCATCTGAGCGAGGAGGACTCCGTCCGTTTCCAAACAGACTCAGCGCAGTTCAACTGCAGTTAAAAACATTAATAAATAAATAAACAAAAACAAAAACAAAAAAAAAAACATGTTATTCTCCAAATCGACCCAGACACAGTGTGTGCTTCGGGTTGCTGGATACGGTACACTAAATATTTAAACAAGCTAGGTATAATATTTAATATTTGATGATTTCATATTTGTAACATAAACATGCCAAAGGCTTCTTTATGTTTTTGCATCGCTGTATCTCTGACCAATGAATTTTATGCTTATGTTTTATGTCCCATCCCTTCCCGGCTCTCACCTTTTTTTTTTTTGATTTATTATTTAATTATGTGCAGTGTGAAACCAAACAGCAAAGGAACCAAAAGTACTAATATCACTTTGTTAATCACTAATAACACTCGGCAAACGCGCTAACAGATGAGAACTCGACGGTTGTGTACGCAAGCACATCAGCAGGTTGGTCCACGTGAAAAGGTCGAGGGCATGACCTTTAAGGGCTCCCTTACCTTCCACGCTGTCCGAGCAGGACGTTCCTATGCCTGTGTCGGCGCTGTCGGAGGCGGCGCTGTGGCGCCTGGCGCGGTTACTGCTGCTGATGGAGGACGAGCCGTGCCATGCTGACTCACAGCCTGGCACCCACCCAGGAGAGGACGCACTGGAACCTAGACAGCAAAACCAGAGGACACGGTCACCACAGAAACAGTGCTCACGAGGGGAAAAACATTCAAACAGTTAGAACCCACTCATAACACAAGCGTGACCAGGCTTGCATAATCCTGAGCCCTGTTTATCATAATCGTAAAATGCTTCTGACTCAGTAGAGGCAGAGTGAGATGAGGAAGCAGAGGAAAATCTAAACGTATTCCAAACGCTCAGTGTTCAGTGTGCACGCCGCAGCTCTCTCTCTCTTTTCCCCCTGACTCATACAAGAACAAAACAAGGCCAAGCGCGTGTGAGTAACGCCAACCCATAAGCCCGGGTTTTAACTCTCCATCAGCTACCCTGAGCTATTTCAGGGTGTAATGCGGATAGACACAGTCATTACGGCTGTCCTCTTTAACACAAGCCAGGGGGGAATTCTGTTACAGCTACAGTCGCACCTAATATTAATACTTCCACAGAGCGGTATAGCCAGTTAATTCAAATTTACAAAGTTACAGTGGGCACAAAAAAAGAGGAATGTACTACGTATAATATCTAATTCAAAATATAACAGCCGACATTCTACCTCATAGACTACAGACAATGTGGAAATGCCAATCAGCCTACAGGACATGTCTTTGGACTGGGGGAAGTAACCGAAGAACCCAAATGAAACCCCTGAAGCAAGGGGAGAACATGCAAGCTCCACACACATACGTATATATGTTTCCATGTATATTTACCTCCTCAAAACAGCCAACTGTATAGTCAGTGTTATAGATTTAACAAGGGAACATGTCTGTATGTTGACTGCCCTAAAGCATATACTTGTGTATACAGTATAACTTTAACATTTAAAGGTTTAAAAAGTGCTACTGTGTTTCCTGTTCGTGCTGTGAGCAGCCATTTTCATTTTGGTGTCACTTGCTGAACTCGGGGTTGAGGAGACCGTGATGACATTGATGTAGAAAGTTCAGATTTGAGTTATGAGCTATAATCAAACGTGGTATAAATCTAACATTTACTGTCGGTCCTAAAGCAATCTCTTTCCACTGACAGAGGGGGGCCAATACATGTGCAGCTGCAGACCTACAAAGTGACCTGTGCAGTAGGTAGACCTAATAAACTGGCAATAAAACCTACTCACACAGAAAGAGACCTCTACACCTTGGCGGGAAAATGGAATTTTCTCTAGTGTGGATGAACTTAAAAGGTTTGTCACTATTTTTTTGGGAAATGTTTTGCTTGAAATGTGCTCAGCTACGTTAGAGAATTGTAAAGAGTGAGATCTGGAGTGAGAGAGAGGTGGCTCCTGGATCAGCGCTGGAGATGAACGAACATCAAACATCAAATTCCTTTTCCTTCTGTGCACAGGCAAAAAAAAAACCAGGCATGCGCTTTGATTAGTGTCGTCTTTCCTCCCTGGTCACTTATGTCGCTCATGTCATCAGTATAAATAAAACTTCGTTATGAAAATTAATTTAAAAATGATTACGAAACGTTTGAATGGAAATCCAGCTGCTGTGTTTGTTTTTCTACAAGTCTGAACTAAAGATGAGATAAGCTCTAGACGTTTTTCTCGGGAACATGCGTGAGGCGCGTCTCGAGCGTCCGCCGTGGGCGATCGTACGGCAGGCAGCGGCGTGCTCCTTCGGGATATCACGCATACTTCAGATTTTTTTTAAACATAAAACTTAAACCTGCGTGACTCGGTCGGATCATGATGACACACTTCCTGTGTTCAGACCAGTATCCCTTCAGCTCCGGTTAGACAGCAGTAAGTGTGGAATAGAAGACTGCGGGGTGTGCTGTTACAGGAAAATAATCAGCGACAGTACGGTGTGATGTTACTTTTACTTTCCAATATCAGCACGTCCTTAAGTGTCTTATATCTCTTATACGACAGCAATTTGGCAACAATTATTATTATTATTTTTTTTTTTAATTAAAGAACGACACATCATATTTTTTATCCACTTACAGTTACATTTAATGTTTTAAAACGTCTAAGAAATAAGCTAGTTTCTGTTATCACATACCTCATAGCGCCAGCTTCTCTTTTTTCTCTCTCTTCACGTTAATAAGACAAAAGGTTGCAGCTTGTCACTGATCCGCAGCAAAGAGCAGCGCTCTATAAAGTTACAGCTTTAACTGTGAGTGTTACCAAGCACTGACACTGGAGACTCCTTCCATAAATGTTAAATAAACGCCTTTTGAAACTGTGAAAAACTGTGCAAATCTCACTACAAACTCAATCCGTGTGCAGCTTGTAAGAAGGGAAAACGGGTTTCACCAAATGTTTTTCCCCAAAATGTCTTGAGGACAGAAAAACTTGGGACTGAAGTCTTTATCTAGTCTTAGTCTTAAAAATAGAAACGTTTTTCTCCTGCGTATACACGACGTTTTCAAAACGATTCGCGTTTACACATATCCGCGATGACGGCCCAAAGCGCTGCATTACGTACGCCACAATAGACACGTACTGCGCATGTCTACGTACCGAACACGTACTACGCACGTGCGTGACGTCACCGTTTTCAAAAGATTCCCGTATTGGGTGTTTACACGGAGACGATAACGGCGGCGTTTTCAAAAACCTGCACTTTGAAACCCGTTTTCAAAAATATGCGTTTTCAGTCCCCGAAACGCCGCCGTCGTGTAAACGAACACGCAAAACGCATAAACCGTTTCCCGTTTTTGGCTGAAAACGTCGTCGTGTAAGAAGCAATTCATGGCACGTGCTGAGACCTGAGAGAAGTGAAAGTGTGGTAAGTATGATGTGTGTGTGATATTTGTGATAACGCTGGGCCTCATTTATCAAGCTGGAGATGAACGGATTTATCTGTAAATCTTTTACACAAGAAATTCAGTAGTGAAGTAGAAAATCTCGGAAATTCCCCCACATCCCGTAAAAAACGTTCGTGTCCTACTCGTGCTCCTGATGGTGTGTAAATATATACATGATGTAAACTTTGATTCGATCGACTTCAAATCACATAATTTGTATGGATTACTGCATTTTTATCTGGAATAAACTTCTTATTGTTATTAAATTTACAGGATTTAGCAGACGTCCTAATCCAGAGTGACTTGTAGAAGAGCTCTTATAGAGGAGTGTCTATCAGAAACACATCCTCATGCTAGTTCCCTACATGCAATGATTATTACTACTACTACTACTACTATTAATAATAATAATAATAATAATAATAATAATAATAAGCAAGCGCTGAATCTTTCATCATCTGAGGCATTTCTCTGAGGCTCTTCCTCTTTTTATACACCGACATTTCTTTAGTCATAATGGAAAAGTTTAATTTAATTTCTGGGTTTGTGTTGGCTCACTTTCTTTTTTTTTTTTTATATTCCTTAATTGGAACCCAGAAACCCAGAAAGTAAATTAAACTTTTCCGTTATGACTAAAGAAATGGCGGTGTATAAAAAGAGGATCTGAAAGCCGTAAAAGAAATGCCTCAGCTGATGAAAGTTGATGATGCTTATTATTATTAAATATTTTTATTGGCACAGAAGTGAGTCAAAATAACTTCCACTTGTCTTTCTGCCTTTACCCTGATTGTTCATTTCGTGCCCCCAGCTGTCTGTGAACACGACCTTTTATGGAGTTTTGTGGGCGTCACTACATGCAAATGAGCTGTGTCGAAGTCAGCTTGAAGTAGTACGGATATTTTTCGCTTTCATTAGCACCTTTTGTCATTACCATTGCAGTATTTGTAGTCTACTTGAGCTTGGCGTCATCCTACGACGTGATGGCTGTACGATAAACATTGTAGCAGCGCTCACCGTCAGATTTTAATCGGAAAAATCTCTCACACAGGAGATTTGTCGTCGATTGTCTTTGTCAGTCACAATGTGAGCGTGATCACAACCAGAGAACTGTTGTGAATTATAATGTGAGACTCTTGTCTCTGAGAAGCCAGCTTTAGAGAAGTCCAGCTTTAGAGAAGTCCATGCTGAGACACAAGCGTTTAAGAAACTCATATTTATAATTTATAACTAGCGTAGACAGATACAGGCGTGAACTTAATCCTCAATAACGCGAAACGAGTAGCCTTTATATAAATAACATTAACTTACACCTCAGGTGATCTGTTAGAGAAAAAACTTAGTTATAAAATATCTATATCCAGAATAAATAGCCAAAAGATTATTGTGTATGTTTAAATCATGAACGTAATATTTCAGTTATTTGAGTAGTTGTATTATAAGATAAGATAAGATAAGATAAGATAAGATAAACTTTATTAATCCCCTAAGGGAAACTTAAATTTAAATGTGTTGCTGGATGTACAGAAAGAAAAAGCTTAAGAATGCATTGTATGATCTCTAATCAAATCATATTCGTGAAAAAATAAACATTTTTATGTAGTTTTTTTTATCAGACACTAATTACACTGTAGTAACTCAGCAGAGGAAGTGAGGACGTGAGGAAGTGCTGCCAGATTTACGCAATATTCAGCTAGTTTGACCCTGAAAACACACAAAATACAAAATAGTAATGGTAATAAAAAAGACTAAAATGGTGTTTACTGTGTAACATGAACACCTGTGAAGCTTTAACATGATGCATGATGCTAATGAAAGCCAAGGCACACTCGAGTCGAGCTAAGCTAGCAAGCTAATTATTTATCCGTTTTAACTACTACTAATACTGGGATAGATATCTCCACCGTGTCAGTGAACGAGTTATGTCAGGTTTAAGGCGAATTTATTAAAGTGTAAATGAAAATAAAAATGGTTTCCAAGCACACATTTAAAAAAAAAAAACGCCTTGCTAACTAAGCTAGCTAACAATAAGAAGATGCCGTTAGTCGCGCGCTGAGATTCCGTTAGGCACGAGCGAGACAAATCTCCATCATTTACCCGGTTTTAACCCTAAAACACCACCTGTCCCGGGACTTACCCGCTTTATAGATATCCAGGCCATCCTCGAAATCGTTTCTGCTCCACATCTCGGTGGATTTCATGCGCTATTTAAACGGAAACGTCGAAGGAGTTTCCAGAATGAACCGATTCCCTTCAAAAAAAAAAAAAAAAAAAAACACCAAGAAGTAGCCCAATATTACGGATTGGGAGGAAATTAAAAATTATTAGGAATTTTCTCTATCTGTAATCCATGTTTACGACAAAAACTGATCACGCATTATATATATATATTAAAAAAAATCCCTATTCCTATAAGAGAATAATCCTGAATCGGGTAACATTCACCTGGAACACGAAGCAGCGCTGAACTACAGCGCGACCAGCTCGCTGTGCCAACGGCATCGCAAGACTGTGAGCTCAAACCCAGGCCGCGTCCCAAACGCCTCCGAAGGAAGCACAGAGTGCACTCATGTGACGCACAGAATCCCTTCCGTTGTGCCCTACGCAGTGCGCGTATGTAGGAGGTGTACAGACGTTTAGAACGCGGCCTCGCGCTTCTGCGTGTCCTGGATGTGAGTGGAGAATGAAAGTAGCAATCAGCGCTGTAAACTCCGCCCACTCAACCGACACATGCACCACGAGAGCGGCTCGGATTGCTGTATTTCGGCTCCTTATTCTTTATTCTGACAGTTAGACTTCCATGGGGGATTTTAATCCGGTATGTGTGTACACACACACACACACACACACACACACACACAGTGTAACAGCAAAACCGATTCGAGTCGATTCCATTTTGGCACGAATCGAATCACTTCAACTGAGTCGAATCTCTTGAGATTAAGTGAATCACTTCAACTGAGTCGAATCTTTTGAGATTAAGTGAATCACTTCAGTTGAGTCGAATCTCTTGAGATTAAGTGAATCACTTCAATTGACTCGAATCTCTTGAGATTAACTGAATCACTTCAATTGACTCGATTCTATTGTAACGAATCGAGGCACTTAAGTTCATAGATTTCCAACTCTAGTCCTGGAAAACCACTCTAGATCCTGCAAATTTTAGACTTTTCCCTTCTTCCAACACACTTGATTCAACTCCTAGCCCATCCTGAATTGAAGTGGGGGGGTTAGAGCAGGGGAAACACTGAAATGTGAAGAAACAGTGACAGGGTTGGGAACCTGTGCTGCAGTTCAAATGACAGAAAGGGAGCCTGTACAAATGCTGGACTCCTTGACAGGTTAATGGACTGCCTGGATAATTTTTGGTCCCTCTTATGTGTCCTCCTCACCCCCAGACTCCCTTACACGATACCAGGCTTAGTGCTTCCTGGAATAGGCATAGGTGAGAATTTACAACCGTTCAGAGGGAGAAGGGAAGCAGCACGATGGCACAACTCCAGGGTCCTTCATTCAATCCTGAGTTTGGTTTACTGTCTGTGTGGTTTCACATGTTCTCCCCCGTGTCGTGTGAAACATGTGAAAGTGTGTGGGAATGTGTGTGCGTCCTCACACCCAGTGTTCCTGGGATAGTCTCGGGATCCACCACCACCCTGACCAGGTGAATGAGGATGAATAAACGAAGCTGCTATTATGTTAAACAGCTCTGAGCAGACGATAGGCTGATGGTTGACCATTAGGGAAACTATTCATATGCAAGTACATATTTCTTTTG
>JAKKZN010000019.1:13717618-13729064 GCA_033441825.1 Pangasius elongatus | reverse complement strand
GAAGATAGCGCTTTCCTATCTAAACAGCGGCTGAGCTGCAGGTCAAGAAGATAGAGTTGGCTGGCTTCATGTATCTTCGAGGAACTAAGACCAAGACTAAATTAGGAAGGTAAAACAAACAACAACAAAAAAAAGTAAGAAACATATGGCATTTACATATCATAGGTAAATCTTTTCTGAGCTTATAGTATTTTCATTCCATTGTAACTGACAATTTAGCAGTTTACCACTGGTATAAATGGACAAGCTGGGCTAAGTTTTGACATCCACATTAGTTCTTTATTATTAATAAATAGAGGCAGCACGGTGGCACAGCGAGTAGAGTTCAAACATATCGAGTCAAATGTTCTCCAAGTGTCTGTAAAGTAGGTTGATCCCCCTGGGTTCCTCTTCTGCTTGCAATTAAAGTTGTGGAAACAAGTAAGTTCCTCTTATCACTTACATTATAACAGCTATAGCAGCTCATTCCCTCACCAGCTTATTTACTTTCCTCTCTCTTGAAGTCAATAAGACAAAAAAAAAAAAAATGCAGCTCTGACCTTCCAGTGGTGGAAAACCTACAGGAACACTTTTCCCTCTGAACTTTACAAAGCACCGACACTGGAGACTCCTTCCAAAAATGTGCAATAAACATCTCACAGGACAAATACATTCTGATTTGCCTGGCAGTCAAACTACTGTCTGAAGTGCTACTATAGAAAATTAATCAACACCTTCTGACCAATCAGAATGTGGTGTTGTGCCACTTTTTCGACCTCTAATTAAGGCCAGAAAGAAACTGTGCATAATATCAGATTGCTATGGCTGGTGGTAGCTCCCAATTTCTTTCTTTCTTGATTCTTACACAAAATTAGTGTTTCAGCTGGCACAATTGCCAAGATACAACTCAATGATGCTCATTACAATGTAGAGTTCTCAGGTACAAAACGAGTTGCAAACAGATGATGTGCAAATATGAGGTTTAAGTGGAAAAATGCATGTAAATAAAAAAATACAGTGTTTTTGTTTAGTGTCTGTGTGAGTGAGCAAGCCAGTAAAAGCTTTCCACTGAGAGGAAATGCACTGCAGTGGAGAATCAGGACACATGACTCATCAGCCCCAAGCTCTCACATGGATCTGTATTGTGTGCACTGGGCAGAAATAAAGCATAACCTTCATCACGTCATCACACTTCCAGCTCTCGCCAAGTTCCGATGTTCACTTCCAACCTCCAAAAAACCTGCAGGTCTGCAGGGACTTGATGTATGTGTGCCCTATATTTTCATTTCAGAACTTCGGCCAAGAGCTTTACCTGCACACAGTGCATTTCTTAAAAATGTCAGAACGGATGTGCACAACCCCTATCAACTCATTCATCCATCTTGTCTCTGAGTCAGCGTAAGGTCATGTGAACCTGTTCCTGCGTTGCACAAGTTTGCAGATTCAAAATAGTGGCCAAAAGACCCGCACAAACAAACACCACACACATACACGTCTGATTTTAGACAGTGCAGATATGATGGATGAGGAGCTTTATCATTTGTCCCTGGGTATTCGGCTGTGAAATTGTGCGCGCGAGCTGATCTAGGACAGGGATGTGGACTGCAGCTGTGCGACTGCCACCACACGCACCCATGCGAGAAACCCACAAACGCACTGCGCTCAATTATCCAGGGATAGTAAATAAAAATTTGCACAATTATCTACTCAATATGCACCAAATATCATGATTCCACAAATGTTCACTAACCTCATCTATACCTGCTTCTCCTGAATAGCGATAACAGGTTCGTATGATTAGCTGGCTGGTTGAAGTAATATTTTAGATTACATTATGAGAACTTATGTATGAAGACTACAGCCAAAGCAAGGCAGTCTGATCCATATATTCAGCATTACAGCTTTGCCACGTGGTCTTTTGTCATGCAGATATATTCCTCCACTTTAAAATCCCATGATGAGAGATATCCCCTTAAACCAACTGCAATATTCCACATCCCACCCCCTGTGGTCTACAGGGAAATAGCTTGTCAGTAGGCACTGCACAGCTTCCAATCACAGTCAATGTAGTGCATGATCAGGTTATATATGGCTCCTTAATTCTACTCGACCACAAGTCAGTAGTCGATGCATAGTGCTCTACTGCAGCTAACAGAGCGGTTAAATTAGCATGGCATCCTTCATACATTTCCGGCAAGGCTTCTTGTGAGAAGTATTTCATGCTGGAATGTCATACTGTGAGTCTAACTTCTAAATAGCACAAACCCATTTCCTTCGCACAAGCACATCAGTGGGACATGAGTAAAAGGTCATGAAGTACAGTTGTTTGCTTGAATTATTTGTTCACTTAGGGACGCAACAGTGTTTGCAAGCTGTATTTGCTGCAATTGATCACTACCTCACCGAACGTTTTGAAACTCTACTTCTTAGACTTCTGCATTTGTATTATAGAAGAGTGAAAAAGGCCCAATGACTAACTTCTTTACATACATTTTTGTGTCTGTGTTTTGCACAGATTTTTTTTCTGCATGGGAGCATCATCAGAAGTGTGTGGCCTCGCATGCAAACAGCTTAGAGAGAACATTGTGATATGGAAGAAATCATATCATCTTTAAAAAAATATACCAGCATCATCAACGATATTATATCACCTACCCTTAATTAAACTAAATTAAGTTGTAAATGAAGTTGACACATACTGTATGAATGAACAGGCCCCCAGATGTGAATAAAATCCTAGAAGAACTCCTGTATAAATACAAATAATTCCCTTTCGCTCCTTGTAATTTTGCATTTAGCTCATACTTTTGGGTTTAGCTGATACGTTTCCAAAACATAAAGAGTTTTTCTTACAATATTCAGTACCTGACTAAAGTAACATTTGATATTTTAAACTGTTACTTTACTTAGGAATTGAATATTGTAAGAGAAACTCTTAAAGTTTGGGAAACATATCTGCGAAACCTAAAAGTATGTGCTAGGAGGCCACCCATCTGAGTGTGGTGTCTTTCCTAAATGATTGTCTAGGTCAGTGCTTAACCCAGAGCTCCACAAAGCTAGAAAGAGATCAGAGAGCGTTGGTTACAACTGAGCAGCTCTTTGAACATTTCAAAATGAGTAAGAGTCTCTCTTGGGCACGGCCAGGGGTAGATGAGCTGAGATGTGCTTTTACCTGGCAGGCTTGCCTCAATAGACTCTGTTCCCTGGTGGCTGAGAAACTTTCTGAAAAACTAAAGAGTTCGGAAACTATCCAGAATGCAAGCTAAAGAGCTCTTGCTCTGTTTTCACCACCACACTGCAAAATTGAAGATAATGAGCATAATATTTATACCGATACTGGAGAAAAAAAAAATGAGATGTGCAAATATTAGAGGAGTTTGTATAAGGAAATGCTAGAGCTGAAAATGTGAGATGGCATATGTAGAATTATGATGATTGACTGTACCTGTACTGAGGTAGAAGGTATGTCTGGTGTGTTTTGTATTTTTTTTCTGAATCCCAGTATATTCATCACTTCCTTGCTCACACAGTGGCTTCGAATGACTTGCCCTTTCAGTAATTCTGAGCTTGTGTTTGACTATTCACCAACATTTATTACTGTAAGCTCCAACCCAATATTTCCCACACGATCGAAAAGAAACTCTGGACTAGAAATTGCACAGGAGATGAGGAACCATGGGCTGGAAAAGCCATGTCAGTCTTGGCTCCTCTGGAGTACAACATTCTTGAGTTCCTGAATTCCAAAAATAGCTTCTGATGTGGAAAAATGGCCTGCTGTGAGCGAAGTGCAGGCTGAGCACGTCGACCCTACACAGCACTGGCAGCCTGGTCCTACAGCCCCAAGCCAAGCATGAACCAAGAATAAAGCTATTAAAATTAGATATGGACTAAAGCTTTATGAATACAGTAATGAACTGCATTTCTAGAGGATTTCTGCCATTTTCTATCCTTCTATCCAAACCAGTTTCTTCTGCCGAATGCCTCTTTTGATAAATAATGCTTTTATAAAACCTGAGACTCCATGATAAGAGCATAAATAATAAACACCTAAACCTGTTAGTGAAGTGTCATTTGTGAGCTAGACAACTCTTTTAGAAGCTGACTCGCACATAAGCCTTTGTTTCTCTTTTATTTCTCTCTTTTTTTAAGGTAGGCAATGTAGGCATGGCGTTACTCCTGTAGTTGTAGCATAATCTAAATGCTTCAATGGAAACCTTTGCTAGCATCGATTCTTTCTTCTTTAGTAAGCGCAATTGTTCTGATCACTTGTTGTCAAGATCAATTCGTTGTTCTTTTGTTCTGGCGCAAATAAAACTTTTGGGGTTTCATCTGAAAGGTTTCAATTATTATTGAAAATTTTTTTTAAAATGCAATATTAGTTTGTTAGGTTAGCTATATGTCATATTGTGTACCATAGAAATGTCTTCAAAGCATTATGAAATGATATTTCTGTCATATGTGCACTTCAAAATAACATGCTCATGCTATGTTGTGTAATCTAAAGCCATGATCTAAATCACATGAGCTGCAGTATATCTTAATGTGTAGTTGTAATGCTTTGGTTCAATGCTTTGGTGTGAACGTTCTAAAGAGAACTTGAGCAGTGAGTGAGCTGGAAGAGTAGCATTGAAATTCATAACTGCGGTGATCACAAGTGACATTATTTATTCTAATTAACAATGCACCAAAAATAAGGTTCTCCTCTCAATATTTCTCTCTGGCTTGGACGTTTAATATGAATATGAATGAGGTTCTGTTCGAATGAGTTCAGGCTTCTATAACAATGTGAGAGGACAAAGCTTTGAAATCACAAGGAGAGAATGACTAAGCCTTTCCGGGACCCACTCAGGGTGTTATCAACCTTGGCCTGAAATGACTCTGAGGCCCTGGGCTTTGGGGAGGAAATGTGCTTTAACACTGCAAAAAAAAAAAAAAAAACCTTTTCATGCTCATGATGCAACAGAAGTAAGAAAAAAAAAAAAAAAAAAAAACTCTCATGACCATGCTCAATAAGAGAGGCACATGTTAAGCAGATATTAACCACAAAATAAAACCCAATCTCTATTCAGATGTCCAGTGTAATTGAAATCAAACCGTCGTCAATACGGGCCAGATCTGCTCGGTGGCATTCAGAGAGAACTGAGGAGGAGAGAGAATGACTACGGAAAAGAGATAACGCAATTGCTCCTGTTTCCAGAGGGGCACAAACATAATTCCTTGAGTGAGGTCATGGATCAAAGCCATATTATGGGTCAGTAATGTGGCCCAGAGCACTTCACATCACTCTCATCCTCACTCCAGGGAACAATGGATCTTCGTTTGGACAGTCGATGCTCGGCACATTTGTCTACTGCCCCTTATCATTAGGATGCTCAACAACCTAGAAAATGAGTGAAGGAAAAAAGTGACGTGGCACTGAAAATTATATACTGTGAGAGAATGGTACAGATTGGAATGTGATGTGATGCTTCGACAGAAAAAAAAATACACATCTGTGTTGCTGTATTAAAGACCAGTTTTGAGATTTAAGATCATAACATGCTTTATGACTCAGTTGGCAAGTAAAACGTCTGGCAGCTTATAAGAGTGAAAAGCTGTGCACACAAGGAGATCAATACCAGGATAATGTCTACTATGACTACAGGGGTAAACACTGTGCATTGCACACGCTGACAAAGCTATATGCCTACAAATTGTCCCTGGTATCAGAGATATGGTATCACATATACAGGGGTGGACAAATCATCCATTTATTAGCTAGCCCACCAGGAAAGTCAAAGCTCAATCAATGCCTAACCTAAAGAAACCTAAAAGACTAGGCTAAAAAGTGGCAGCTAAGAATGTGATAACGTCCAGTAAGCTAGTTAGCTAGCAGAGTGCATTAATAAAGATGATTAATAATGATCATCTTACTTTTCTAACAAAGTTTCTAATGCAGAACATCATGTTTGCTGACCAACATTTCGGTTTTAAGGTATAGTATTTCTCTTCATATTGTAAATTATTGGCTAACAACTCCATTTTCTTGACATGTTTAATGGCCAGGTGACTGATACTCATAATGCGAGAGTTAGCATACTTGACAGATTTGTGCTGGGCTATATTTTTCTCGGTTTCATCAGAGTTTCTTCGTGTGTGTTCCTGATTCTGAGAAGATCATCTATAGGAGTAGGTGTTTTTTTTTTTCTTTTTCTGAATGTTGCAACTAGGAAATTGTTATAAAAAAGGGGTTATGAAATCTGCTTGCTCCAGACAGGCTACCCTTGTCCACGCTTCAATATGAAATTTAAACAATAATACAATGAATGACAGTAGCTATAACTATTCTGTTATCAAATAACCTCCAGTTTACTGTTAAGACTTGCAAACTGGACTGCACAAACTTCAAACAAAACATCAAGCCTATAAAATGGCTGGCAAGTAAAGACTTTAAGGCTGTTTTGACAGGTTGGATTTTTCCGAACTCAAGGATGTTTGAGCCCCGAATTCAGTACGATTGGTGAACTGCAAACACTGCGTTTAAGCTTGGGATCGGTCAAGAGATCCAATCCCTAGTCCTCCACCACTGAAAACAGTGGTCTGTAGTTTCCTTCAACTGAACCACAACACAATTTTCATCAGGTGTGGAAGCTATCCGTGCTCAGCCCAGTATGCCAACTAATGGGACTGGTTCAACTTCTTATGTTACTTTGATCATCAGTTGATAAGCAGAAGCCTTTATTTGTCACATATGCATTATAGCACAGTGAAATTCTTTTCTTCGTTAAGAAGCTGGGGTCAGAGCACAGGGTCAGCCACGATACAGTGCCCCTGGAGTAGAGAGAGTTGCTCAAGGGCCCAACAGTGGCAGCTTGACAGTACTGGGGCTTGAACCCCCAACCTTCTGATCAGTAACCTGAAGCCTTAACTGTTCAGCCACCACTGCCCCAGAAGTGGGATTCAAACCCACGCCTCCAGGAGAGACTGCGACCTGAACGCAGGCCCTTAGACCGCTCGGCCATCCTGACATAATGATAAGGTTAAGGATCCCTTGGCACATGTGTGATCTCTTACTCTAATTGAAGAGCACATATAAATCATATTATTTCTTTTGAATAACCTCCTAGAGGTAAAACTCACCAATTTGACACCTTTGTTGGAAAGTGATTTGCATAGATTGTAGAGTTGTATACTAACACAACTTACAGAACGTGCAGGTGTTAGGTTATCGAGAGAAGATTTGAGGGTTTTGCCCACAATGGTTCACTACCTCAATTTCATTAAGGGCCCAATCCCAGTGAGAACCAGAGCAGCACAAAACCGCTTTATACCATCGACTTTACTTCAGGCTAAAAATAGTTCAGACAGTCCTGACGCGAGCTTCCATTCATCAGTGCTCCAGCTTCTTCAATTCCAATCTGGAGAGGGACTCGCACTGTTTGAACTGAATGAGCGCTCTATCGCTGACTGGGCTTTTCCCTCTAAGGCTTAGCTGATGTGCTGCTATGATAGTGCAGAGGAACTGATTGCCCTGGTGGAGGCCGCTTTAAGAAAACGACCAGAATAATGACCAAAAGAAATCAAGTGAAACTTTATCTTTTTAGACCAGATGCTTGATTTGTTGAGAAAACTTTTTTTGTGCTCATCCTGGCCTAGAATGAAAGTTCACAAGACTTTCCCAGGAGAAAGAGAACTTAAAGCAGCTATGATGGGACAGACAGAAACTGGATGTTCCTTTTCACTATAATTCCATTCATTTGAGTTTTATTTCAGTGCACTGTTAAAAAAAAAAGAGAGAGAGAGAGGCAGAAAAACTAAAAGAGGGAGAAAGTGACAGCTGGCATGGTGAGGAGATATTAAAGGTTGGTTTATGCTTTGTACAGAAGTACTACCCGAGACTAATTCCTGAAAGTGTGGAATCTTTCCGAGTTATAGTAAGCTCTTAGAAAGGTCTGTTTGCAGGTTTTCAAACAAAAAAAGGTGAAAGTGTGAAATTTGCTGTCTGTGGTGGCATACTTTAATGGAGAAGAGGGGTTTACTGGCATTTTTGCTAGGAATTGCACACTCTTAGAAAAAAGGATCCCTCATACACCCTAAAGCTAAACTGTCCAATCGGTGAAGTTGTCTTGGACAGACAGACACGTTTCTAACCTTCTGAATGCTTCAGGGGCCTATTTGGAATATAGCATTAAACAACCTTTAGAAGGTAGAAAGTAAAAGGAAGAAGAGAAGAAGACAGAGATTTAAAAACCTTCCATCCAAGTGGCAGGTGAAAGGTTTCTGAAATCAATGGCCTTTCAGTGCGAAGTTCTGATGCGAAAGGTCAAATTTGATCCGTTATCTTATCCTAATGGGGACATTTCTAACTCTGCTAGTCTGGCTTCTAGGGAGATGTGGAATGAGGAGAGGAAACAAAAGAAAAGCAGTGGATAGAAAAGAAAAAGGACTGGGATGGGAATGCTATCCCGTCAGCCAATAGTTCAGAATCAGAGCCAGTTATTTCTACTGAGCAGTTGCTCACTAGGGCTGACATGTTTATTTAAAAAAAAAAAATAAATCACATCACATCATATAAATCATGGCTTTAATATGGTTGATGTGGTATTCATTCATTCATCTTGAAAGACTCGAAATGGGACTAACGCCACTTAGACTTCGGATAGGGTCCCTGTGGCCCGTACTCCAACCTTATGTGGGCGGATGGGAATATGATGGGAAGAAACCAGAGAACCCAGAGGAAACCCATATGAATACAGACAGCAATCTGATCCCAGAACTGACCCAGGTACTCTGGAGATATGAGGCTGCTCAATAAGGCTGCAAGACTACTATTTTCATGCTATCTTATACATTATATGGCCAAAAGTATGTGGACAGTTGGAAGTTGGAAACACACAATTGTATACAAAGTCTTTGTATGCTGTAGCATTGCAATTTCCCTTCAGTGGAACTAAGAGGCCCAAACCTGTTCCAGCATGACAATGCCCCTGTGCACAAAGCAAGATCCATGAAGACGTGGTTTGCCAAGGTTAACAGTCAAGCACAGAGCCCTGTCCTCAAACCCACCAAACACCTTTGGGATGAACTGGAACGCTGACCGTGTGCCAGGCCTTCTCACTTGACATCACTGCCTGACCTCACTAATGCTCTTGTGTCTGAATGAACTGGCTGAGACTTGGCTGAGTCCCCAAAGTCGTGCTCCAAAATCTAGTGGAAAGCCTTCTCAGAAGAGTGGAGGGTGTAATAACAGCAAAGAGGGGATTAAATCTGTGTTAATGCCCATGGTTTTGGAATGGGCACATACAAGTGTGGAGGTCAAGTGACCACATATTTTTGGCCATGTAGTGTACAAAATAACACATGGCTGTACACAAGTAAAACAAGTTTCCTTTACTTTATTCAAATAAAATATGATGTTAAATGCCCATTGTAAGAGTGGCACTTGTCTGCTGTTGAGGAACACGCTTGTTGCTAAAGTGGTGATCAGTCTGCATCAGTACTTGAGAAAATTTTTCCTCTGCAAAACTCGATAATCATTAATGATTGGATACATGCGCTATATCCTTCTTCATAAATGCCTCCATAGCTTTTGTTAACGGATTGTACATATCAGAATGGTCAAGCACAGACTGCTTAATGGCTACAGAAAGAGACACAGAAAGAGAAAGAGACAATCTTAGCAACTCCACCAACAACTTTGGCTCCATCGCTATTGAATTCACAGTACAAAGTGCAGACCTGAATAATGATGGACGATCTCTTGACTGCGGTATCACCATTAATCACAGCTCATCAGATTACTAGCATGGAAGGAATCGGTTTGTGTTTCTATATTTTGCATTAACTACACCATGTTGCACTGAACTTGTTACTATAGAAACATACTTGGCTTGTTGCTATGTTCTTGTTCAGAGACTGGAAGCTTGATAATAAATACTAATAAATATTACTGTACTGGACAAACAGTTATTGCCATTAATAGTCTGCTGCAGTTTCCTAGCACCAATGATATCCTTGTGTAGAAATTTTGTCTTTTGTATCGACTTAGCTCCTACAAAATGCCTATGTCACATTGAGCTTGTTCAAAGGCTTGGAGTCTTTACCTTTTATAATGAACACAAATAAATACCACTAACAGATAATCCCATCACTACTGCTCACATTGACACAGATACTGCAACCAAAGGCAGGACCTAAGAATAAGGAAGAAGTATGTAAATTAATAGCACAAGCATGAACTATCAGCCTACAGTACATACTAACAAAGATCCCTGGATGTGTATTGTAAATTTGATTGACTCGTTCTAGACAAGCTAGAATGTTTCCCTTGTTCCTGCTCCCTATAGTAATCAAATGCATAACTAGCGGGGAAAAAAAAAAATCAAAAGTGTAAATTCTTATGTTTGCATCTTCCTTGCCACACTGTTTATTCAACACAATGTGCAACAAAAAAAGATGTGATAACACACGCGATATGATCAGGGAGACCTCTGGTCTGC
This sequence comes from Pangasius elongatus, assembly GCA_033441825.1. Classification (NCBI taxonomy): domain Eukaryota; kingdom Metazoa; phylum Chordata; class Actinopteri; order Siluriformes; family Pangasiidae; genus Pangasius; species Pangasius elongatus. Next base: position 13,718,607 of record JAKKZN010000019.1, on the reverse strand, counting down.
TCTTACTCTGCTGTCTGTGCCACACTGCTTCAATAATGCATAAAGTCATCCTTCTGGGAGAGACAAAGATGTGATGCCAGCAGAAGCAGCATTGTCTATTTGATTGTGCGATACTGTTGTACATGCTAATGCTGTGTCTATGGGATATGATAAAGTTTTATGTGTGAGTGGGACAGAAATGCATAATGAATCACATTTTAATTATAAGCCCCTTTTTTGGGGCTCTGCCACTGGTGAATATCAAAAGGCAACAATTAGTACATTCAATACATGCGATACTACCTGACAAATGAGCGAGTAAATGAAACATAGGAATTGTTATGATGCGTGTAGAGGATGTACTTACTAATCTCATGTGTTCGATTGGCTCAGAAACTCATGAGCTGTGACACACAGTGCGCTGTATGTGGAATTGTTTGTTTATTCGAACGACACGATCACATTATTATTAAATTATTGTTTTTGTCATGTGCCTCATCACATTCACATATATCTAGACACAGTAAAGAAATGAAAAATCCTATGGACAAAAAGTGTAGATCTGCGTGATATGTCTGTTCATATTAGGGCTTCGTTATTTAAATTAGAATTAATTAGAAGATTTTGTGCTTTGAATATCAACGAGCCTATGATGAAGTATAGTACTTCCATAGAAGGAGCAGACATCAGCAGAAGCGCTGCACTATTCATTCATTTTATATCACAAATCCTAAAAGTTTTAAAATCATCTGGCTTTTCTTAAGCAAATAATAACACGAAGCAACATCAAAACTTTAATGTTTTTAAGGTTTATGCAAACTATTATCCACATAATAATCTGGCATCTTTTTTCAGTCTGAATTACAAATTGCTTCCTATTCAATATATGTGCTCACTATACATTGTTAGGGTTAGAGATAGGATAAATGATGGATACACACTCCTGATCAAAATCTTAAGACCAGGGAAAATATTACAAGTATTCACACTTCGCACTGGTGGATTGTAAC
>JAKKZN010000019.1:13698886-13709081 GCA_033441825.1 Pangasius elongatus | reverse complement strand
ATGGTGCAAGTACACAAGTGTTTGTGAGTCACGTGTTGCAACTCATGAGCTAAAATTACCAACAAGGCTGAGATTCTGTGCAGTCAGATGCCAAAACACCATATATAAATATCATACAGGAATCTTCAACAGTTTCAGAGATCCTGTGCTTACTGTAGCCTCAGATCCCTGCTCTCGGCTGACAGGAGTGGAACCCTATGTGGCCTTCTGCTATTGTAGCCCAAGGTTTCAAGGTTCGGCATGTTCTGACATGCTTTTCTGCTCACCGGGGTTATAAAGAATGGTTGTTTGAGTTAGCGTAGAATTCCTGTCAACTGAAACCTGTCTGGAAATTCTCCTCTGACCTCTCTAATCAATAAGGCGTCTCTTGCTGCAGTACTGGCGCTCACTGGATGTTTTTTGTTTTTTGCACCATTCTACGAAAACTCTAGACTCCTGTGTGTGAAAAATCAAAGGAGATTAGCAGTTTTTGAAGTATTCAAACCAGCCGGTTTGTCACCAACAACCACGCTATGACACTGAGATCACGTTTTTTGCCCATTAACTGAAGCTCTTAACCTGGTCTCTGGAGGACTGTGGAGGTGCTCTCATCACCGCGGCCTGGGTTTGCTTCCCGACAGTGCGCTCCCAAGCCAGTTGAAATTTGGGAGAGTTGCATCAGGAAGGGTATCCAGTGTAAAAACTGTGCCAAATCAAATATGTGGACCAACGATCCGCTGTGGCGGCCCCTAACAGGAGCAGCCGAAAGAAGAGCAACAACGACAACTGAAGCTCTTGACCTGCATCTGCATGATTTTATGCATTGTGCTGATTGGATAATTGCGTGAATATACAAGTGTACAGACGCAAACTGGAAAAAAACTCACTGTGAAATTGTTAAATATAAATTTGTGTGTGCTATTGTTACCAAAATATGTTTTGTTCATGACCATGTAAATGCGTTTACAATATAAGAAATGCTCACTGCTTAAAGACTTATTTGCATATTGCAGCCTTCTGTTGATTAATTTCCATAACAGCAGCTCTGTTTCAAGGAACGTTTTTTTTTTTTTGTACTCAAGCTGAAGGGGATGAAAATAAATGAATTGAAACAGATGATTTATTAATTCAACACTGCCTACACCACAACAATAGAGTAATTATGTCACTACCTGATTATTATTTTAATAATAATCTCGCTAGACACATTGAGACTGTTTGCTTTGAAAACCCTCAGAACATGATTAACAGGAACACGCTGGATGAAACTCCGATAGCTGGTAAAACCTTTATTTTGTATAGTTTACAAAACTCCAAACTTATTTCACATCATAAATCAAGCCTTGTCTCTCGGGCGATCAGAGTTCGGTATGAATCTAGTTTTAGACCGTGTGATTTCTTCTGAGAAATCTTTTGAGATTATTACTTATCACACTGTATGAGATGATTCGAATAAAATCTTAGACAAATTCTGTAATGCGCTTGAGATACGCTATAATACACTCGAGATAGCGCTGTCGTACTCTTTGCCAGATTATATGAAGATGAAGATCTTCTAACGATAGACCTGCGATTAAAGAAGATTACTAACGTCTGCTTACGTCGTCAGTGAGCGTATTCTTCTGTCCGTTAGCATGTTTCATCATTACATTAGTTTATTTGTGGCTGTCCTGTGAGTTTGGCATCATCTAATTCTGTCCGCCTATTGGTGGCTTTTAGAGGAGCATCGTAGCCGCGCAACGACACTACGATCTAACACACAACGACACTAACCAATCATGGGTGTCTTTGAGCTTATGTATGTGGAAGAGGGTAGATAGCACTCTCCTCTGAGTGTGTTACGCCGCCCCGTGATGCAGCATAAAGACGTGGTTGGCTGTGTTAGCCACACTCCCGGGTTGGTAGCTCTTGTATGATAGAGGAGAGCTGACTGGTGGGTGGGAATTGGCCAAAAGACAATCGGGGATAAATAAATAAATCCGCCAAATCACATTACGCGTTCTAAGACTGCAAATTTCGACTCACAAAGGATTTGTTAACGAGGTGTGATCTTTGTCTGTGACAGCAAAATCGTACAAAAATGTACAACCTAAAGGATTGGAGTCTAACTGGGATGTGAGAGAACGACTAAGTGATAACAGGATCTAACGTCCATGTTGTGGACGTTCCACAACGGTAAACGTAGCTATAAATGGATAAAAAGTATGGCGAAGTCCTTTAATTATTATAAAATGTAATCGCTGTGATGTAAGCGGAATAAAACACTGCTGTTAGAGGAAAATAATCAACTCCGGAGTGGCCACAGTATGTCCGAGCCATATCACATCACACTACACTACACCGGAGCGTTGCTGATTATTCCTTATTTAATATATAACTTATGTATTAGTCTGGATGGATTTGGGGATTTTGAAATGAAGTGATGTGTCAGACAGCATTCAGCACCACCGTCTGAGGGAATAGCTTTCAGAAGAACGGTGTTCATCGCCCCGGTACAGTTTCAGAGACTTGTAGAAGGCATGCTGAGGAGCAGTGAAGCTGTTCTGGTGGCTTTGTGATTCACTGAAAGAAAGAGCTCTGTGACTTTTCTTGGAGACATGATGCAACTTATACACACTTACACACTTGAATCATGGATGAGATCTGGTCCTTTAACTGATTCAGTCAGTGGTTGGAGGCAGTGTCTGTGCATGCAAATGATGGACAGCACTACCACCACTTCAGTGCACCTCCAACCAGCACACACACACACACACACTACCTTAGTGAGCTGTGCGATCTTCTTGCTCATCTTCAGATGCAGGTCCTGTGTGTACTCCATGGCCATGCCTGATCCTGAAGCGCTGTATTTTCCAGCAGGATTGTAGTATTGCTGCCATCCAGTTCCAGTCGCCATCTTCACCCAGTCCTTCACACGCTCTCAGTGGGTTTAAATCAATGACAGTGAAGGATGAGATGATGCTCAAGTGATGCTCAGGTGATGCTCTTTTCCCCCTTTTCTGTATCCAACCAAAGGAATTCACACGCAGCGAGAACCGTCCTTAATACCACTCATGTTTGTTTTTGTTGTATGTTTTCGTTTTTTTTTAAACCCAGCACTGCCTATACATATGATGTACAACCTATTTTAGTAAATTATTAACTCAATGCGGCGTTTCTTGTCGTTTTTTTGAACCTGCTAGAACATTTTGTTCGCTATTTTAATGACAGAAATTGATTAAGCCAGCTAGCACCGAAGGAGACCTGCTACATCCGAAAGCCTCTTTTCAGCTGTTCAAACGCCAAATTTATTCAGGCTTCTACAATAACAGAGAGTCGTTTGCTGTAAAAACGCGAAATATTTCGTCCTCCCTTACAAAAAAATATATACAAAAACAAAAAAAACAAAAAGAAAGCGAAGGAACGGAGAGAACCCGTTCAGTGCATTAGAGTCGGCTGAGTGTGTGACAGGCTGCGCGCGCGGCTGCTGCACTGACTCTGTTGCCATGGATCACCTCAACAGTTTACCTTACCCTCTCTTGCGTCACTTCCGCCTGCCTCCTGCGTGCGGAACCAAACCCCGCCTCCATGAGCCAGGGGGAGTCGTTAGACGGTCCACTTCACGTGTCAGTCAAGAAGGATTGACAGCATGACCAGCCAATCAGCGTGCCAGTATCAGCTCATCGTCTCGCAGGAGGCGGGACCTAAGGGCTTTAAATCGTCAATTTAGTATACTCTGATAAGATTTTATTACACAAGCTTGTCCGGTGGCTCTGTTACTCTGTAGAAGGATGTTTGTTTATTTTTTGCTCAGTCCATTTGTCCCTTTAGGGCGTAGCTTCACTGCAAATCAACGCAAATATATTTAATCCACGCTTCAATACTGATGGGCGTGGTCTCTTCCAGGATGACCCCGCCCCCATTCACAGGGCATGAGGAAACACTGAATGGGTTGATGAGGATGGATATGATGTAAATCATGTTATGTAAGAACTTGTGTTCCCTCTGTGATTAATAAAGTGATCAATCAATCAATCAATCAATCAATCTATTTTATTATTTTATTTTATTTTCCTAAATTTTTTATATTTCTATATTTATGCTCATAGTTGTTTACCTTATTAATATTCTTTTTATTTCTTGAATTTTTACTGTTATACTATGCACCAGTACACCAAGACAAATTCCTTGTACATGTAAACCCACAGTACTCAGCAATAAAGGTGATTCTGATCTATCTATCTATCTATCTATCTATCTATCTATCTATCTATCTATCTATCAGTGGTGGATCAGTGGTTAAAGGCTCTGGATTAGTGGATTACTGCAGCACCACCAAGCTGCCACTACTGGGCCCCTGAGCAAGGCCTTCTCAGCAGGTCCCATAGTACTGACAGGACGGGAGACTGGTGTATGAGGATTGTTCGACCTTAGAACAATAGATAGAATACTGGTTCACACTCACCATCCCTGAACAGCTATTGGAGGTTTTGAAATGAAGTGGAGTGACGTGTTAGACAGCATTCAGCACCACCATCTGAGGGAATATCGTTCAGAAGAATGGTGTTCATCGCTCCGGTACAGTTCCAGAGGCAGAGGAATGCATGCTGAGGAGTGCTGAAGCTGTTCTGGTGGCTTGTGGTCACGTTATGTTGACTTTTCTTTTAACGTGTCACCCATCTGTAGTGCTATCATTCATTCATTCATTTACTGATTTGTTCCAAGGGGTGTGGTTGCTATATGGTTTGACCAACAGTGATGACATGCCTTCAAATGAAGACTGACATTGGGTCTGCTTTAGCTTTATTTATGTTTGAGTGAAATAAAAAAAAAAATCCCACCAAATCTGAAAAACACTGACTTTCTTCATACTCACATGAGTACGTTGATAAATGCCCATCACTATAAATTACGCTGGACTAAAACTTGGAATTTCTGACCGCTGAGTAGGAAAAACCAAAGAAAAGCCCCCCTCATCTCAGAAATTCTACTCGGAAAGTCGGGACAGTCTCCTCAATGCCAAGTTCAGCACGTGACAAATCAAAATGGCTGCTTACAGCATCAATAGTAAACAACTTTAACACTGACTATACACTTCACTGTTTTGTGGAGGTATGTATACTTCACTAATCACAGCTAGCTGGCTAGATTTTCGTTTCCATGTTTTTTTCATACTTTGTAGCACAGAGGTTGAAAATGACATAATTCCAAGTTCTGACTTCCCACTTCCAAGTTATATCGAACACAGCTTTACTAACGTTCACGTTCATGTTCACAGCATATCTGCATTTAGTGAAGCCAGAAATTTCCATAAAAAGCAAAGCTCAGAGAGCCGATAATGACAAAATGGCGACGAAACGTGAAAGAGCAGCTCTTCAACATAGAGCGGAATCTTCCAGTAACACACGCTACTATAGACTCACACAAACTCCTCCTTCTTTTATAGAGTGCCATTTCTTTTGTCCTGATTGAACAGCTAGTCTGATTTGTATTAATTTATGGATTTGTTTTGGATCGTTTTCTGATGCTGAGTTTCACAATACTTTCATTAAATTTGTGTGTGATTGAAATAAATTGAAATAAATAAGCCGATCTCGTTGAGGTTCACATTACGATTAAGTTTACACGAGCTCGGGAGCTCACGCAGGACGCAGACGTTTTTCATTTTCACGAATACCACATTTCTTGTGATCCTGCGGACAATTTGTTAGTTTGATAAATTGTGTAGTTTATCATGATATTCAAGGATTTTTTTTTCAGATCTAGTGCTACTGAGCAGCCTCCAGTGTCTACAATATACATGATGTCCACTTGCTTATCTTCTACACTCTGTCCATCTTAAATTTGTCCTCAGATTCCAAAACACGAGTGTGTGATTATGCGGTTAGTGTATATTTGTGGGTATGGCATTTTGGGAAATGGCATTTTAATTCAGTAGGGAATTTATTTATTTATTAAGTTTGCAGTAATACTGCAGGCATTCGNCTGCAAAGGAAGCTGATGCAGTTCATTAAGCGGAATGATTCTGGGGTTGATTGAGAAGTTTTTTCTTTTTTTTCTTCTCGTAAAATAGGGCAAGACCTCATTTATTTGCCTGCTGATAAATAATGCATAACCCTTCCTCTGACTCTGACTCTAGCTACTGAAATATGCTCTTTTACTGCTACCGTTCAGAGGCTCGTATAGTAAGTAGTATATGTAGGCCAAGCAAATGATCCCAAACACAGGCTGCAGCGGAGACAGATCAGAGGTGTACCATGAGAGAGAATGGGATTGGGGTGAGCTGTTGTGCTTTGGGGAGGAATGATGATCGATCTTCTATTGTTCTCTTCCACATGACGAGGCTGCAAAGAAGCTTTCGCACCAACACTGGCACGCGATGACACACTAGTCCTAACACAGTGGGTGGGGATTGAAACTATTGTTGTTGTTGTTGTTTGGCAAAGCTCTCTTCAGTTTCACATGACAGATTTTGAACAATTCATGCTGCCTGAGAAAAGTGTCATAGCGAAGTCACATGGGTGTGACATGGTATGACAGGCTACATGTTGTTTAAAGGTTCTGCTTAATCTTATCATATGAGTCATTTAATGACTACTATATGAAAATGATCGCACCAGAAATCATAGCGTCAACACATCCGGTATTAGTACCCGGGTTCCAATGTTTTAACTACTATTCGAAGAAAAGAGCACCTGAAGGCACATGAAGTATACAAGGGGTTAGTATCCACCTCTAGCAATGATGAGAATAAAGAAAAAGTCCCCCAGGATCTTCATGACTGCGCTTCCTTCTCCCATTTTTAAAGTCAGCTTAAAATATACCTTTTCTCCTAACATTTTCCCCTGCCTTTTTTTTTTGGTGTGTGTGTGTGTGTGTGTTCACAGAGACCTTGAGGTTTAAAAAGGTACTAAATGGAGCACATGATTATATTACTGTTATGATAAATATTAAAATGTCCCTAATTACAGTATAAAGCAACCATAAAAACATAGAGGACGTCAATGATTTTTAAACACAGTCATTTAAAATCCACTAGCTAATGTCACCCAGATTTAATTAGAAAGAAAGAAAAAAAAAACATCAACAGACTAAAATGCATTTATTTTCAGCAACCCATAAATGATAGTTTTGAAATCTTTCAAATTATCCTTTTGAATTTCCACATACTGCTGTTTGGAGCTATGGATTGATGCCAGTGTAATAAGTCAGGGATATACCAATTTGATGCTGTTATCAGGCCAATAATGGATTAAAATAATGGATCAGTATTGGATTTGACGTGTTATGTTTAATGGTCACCCCTGGTATTTTGAATAATTTGGAAAAAGAAGTTCACAGAGTCACTTTTCACAAAGAGAACTTATTACAATTATTTGTTTTCATCTGATCTGTTTCTCAGTGTGAAAATGGATCTGGCCATCCTTTGTAGAAGCACTTAAGAGAAAGAAAATGATCAGTTAAGAATAGCGTGGTCAGTATTTTACTTGATACAGCTTACACAAATATTTGATGAAGCAAACAAAAAAAAAAAGAGTGATATGTTCTACTGTCTGTTTCTCTTCCTCACAGCGTTAATTAAATGCAACTGGAACCAGATTTCTTGGAGACATTTCTAGAGACCCTGTTGTTCTTATACCATGATGTGAGTAGGAGTACATTTATGAGCGCATTCATTAAAATTATGAGCACACAAACATGCTTATTTCAGAGACAATTTAATAAGAAGACATGATGCTGGCTTACAGTATATTAAGCTACAGAAATGCATAAGCACCAGTTAGAGACCTACAGGTTTAAATTTCTTAACCACACCCCCTTCTACATACATTTAGTCTTAAAAGGCTAATAAAATATTCTGAATAGAGAAAGCACTCATCATCGTGTAAAAATACAGTCAGTCATGCTGACTTAACGTATTGCTAGAAGCACCAGGATGTGCAATCTAACATGATTAGTCAGGGAAATGTGATCATCTGCTCCACCCTTATACGATGCCGTGTCATAGATCTGTAGCGCATATAGAGTGCTCGATGATAGAACATTTAATATACCTAATGCATAACACTAACATACACATACATTAAAAAAGAAAAAAAAAAGTGGTCTGCGGGACTAATTGCACACGTTGTCATGGTTTTTCTGCTGAAGTACCCGAGCCCTTTTATAAGGGCATTGTGAAGTGAAAAATGCCATGTCTTTCGAAAATAGGACGCTCGTGGCCATGAGGAGAGTTGCTAGGCAATGACTCATGTCTTAGCCCTGAGAGGTTCAAATGTTAACAGAGAGGTGGCATAACTCTTTTTCTCACTTTGCAAGATGCATGTTTGCCGGAGATCTCCGGATGAGCGGCTGTTCATGACCTTGTGACGCCGTCATCCCACGCAGTGTGATGGAGAAACGCTGTTCGTCTGTTGTACTGCTGAGGCAGCTGGTGGAGATTCTGACTCCAATTCAAACGTTCACGCAACATTTCTGATCACGCAAATGTCACCAAAGGAAGGCTGTGTCTTCAATTCTTACAGTCGAGGCCAAGAGTTTATATACACCTAGGCTAAATACGATTCACCGACTCCACACATTTCCTGTTCGCATACTGTACGTGTCTTTTGGCAAGTCTTGTTTGTTCACGTCAGAGGTCAAACAATCGATAAGAAACAGATTTACTTCAGCTTTAATGCATAATATCAGAATTCCTATGGGTCAAAAGTTTACACACTCCAAGTTGACTGTCTCTGATGTAATTACTTTTTAGAAGTTTCTGATTAGGGGTTAATTTGCGCCATCGATTCCATATGAAAATACAAGCAACTCAGCCAAAACCTCAGAATAAAAATTGGCGCTCCACACACGATTGTTGCTGATTAAAAAGGTGGTTAAACTAGCAGGGTAGCTGGCGAGTATTTTCCATTGAATTAATGCAATGAAGCAGTGAATGATCAAAATAGCTACATGGAGCAATATGGGGTCTTCGTTATTTTGAAACATCCATCTACAGCTAGGTTGTAACCAAAGGTACAACAGCCCCTAGAGCACCCACTGCAAAACAGCCCCAAGCTATTCCTAACCATTACCATGCTTTACAGTGGGATTGGGGATATTTCTTTTCTTGGTAAATGAGATTTTTCTTATATGCAGTTCCCAGCATTCTGACGGTGCGAGTTGGCAGAAAGTTAAAGGTCGGTCTTATCAGAGTCCAGTAGACAATACGATGAGATAAGAAAGACACAGTGGTAGAAGGCAGCAGCTTTTCTTCATTTAGATTCCTCTGCTCTTGCCTGGGCATGTAGCTTCTAACCTTCCAGCCTAGCTTCTAACCTTCCATACCATTTCTAGATTATAAACATTATTTAAAAAAGGATTACCGCAGAACAATATTGTGCTTTAAGAAACAAAATCCATGTAATTGCCAAACAGTTATGAAAATGATTCTTTCTTACTGTTGTTTAGGGGTCCAGGTCCACTTTAAGGACCCCAAAAGCTGAAGGATGACCTAAATCTGTTTTTAGGAGGAAATGTGCTTAGGGAGGTGTAACATTGTCTCCATTATTATTACTCTCAGAGATAAGGGAAGTACCTTTCTTTGTCACTGGTTTGCAACTTTAATATGTATCTTTCAGCTGGAAATGTGTTCCTAGCGTACATTTAAAAAGATGTAAGGTAGAGAATTGGATTGTAATTACCTTTTAGAGGAAAGCTGTAAAGGTACTCTACAAGGCACAGTACAGGTTAGTACCCTTTTTCTGAGAGTATAAGTTTTAGGAGGATAATACATTCACTCTCGAGATAAATATTGTCAATATTGATTGTATTCCAGAGACACTAAATCCTCATGCAAAGGAGGCAAATTTTCTCCTGTTGACTTTTCCACTGTGTTTTTTGAATTAGTAACAAGGGCACTTTTGATATTTGAGGTCGGTACACAAATGCAGAAGCTCGTATCTTTTAATGAACAACAATGAAAGACAAACACATTGTTTTCCCACTAGATTAGCCAGACTACAGATTAGTTCTTATGTCTGTGCATTTTTAAAAATGGCTGATTAGCCATATTTTGCATGTAATTGTCAAAACAGCTATTCTGCTGTCTGTAATGGCCGAAACGCAATGGCCCATTAGCAAAAGTGACAATAACACAACTGTGCATTGTGCAGTTTTCATTGTTAAATACTTACCTGCATCATAGCACGTCAGTCTCATATTATTTCTTTATTCAGCGAAGAAACACATGTAAGAT
>JAKKZN010000019.1:13640287-13656335 GCA_033441825.1 Pangasius elongatus | reverse complement strand
TTTTGTTAATCCATTTATTTCTGTAAAGCTGCTTTGTGACAATGTCCATTGTTAAAAGCGCTATACAAATAAATAAACTGAACTGTGAGCTAGCTCACCAGCTAGTCGACATGCTATAAAGTGAGCATCATGTAGCCTTATAAACACCACCCTTAAGTATAGTGTTACTGACATTTCTGACATCCATACTAGCATAGTCTGTACCCCAGGACGTAACAATAAGCTAATAAAGGAATTAAAAGAAAGAGACTGTCACTGTCATCCACAGCCATTGAGTTTGTCATTTTTACGCATCTTGACTGCTTGCTGTTTAACACCATCCCACCCTGAGCCACACGCATGGGCTGCATTTACATAAATAAGTTGTCAAGTTGTCAGTTCTTCAGAGAACATGGCAGTTAGTGTGTCTGTACCAGTGTCACACCGGCGTCAACGTCAAGCTACTACCTTCTTTGCTTCCGGAGGAATACGGTATGTATGCTAATGTATCAGTGTGCTAATAGGATGCATGGTAGTTTTGTCACTTTTTTTTTTTTTACACTCAAAACGAGTAGAGCAGTTTGGACAACAGTACCTCCTAGAGTTGAGCACAAAAGTTTGCATACCACTAGGATCAAATAAAAAATAAATGACGTAGTAAGTAATAAAACCGAACAGGGTGTACTGTCATAGGAACATTTCGGGTTTGTCTTCATCTCTTAAGATCTCTTAAACTCAGGTTTATATGAGACAGAGCACAGAGTGAACAGACGTTTGCTATTTTCTCATCAATTCTGGCTCTTTAGCTAACAGAATACAATAACATCACGAGTATTAAGTGTTAAAGCATCTTCCTGCCTCACCACAGACATGGACAAATTAACATTATCTCTCCATGATGCATGAAATTAACTTTTGAAATAAGAAGACTGCTCACTGCTAAATTAATTCATCTCATTTAGCACACGTTTGGCAATTTGGTAGAATAAACCAGTTGAAGAATGATTGTTCAGTGAGCTGTCAGAGTCATGGACATCACGCTCGTTGTTGCTCTTTTGGACACTGATTGTTGTGACAGCTTTGTATCTCACGTCAACCTCCAACCTGATGGGCAAGACCTTGATTTATTTGTTTTAATGTGCAGCACTTTGTAAGAAATCGACAGCCCAGATCAATACACAACTTTGTAATAAGGCAGAAAACCAACAGGAGGTCGCCGCATAAATTTCCACATTTTATAGCGTATCTACACAGAAACTGGAGAAAATTCTGCTAAAACAAAACGGAAATGAATTCAGAGACTTGTACGACACAAGTGTTTAATTCTCAGTGATTACATGTGTAGTGTAATTGCTGTTTTATCATGTATGGTAGGCTGAGAGACTTTTCAAGAGTTATAAAAAGCAATATATTGACAGAGAGAGGATTATGCTAATAGATTTTTGTTTGCATAAGACATTACTCATGAAACAAAGGGAGATGAGAAGAAACTCTTCCCACAAAGTGATAGATCGTTATGTAAAGCAAGAGGCTCATTTAAAAGGGAGGAAAAAGTAGATGTGGCTGCTGCAGGCACGAAAAAAACGAAGTGCAAAATTGCCTCCGGTGAAGAAAGATGGGTCAAGGCAACATTTTATTAAACACACATATACATAGGCAGTGATAATGCTGACTAGAACATCTCGGGGGTTTCTTGTTTATTGAATAATCGCTGCTGAGACTGCAATATCGTGCTGTGCCATATTGGAGGAATATAGAGCTGAGTGGATTTGTATCTTCGTTTTATTGAATGACTCCACTGCTGTTGTTGTTGTTGTATTACCTACCATGGAAATGGATGTAAAAATGCTTTACGCTAGTCTCAATCTTTAAGTCTATTTCGAAAACCAATTTGTTTAGTCAGGGATTTTGTTAAAAGTAAGATTTGAATGATTGGAGTCACCTATACAAAGCTATATACAAAGCTCCACACCCAGAACCTACAGCGGTTCAATGAGAGTTAGCATGCTAACTAGAGTTCAATGAGAGTTAGCATTGACGATAATGATAAACATGCAAACTCTGGCTCTTGAAAACTGATGAGGATGGTCAAGAGTAATGAAAAAGACACATCTACTCGATTCGTTACGTAAAGCTGGCCATTCAAACAACAGTTTTATGTACAGTAGATTGTAGGTTCCTGTCCAGGAGGAACGTAGCTACAGCAATTCTTCATCCAGCTTCATCCCCTTCACCAATTAAAAATGACTTCATCTTGGAAATGCACTGTCGGTGTTTATTCTGGTGTCGATGTGTTTGTTGTCATTAATTTTTTATGAAACACAGAGTGATTTTTTTGCTCACAAGAGAATTATCAGGCTGTGCTGTGCTCTTGCTGATTTCAGAATAAGATAGGGATGGAGTAAGGGTGCGCTGAGGAATGTCCATCCAAACACGAATATGCACTCTGGACCTTCTGGATATTCTTTGTAGTAATAACACATTTTAAAATGGTCTATTGCACCTTTAAAGAGCTTTTCTCTTAAATACGTGCACAGATATGGAGGGTACATGAACAGTTATGATGCTGTCTCCCAGTCTCCATCACATGATCACTCCAGTTTGGTGAAGATCGAGTGCCAGGACGCTTTCAGTGCCTTCATGACTGTGTTACCTCCTGGCTCTCCCTTTTAGTTATGCAGTCATAGTTAGAGCTCAGAGTTTAGGGTTTGAATTCAAATACAGTTATGAATAATTGGAGTACTAAACATATATAAATAGTGGAATTGCATTACACCTACAGTATACTATACGGTAAGTGCTTACCAAATAATCTGTTCTCTCTGTCAAGCTTGATGTGATGTCAGTGCCTGATCCAGACATACTTCTCCCTCCAGACCTGCTTGATTCATCCCAGTGCTCTGTTTCTGCTTTTGTGACTCACTTTCTGTTGTGTATGGTCTCACACAGATACCCTAAAGACTTGCTTTTCCCAAAAACAGACTGTTCCTATGTTTCACCCTTGCTTTGGTGTATAATCTCACCTGTATACTGTAGATTTGTATCTAAAAGCTGCTGCTACAATCATATAGACTGTCCTGTGTTCATCCCAGGACAACCTATAATCACACTTAGCTCTTTTTTTGTCTTCGTTACTCTTCCACACCTGTATAATGTAATGATTTATAATGATGGTGTCATCCAGAAGAGGATGGGCTCCCTTCTGAGGCTGGATCCTCTCAAGATTTCTTCCTCATATCGTCTCAGGGAGTTTTTCCTCACTGCTGTCACGTCTGGTTTAATTATAAAGCTACATCCAGATTTCTGTAAAGCTGCTTTGTGACGATGCCTGTTGTTATGAAAGTGTTTTGAATCAGATTTAGCTTTATGCAAAGTTCATTTCCATTCTCGATATTTAAGTTTGATAGATAGATAGATAGATAGATAAATAACAGATTGCTTTCCACAAGGGTGATGTCTGGAAAAAAACAAACTTCACTGACTAACACTTTCCCATCATCATGGCAGTGAATTAACTCATTTACTTAATTTATTGCCTTATGTTCCTTTTATTACAGCCAATTATGGAACTAAATCAAGCAAAGCGTGACTCCAATGCTCCAAGGTCATTTGCCTTCATTCATTTTTATTGAGACATGTTTACAGACAAGGAGATCTGGGAACAAATCTCCAAGTGTATTCATACTTTATAGAGCATATATAAGATATACGAGCATCGGCACTAAGTTTTAAATGGCTCTCCTGCCCCATTTACCTGGCCTTTTTTGAGTAATGTGATACACTGGTTCATTGCTCATTTAAATGGGTGGATGTTAAGGTTATCTCATAGCACACCATGTGCAGGAGCCTTCCTTTCTCACATCTCCTCCTTTCACCACCGTGATGTCCTAAGGGAAGAACCTGAATGAGGTTTTGTGTCCTTTTGGCAAGAGATCTGAGCCAAAACTGTTATTATGTGCCCTTTTCAATGTCAGCCTCCCAGCAATAAAAAAAGGATTGTGAGGTTTCTATTCCCTTGGTTTTGTGTGTTTTAGGGAACACAAAAAAGAAAAGAAAAGAAAGAAAGAAAGAGCAAAGTGCAAAAATATTCAGCTGAGATGGAAAAGCTGTCTTATTGATCAAATGAAACTTGATACATGACTGTTAATAAACCTATGTCCTGGTTAATTCAATTCAATAAATTTATGACTGTATGGTGTTTTTAACAATAGATATTGTCACAAAGCAGATGTACTTTACAAAAATCCAGATGTAGATTTAGATCCCCAATGGGATGAGGAGAAACTAAGATGACATGAGGCAGAAACCTTGGGAGGAACCAGTCTCNTGTACAAACAATTTTTCATATAAAACCAAATTCACTGTAGAAAATAAGCCATTCTTTTGTGAAACATTCCGATTATTTTGAGAATTTATTTTGATCAAGATTACATTACAACTGATGGAAACAGGTTTAACCAAATTTAATACTTGCCCTTCAGCAAGCAATCAGTTCCCAAAGTGACTTTCACGCTGCAGTAAATTACACTGTGTATGGGTATGAAATTATTCTATTTGCTTTTATTTATTCAGCTGACAGCACAGCAGGTGGAGTGTTTCTGCAGCTGCTTGACTTGACTTCTGCTGAAGATATAATCTCATATTTTTGGGAAGGAGGCAAGACATGTTTTTGGCATCCTTCACCAATGTGGGCAAGATGCTCCTTTATTTCTCCAAACATACCTTCAGTGATTGTGGCCAAAGAGTTCTATTTTTAATTCCTCAGGCCACAGATATTGTTTTGCATATTATAGATGTTCACTTTTGTGTTGAGGTCACAGGAAAGATTTTCTTCTGATGACTCTCCCATGCAGATCATGTTTGTGCAACCAACACAGCAGTGTATAATGGTGCTCCATCACTCCTGTTTCAGCTAATCCTTCCTACAGTTCCTTAGTGTCATTTGGGGGTCTGTACAGCAGAAGAGCAGTTATATCTGAGAGTTTTCTTGGGCTTCCAGATCTTGCCTTGACTTTCACAGTTCCACTCAATTGCCATTTCCTAATGTCATTACAGACAGATTTTCAGACCCTCAATCAGCTGATTAGACAAGGCCATGGCTGTTGAGTGTTTAAAGATTGAGAGAACATTCTGATTAAGTGAAAATGCAAGAAAATGTATATTAAAAATCTGCACCAAAAAAAAAAAAAAAAAAAAAAAAATGCTGCTAGTAGGTTGTGTTTACTTTTTTCACTTCAAATCAACCAAATACTTAATTTGGCCCTCTAACTTTTGCATACAATTGTATATATTTTCATTTTGAAATAAATTTAAATAATTTGATTCACAAACGAATGCAATTTACACAGACCACATAAGCAGAACTATTTGTAAAGAGATCCATTCTCACATGCTTGATGCCATGCAATTCCTATAGCACCTTCTCAGTTTATCTCATACTTGGATACATTGCAGATATATATCTTTCGGGTTTTAGAGCTTTGCATAGTACTGCGTCAGCTGAAGGTCACAAATCGCATTTTGTTATCTACTGATACTGGATCGTCTGCTGTCTTGATATTGTAAGATCAAGTAAGTGCAGAATTTGATACTATCTATCATGAGATTCTCTTAAAATGCATTGGCGTACAGGGTCTGGCATTACAGTGGTTTACTTCTTATTTAAAGGGTCAGACTTTTTCTGTTGTCACTGGGTCCTTTTCCTCATCACCTGCACGAATTTCTTGTGGTGTACCACAGGGTTCTATTCTGGGGCCTCTTTTGTTTTCCCTTTATATGCTTCCTCTGTGTTCCATATTTCAGAAATGTAACATTACATATCATTGGTATGCTGATGATTTCCAACTTTACCTTCCGATTAAACCAGATGATACTCGTTCATTTGACCATCTCTTTCCATGTCTAGCTGAAGATGGCAAGTAACGTCCCTACAGTTACTTAATGTCCCTAAGTAACAATTTGAACAGTCATGCAAAAATCTTGGGGTTTGTTTTGATCCCCTTCTCCAATTTGATAAGCAAATTAATGCTGTTGTAAAGAGTAGCTTTCTCCAACTTAGATCTCCTGCAAAATGAAAACACTTCCTTTCTTGTAAGGACTTTGAAATTGTGACCCATGAACTCATTTCATCTCAGTTGGATTATTGTAATTCCCTGTATGTCGGTCTGCCTCAGTCCACCCTGTCTCGGTTGCAGATGGTTCAAAATGTGGCAGTCAGTACTGTTAATGGGAACAAAGAAAAGGGATCATATTTCTTCTATTCTTGCCTCATTGCATTCCTGATTAAATTAAATTTGATTTTAAGATTCTTCTATTTGTATACAAGACACTGCACAAAATGGCTCCTGACTAAATCTTTGATCTCCTTCAGCTATACATGGCCCCTTGGTCACTAGGATCATGTAGTCAACTTCTTTTGTCTGTTCCTCATTCACATTGTAAATCTAAGGGAGATCGGGCTTTTTCTGCTGCTGCCCCTAAACTCTGTTGCAGTCTACCTTTTAACATCAGGGCTTCTCCAACATTTAAAGGTACTGTTGTTATTATTGTCTTTGTTAGATACTATATTTCTTAATGTAAAGCACTTTGGGTCAACTTCTATTGTGTTAAATGTGATGTGACTTGACTTGAACAAAATTCCTGACAATGCGACAATATATTTGAGCAACATTGCTTGTTTAATATTCATCATTCACTGGCATCATTTTTTTTTTCCTGGTTTGTTTATTTGCAAATACACAGAATACCATTCCACCTGGAGGAAACAGCAGGGAAAGAGAACAGACTGCTGCACAATCATTTTTTCATCATAATATCTCTCTATTCAGTGTGCAAAATACAGCTGAATATGTGCAATATTTCAATGTTTTCCATTGCCAATGTGTATTATTATGTCTTCCTCTTTTCCATTTCTATACCACTCACGTGTAAAGTAATTCAAAGGTTGCTGTGAGGACCATGATTTTGTAATACATTGCTTGACATGGCAATTCCAGTTTCTATGAATATACAATTTGGAACACGTATAATAATAATAATAATAATAATAATAAAGGAATGAAAAATGCAGGGTTAGAAGAAAATAATCAACAATGGCGTTGTGGCAAAGTGAAGTTACTGCTCCCATCATGAAGCTGATTAAACACATCCAAACCAAAAGGTTTTATTTCTTTCCTACAACAGCAGTTTGCCAATAATTACATATTTTTTTAATTAAATGAGAATAATTTGTGTCCACTTTTAGTTACATTTATTGCTGTGGAACATCCGCAAAAGAAGTGACCTCCTGTTATCACTTATGCTACAGCAGCCTTAAACAATCGTTCATGCACCAGCCTCTTTCTCTCTAGAAAATTAATGACAAAAATCAGACAGATTGTCATGTGGCCATGAAACAGCGAAGCATAAACTTAAAAACTTTTAGAAAACAATATGGTTTTATATCGCGATAAAAAGCGAGAACATTGGAGACTCCTTCCAAAAATGCAACAAAAACTATATTTCACTATATCAACAAATACACACTTTAATTATCTGTTTATGTGAAGCATTCACCGTACAAGTCCCTAGTGTAAGTTGTTACTGTAGAAAGGATAACATATTAGAACAAGCGCATTAATATAAACCTGTGATATGTCTTACAGCCAGAACTTTCCGAGCTGCTGTTATCCCCCTTTTTCCTACGCCTCATGATGCTTTGCGCAAATTATGGGAGTAACTTCCGTTAAGACGTAAACAAACCTTTCGCAGAGGTTTCGCTAGTCATTCATTCAATAAGGCTCAAGATGTGGAATCACACTCTGACAGATCTTATAAAGGACAACTTCAGCATGCCCGTCCCTTCCTTAATAGAGGAATGGGGGGACGATTTAAAGAAGTGGTTGCGGATAACTTACAGTGGCATATTTAGCTATTTTGTTGATTCAGTTGCTTGAGACGGTAAAGCAGTGAGCAATTTGAAGAGCTCGGAGGCTTACCAGTACCTTCACAGTAATAACATCAGTCGTGTATTACTGAAGGATGTGGGAAATTATTTTGTGCACTTAAAAGCTGATGTAGAGCCAAGTCAAAGCCTGAACATTTCACACCATAAAGCTTGGGTTTTAGTGACAACGTCAGGCGTCACACAGCCTTCGGGGTGCTCATGTATTGCAGGTCCTGGGTGCACTTGTAGTCATACAGCTGCAATACTGTGGAAGGCCACTAAATTAAGTATAAAAAGATGATGATGATGATGAATATTATTATTGCTAGTATTAATATTAGGCTTGTAGTAGTAGCATTATCTGAGCTCTACTAGCGTTTTATACCTAGAGCCTTAGGAGGAGTCCACCTTAAGTGAAGAGAAGTGACTTTGTGGCCAAGTGTGGTGACCCATACTCGGAATTTGTGCTNGCCTTGCTCAAGGGTCTCACCTCAGTCGTGGTATTGAGGGTGGCAGAGAGCACTGGTCATTCACTCCCCCCACCTACCATCCCTGCCAGACCCGAGACTCAAACCCACGACCTTCAGGTTCACCTTCAGGATACAAGTACGACCCTCAGACCATTAGGCCACGACTGCCCCGTCTTTAGGTCTTTAACTATAGGTCTGTGTATGTAGCACTCTTCTTTAAGCCACAAATTCAGTTTTGTCTGGTTGTAAGTGCAGCCACGAACAGCACACGTTGTTCCTGAGCTTCGTAATGAGAGTTTAACAATTCCCGCCTGAAGCAACAAACAATATTAGTTTTTAACACACACGAATCACGACATAAACAACACCTACTGCCGTCAGAGCAAGTCAGTCAATGTTGTGCTACCACTTCCGGCGGAAGTACCCATAATCGTTTTTACAGCAGTGACCCCAGGAAAAAAGATGGATAGAACATTAATCAACACCTTCTGACCAATCAGAATCAAGCATTCAACAGCACTGTGGTTTAATTGATGACCAGTGGCTCTCATGCTCTGAAAAAACACAAACTGTAACATGTAAAAGCTGTAAAAAGTGAGAGAATCCTCATGATGTACAAGTTGCACACACTGCTAGAGGGTGCTGCTGTTATGTAAAAACCCTGCATGTCTCCATACTGATGTAACAGCACCACCCTGGTCTGGCACGAGTGATGATTCACCCACGCAGAGCTGAATTTTATGCCATTGATCACTAACAGTATGGAAACAAACAGCCCCAGCTGCGTTCTACAGGGGTTTCCTTCTCTTCCTCTCCAAGAGCAAACATGGCCTCTGATCTCACACTGTTCTCACGCTGGGTTCTGATCTTTTCACATAATTGTTTTGGAACAGAGAAAAGCAATGCAACATTTCGCCCGTCAGAATTTAACAATCAATTTGTTCCTTTCAGGTCAAAATGACTCATTTGACTCAGATGTTGACTCAAATGATAATCACAAGAGGAAACTTTAGACCATTTTGAAAAATCTTGTTCATATTTCTTGTTCATATGGATTATGCTCATGACTATGACACTTTAATAGAAACATCTCTAGCCCTGCTCATTCTTTATCCAGTTATCCAAATCAGCAGCAATCGTGTGGCAGCAGCGCAATGCATAAACTCATCCTGTCTGGTTTGTCGATGTGTTCCACTGTATACTTCTATGTAACTGCGATGGCAATAAATGTCTATTTGTTTTTTAACGTGGGAGTTAACAAGAAGTATTAAGAAACTTTGCTTCATAAAAGGAAGGTAGTAAAATCACTACGCTATAAGCTGTCATTTTTTTCCCCCAATCTCCCTTATGTATAAATCTTTATTTCTCCTTTAAACGCTTCTCTGCGTGAAGACTCAATGGATGGGTGATTAGCGTCTGCCTTAGGCGAAGCTTTGCCTCTATATGAAATCTATTTAATTCTTTGCTTGTAGAACCAAGCCGATTTAACAATCTCAGCTCATTTATGAAGCTATAACACATCAATCCACATCCTCCTGCAGCTCCTTCTTTCACTCCAGGGTAAAGGCAGAAAATTGCAGTGAAAGTCTCAGACTGCACTTGTGCAGATTCAATACTCAATGAAAAGACACACGCTGTGCGTTTTACCTGTTTATAGCTCACACCAGATTGTGAAAGTACAGAAATGGCGGCATACCTTGAAGTGGGTTGTTTTTGAACAGGAGGGTATAATTTAACATGCAGAAAGCAGGAGGAGGTTTAATTTGGTTTCCCAATGCATATAACATGTGTATTATTGTTCTGCCTGTTTTCCTGTGTTTTGCCCAGGTTGGGTTTGGCTGCGTTCCCAATGCACATTTATTTACTGCGGGAGAAAAAAGGTGTATGCACGATAAATAATTCGGACAGATTTCCCATATTTTTGTCAAGCTAAAAGAAGGACATGGCCATTCCAGAGCACTGAGGTGGAAAAGTGTCCTTGTTGCATTAACCACAGCAGCAAAGGTGATATAAAATGAAGAAATAAAGAAATATATGACGAGGGCAATAAAGTCCTCTGGCAACATACGATTACTGTGAGAGGATTGTGTCAACATTTTATTTGGATAGTCTGCTTTTAGACCCTATAATCACTCAGCAAACCATTTAGAGACTGGCAGGAAACCTGCTGACAGTGACACTGCCAGAAACAGCCCATTAACTGCTTCTCAACAGATTTAACATGACATGGAATTAAATAGAGTACACACTGCATATTTACCAAATAAATGATGACAGTCAATATACAACATATTGCTAACACTTTACAATAATAGTGCATGAATAATCATAGCTGAATTAACACTTACTTAAATATGAACTAATGATGAGTTAAATCATGTACTAGTCATGAACTAATGAAGAGCTAACCTTAACTACAGTATGACTCTTATAAATTCATGCGTGAATAAAGACCACCGTAAGTACGTTAGTACATGTTTGTTAGTTAATGTATTAATTAACACGTAGGAGTAAACTAAATCAAACATGCTCTATATGAAAGAATATGAATTAAGCGTGCCTTAACTCATCATTAGTTCATATTTAAGTGAGTATTAATTCAGGTATTAGTGCATGATTATTCATGTACTCTTATTATAAAGTGTTACCAATATATTCAATGTCATATATTCTATGGATCTAGAACCAATTCCTGGGATCATAGCCAAACCAGCATGTTTTCTGGAAGTGGGAAGAAACCCACGCTGACACAGAAAGAACATGCCCAGAAACTCGACACAGACAGTAATTCGAGCTCAGGACCGACCCAGGAGCCATGGATATATTGTTAGCTGCGATATAAGAGGAATAAGCCGCTTGAGGTGTGCTGTTATAAGAAAATAATCAGTGATAGAGTTGTGTGATGAGGCCCGACACGAAGTGGAGTTACTGTTTTCACTCCTGTCAGAGTTAGTTAGTAGTACCAAGCTAGCAACTTAACGTGTGTTAGCCTAACACTTTGTATTCTAGATACTAGCTAGCTAGCAAGCGGAAGCAAGAAAGTGCACAATTTGACTAAATCCAGTTAAGTAGAATTAAATTCTTACCAGGGTTTTGGGTGCGTTTATCCGTTTTCCACCACAGATAGACACAAACACTTCATGACTGCCACCTGTTCATGACTCTTATGACAATATTTATGTTAATTACCTAATTTAGTTACATAAATTGCAGTTCCTGTTCTTTTCACAACACACAGGGACATCCTGCAATTGCCTGATACATAAACCTTTTAACCAAATGATAGTGAAGTGCACTTTTCTTCATATCTATTTTTTTTTAAAAATCACGAGGGAACTCCGGTCTGCTGGGGCACCCAAGGGATCATTTCTACCACAAGAAATGGCCCTGGCTGCTGTTCTAGAAATTGAATCAACACTCTCCAAGCAATCACAATCGAGAGTATATAGGCACTGTTCCTCTGTACTACAAACAAACAGCTTGTAGACGTTCAACAAACCATCAACTCACTGTCAGCAGATTTACCAGTGCATTATTCACCCTACACTGATCTTCCTGTACATACTGATAAATAATATAATTTATTCTTGATTCCTTCCCTTTTAATCAGAGATATTTGACTACATAGAACAATATTCCAGTTGGACAAAATGGCATCATGATCCAGAAGATTGGGCACTTCACTGATTCATGTGAAGTCTACCATTTTTAACTAATTACTGTATGACTCACTTGGAGGACTATGTTAAAACAACTCTGTGCTATTTTACTACATTATTGTATTGAAAGTTAAAATTCACGTGTACTGAAATCACTGTAATCTTTCCTGTCCAAATGTACAGTACATCATTCATACACACATCATTTTATGCATGATTAGCCACAAATAGAGGGTCTGAAAGCCCTCAGGAGTCAATTTCTTGACTTTCATTTCACTTTCACTTGACTATTCTCAAGCAGAGCACAGATTACAATAAACTCTTTATGTGTAACATTTATCAGTCATCTATACAAATTAAGCTCATCTGGCAGCCAATAATTCTTAAAACCTAACTGTGATAGGCAATGAAAGAACGTGCTTAAGCTCATAAGTCTTATTATTATTCGCTATTAAAAAATGATGTCAAAAGGCTATCCATTTACTGGCAGCAGTATATTTCAAAAGCCGCTAACGCATGGCTGGTTTTTCTTTAAAGCAAATATAAGAGCTGATTTAGTGAGTATGCCATACTTCTCTCTGACAGAGACATTTTATACATTTATCCCTTTCTAATGATAAAAGTCTATATCTGCCATTAAAGGGAACACAGGCTGAAAGACTGATTTTCACACTGCTTTTAAATGGTTATTTTGATTCCTTTTGACAACTGTTATCACAACACATGGTCTTGCCAGGCACAGGCAGACTGTTAATGTGCTACAAAGAAGTGTAGAGTGTGTTATTCTGGTAGTTAACACCATTTACACATAGCATCTCACTCAAAAAGGTTCTATATCACAAATATAGTCCTGCTGATTGAAAGCCAAGAGACTAATCTAAGAGTTTGAGTGTTGAGTCCTATGTGTAAAAATAAATATAAAACCTTTAAAAGATCCCTGACAAAGCATCCCTGACCTCCAAATCCCACTATCTCCTCAAAACAAACATGAGCTCTGTAAGAAGAGAAAGAAATGCAGAGCAAGTACCTTTGTATAGAAACACGCAAAGAAAAGACCAAAATACAAGAAAATGTGGAGGAAATACTGGTTGTGGAGACGTGGGCAGTGAGGGTTGTCTGTTCTGCAAAGAGAACTGGAGGTACAGTGCAAAAAAAAGTAGTTTTTTTTTTACAGCATGCTGCAAGGAATGTTTTTATATGTGCTGTTCCTAATGCCCATTTGGGTATGACAAAACAAATAATTTCTTGTAGAAGCAATATTATTGTGCCCTTTCTCTCATCGCAGAGGGTATCATACTATAGGAGTCATCACCAAGAAAAAAAATGCTTGAAAACATCAGAGGCTTTGTATCACTAAACCATTGTAGTCACCAAGCTGGGGGGTGTAGTCACTGAGCTGGGGGGTGTAGTCGCCAAGCTAGGGGGTGTAGTCACTGAGCTGGGGGAGTATAGTGAGAAAGCTGGTGGGTGTAGTAGCCAAGCTGGGGGGTGTAGTCACCAAGCTGGGGGGTGTAGTCACCAAGCTAGGGGGTGTAGTCACTGAGCTGGGGAGAGTATAGTGAGTAAGCTGGTGGGTGTAGTAGCCAAGCTGGGGGGTGTAGTCACTGAGCTGGGGGGAGTATAGTGAGTAAGCTGGTGGGTGTAGTAGCCAAGCTGGGGGGTGTAGTCGCCAAGCTAGGGGGTGTAGTCACTGAGCTGGGGGGAGTATAGTGAGTAAGCGGGTGGGTGTAGCAGCCAAGCTGGGGTTGTAGTCACCAAGCTGGGGGTGTAGTCACTGAGCTGGGGGAGTATAGTGAGTAAGCTGGTGGGTGTAGCAGCCAAGCTGGGGGGTTTGCTCACCAAGCTGGGGGGTGTAGTCACCAAGCTGGGGGGTGTAGTCACCAAGCTGGGGGGTGTAGTCACCAAGCTGGGGGGTGTAGTCACTGAGCTGGGGGGTTTAGTCACCGAGTTGGGGGTGTAGTCGCTGAGCTGAGCTGAGAATATGCATAGAATGAGGACAGAAGTTGTAAATGTTTTTACATCAACCATATGGTGGTGTGGTGTGATGCAGCCACACAAAGTGGAGCTACTGTTACCATCCCAAAGTAACAGTATGTCCTGAAGTGTTTTATTCCTCTTATACCTCTTATACAATATTCCCACAAATAAAATGGTTTACAATTAATCAATGACGTCAGATTTTTTGTGTGTTTATAGCTACATTGCTCACGTACATTATAGCAGCTACAAACTGTCATTCCCTCAACAGGCGTATTATTTTTTTTTAAATCTCTTTTAAAGTTAATAAGACAAAAATGTACTAGGAACCAGCACGTTACCCAGCATATTCTGTCAGAACTGTTGTTCATGAAAATTAATCAGAACCTTCTGACCAATCACAATCAAACGTTAAACATTATTCAGAGTATTCAACGCTGATGAGTGTTTTTGTGAGCCTTTGTATTTCTATGCTGAAAGCTCTTTGCAATCAAGAGACCAGAATAAAAAATCTGATGATCGTGTGTAAAATATAAAACAGCAAGACATTTTATGCTTACAAGCACCCAAGAAGATCCAGGTCCCTTCTCACACTGCCTAGAAAGAGAGTCTGTTTATCTTTTTTGTGCTGGAGTGTCTCGTACATCACCTGTCCACAGAGGAGGAAAAGTCCATTGTCTTATTGCTGAAAGGCAGCATGAACCCTTGTGTTTACAGAACAACTGGTTACAGTGCTTCTAATGTCAGCCACAAAGCATGACATGAACCTCCTGTTACAGAGAATCTTGCCATATTGTCATGAATCACCACATGGCCATCTTTTAGCTTCTCATTTATTAGTTAACAATTAGAAACTCATTATCTCTACAGTGGTTAAAGAAAAATTCCATGATGGTGGTGTGGTGATGTATTTTCCTGTAACAGCACATCCCAAAGTGTTTTATTCCTTTTATACCACAGCTACTTAATAATGTTTAACAAGACAACAAAATGCAGATCTTCATGTTACTGAGAAACCAGAAAGTACAAAATGTCTCTAAGACTTTTGGTGGGAAATTTGTTACATAAGACTGTTACAAAGAGCTGACACTGGAGACTCCTTCCATGAGTGTTATATAAATGTCTGTAGAAACCTGTGATTTAAATTACAGCCAGCACTACAATCAGAAAATGAACCAATGTACCATCTGACCAATCAAAATTGAGAATTAAAAAGTACTGTGGTACATCCAAAAACATTTCTACCTAGCACTCGGTAACTCCAAATAAATACCCAATTATGAGTTATTATCTTGTTTTTTCTTTTTACGCCACAATAATTAACCAATTCCTTGGTATTTGTACTACACACTTAGTACCTTAATATCTGGAATATACCAGGCATTTAATTAAGCACTCTTAGTATTTATTTATCATATACTGGATATTGCCTGATAATTCTTCACTTACAAACATTTTGCTTAGAGTGTGTGGTAAGTCATCACTAACTCATCATCACTTTACTAGTTAATAAACAATTTGCTGTTTCATTTTCTTGTTCCGAATAGAGTTTAAATAGTGTATTTTCTGATATAAAGTGCCTATTTTCTGAAAGATCTATTATCTGATGATTTCTATTTTCTTTTCATTGACAAGAAACCCACCAGTATGTATTCTTTAATCATTGTAACCTTTAAAAAAGCATTAAAATTCATTCACAATAATTACATTTACAGCCTTATCCAGATCAACTTACATTTCTCTCATTGATACAACTAAGCAGTTGAGGGCCTTGCTCAAAGACCCAGCAGTAGCAGCGCTGGGGATTGAACTCATGACCTTCCGATCAGTAGGCCAATGGCGTAACCACTGAGCTACCACTGCCCTAATTAAAGCCACTACTGTGGTTTTGCATCATTCTATTAGGAAACAGCAGCTGGAAAATCTGGAGAGTGTTATTGCATCATAGTATATACAGTCAGGTCCATAAATATTGGGACATCGACACAATTCTAACGTTTTTGGCTCTATACACCACCACAATGGATTTCAAATGAAAC
>JAKKZN010000019.1:13608636-13620838 GCA_033441825.1 Pangasius elongatus | reverse complement strand
CTCTGGACTGTTGACCCCAAGTACTTAAACTCCTGTACCTTCTTCACCTCTTCACCCTGTAATCTTACTGTTATTAAAACTCATCACTATTCTCCATATTTAGCTGATTCACCAAGCGGCTGTCAGGCTGTCAGGTTTGCTTAGATTTCACTCAGATTTCATGTTTTAGAAGGAAATACATCAAGATATAGAATCAGATTGCAGCTCCGAAGCCAAATTGGGAATTTTAAGTGATTGAGAGCAGGCTATGAAGAGGTTAATTAATTAATTTATTTATTTATTTATTTTGCACTAGCAAAAATTATTAACAAAACTATTAAAAAGTGAATGGTGCTATATAAATGAACGAAATAATTTTTTATTATTGCAAATCTTTGAATAGATGAGAAATTTTGGGGGAAAAAAGTGCTTTTAGGATTAGTTTGTGATTTTAAAAACATTTAACATTCTTAACATTCGTATGATTAATTTGTATGGTGCCATCTTATTTAATACACAGTAGCCCAGAAAATAAGCAAACTTTTCTATTTAAATTGGTAAAAATTATTATTATTATATACTTTTCAAACCCTTGCATATTTTATGGACTTGATTCCAAATGGCCAACATGCACTGAATATTATTGCTTCCTCTCCCCAAAATGTAAAATTAATGTGTCGTGCTATTTATTATGAAGCAAGAAAAGTTTTTTTTTCAGCCGTAGCAACTTCTCTTCTCAGCACAGAACGCTATAATGTATAAATAATAAAAATATTGATGAAGCGAGTCATTCCTGTCAAAATGAATGTTGGTCAAGGTTTTCACGTCTCAAGTCTTAAGGCAATTTTCTGCTGACATCCTCTACAGCTCAGAAAATGAAAAAAGTGATCCAGATTTTTGAGAAGAAAAAAAAAACAGTGTGTAAAAGTAAAAATGTGAAACCAAATAACAAACTATTTATGCATAACGCAATAATACAGCACACTTAAATGTTGTCCTGAAATTCATAATGTATTCAACTGCAACTAAACCAAACATCCAGGCAATTAAAAAGCTCTCATAAAATTTGAATGTGTCCATACCGCTTTACTGTGAAAGCAAAATGTAGCACTTCTCTGGAGCTGAGGTGAAAATCTGCAGCATGATGAAGGACGATTTGAGACATGGTTGGCTAACCAAGCACTGTATCTAAGCCTCACTCTGAATGATTTATATCCTGCACTGTTGTGCTCACCTGAGCCTCCGGTCTCACAAAGTTCTCTATGTACCTTTATCCAAAACTGGAGAGCATGTACCCAGACCATTTACATCAGCTTTGAATATTGAGCTGGTACACAAATACTACAAAACCCCGAGGTTTTACAAATGCAACCATATCATGAGAAATGATATGTAGAGCAGGCTCTAAGAGGATTTCCTGGATTCTGTTTAGGAATCATATATTTTGTGTGGCATTTTCTTTAAGTGCAGGGTTCATTACTGCTAATGCTAATGTGTGTGATGGCCTGGGAAAACCCTTCATGTACCTATATGTAAAAGNCATTAAAAATCTGGGATTATTTAGGTGGTCTCATTAAAAATATGCAAAAGAGAAACATATTTCAGTATTCTAAAACATGTTTTAGGATTATGAAAAAATTTAAACAAAGCATGGAAATATTCTGCACTAATCAATATTACTAGGTGACTTTTAAATTGAAGCAAATTTGTGATCAACTTCTTCTTCTTCTTCTTCTTTTGGCTTTTCCCTTCAGGGGTCGCCACAGCGAATCATCACTCTCCACCTATCCNACCCACTAGCTTCATCTCCTCATTTATTACCTCCATATACCTCCTCTTTGGCCTTCCTCTTCGCCTCCTGCCTGGAGTAATTTGTGATCAACTCCTTTGTATAAAACATCAGATTGTCCTTGTGTCTTATCCCGTCCATTGACACAAGTGTTCAGACGACACAGTCACATTGTGGACATTTTCCGAGCCAGTATCTGGTTACAGCTTCCAAATAAAGACATTTTCACATTGTTTTGGTGAACAATATTCATGTTTCCTTAAACTGAGGTGTAAAAGTATAAGTAGAAAAACACAATTTTGGTCAAAACACAATTTTGTAATTTTTTTTTTTGTCTGTTTTCCTGAATTCAGCCACAGCAACATCCAACATCTTCTAAAAGTGAAAAGAGTGAATTTTGGTCACGACTGAATGGATTCATTTAAAAAATCCTGAACTCAAGGGGCATAAAATTCTCTAGGGGTAAGCAGGTTACATAATATACAGAAAATACGATTTATACTATTCACAGATAAAACAGTGACTGATAAATATTTAACATAAAGTACATAAAATCTTTGTTTGATAATCATATCAAGCTACTTGCTCTCACATATGAAGTATCATCACATATCATCCAAATTTCATGACGATCATGGAGAAAAGAAAAGTAACTTTTAACTCATTCTTTTTTCTTTACTTTTAATAACATTGGGATAATGGCTGATGAGGTCACTTTGAATGCACAAAACAAATTATAGCCCAAAAAAATTTATAAAAATAATAATAATAATAATAATGAAATCACTAGAACTTTGCATTTGAACAGATGCTAGTTAATGGCATTTTATGTATTTGCTATTTCTATGAAAAAAAAAAAAAAAAAAACATCAACATGCATTTACATGTATGTGAACAAAAGAAACAGAGTTAGAAACAGAGTTAGTTTAAAATAAAATGATACAGATACAACATGAAACAATGATGCTCCCAACACCATGCTTCACAGGTGGCATGAGGATTTGATGCTGGAAATGGAAGGGCAGTACTGATCCCAGCAAAGATGTCTTAACACACTTCTTGAATGGTTACACATACTTTTCTTAGATTCTTAGTTTAATTTTTATTTAGGAATTACTCAAATGGTTTCAGAAAGCAGAGCTCTTGCCTGTAATTCTTTTATGCAAGTGTGAAAAAAAAAATCAGTCAACTCAGGGTCTGCCTCCTTAACCTTATGCTAATAAATGCTGGCTAAACCTAGTGTGAAAACCCAACTGGATGTACCTTACATTTTATATATATATATATATATATATATGAAATGTAACACACACATGCACACACTACAGCCACAGGGTATTTGGTCTGACAACTGAAAGCTTATGTTTTTCCCATTAAAGTGTGAAATAATGAATTTGTTTTTAAAAATTTAATTAATTACTCCCCCCTGCTGCTCATTTACACAACAGCTATGAAATCTCATGTCATTTATCCCATCAGTCGACTCTAATGATGTGACAAACAAGGGGTATTTGGCAGGAGATATTTAAGGTAACTCAAAGCAGTTCTGCTTGAACTTGAAATAAGGAAGTGCTGCCAAAATAACATGTACCTACACTGACAAATTTAGCCTTGCGTGTCCAGAGTATTACACAACTTGGTGAATTTTCTGCTTGAACACATCTTGATGAACTGAACTGCAAAAATCTTTCAATCATACACCTAAACAGTAAAATGGATTTATGGATTTTTACAAAAATCCAGTTAAATTGAATGCTTTCTAAAATACAATATAATTTGGGATTGAAACTACAACTAGAGGTTACATTTATAGCATTTGGCAGATGCCCTTATCCAGAATGACTTACATTTATCTTATTTATACGACGGAGCAGTTGAGGGTTAAGGGCCTTGCTCAAGGGCCCAGCAGTGGTGGCTTGGCGGTGTTGGGGATTGAACTCATGACCTTCTGAGCAGTAGTTCAACGTCCTAACCACTGAGTTACCACTACCCTAGTGTTACCTAGGTTATTAACTTAAAGTTACTTTAATCATCATGGAAACTTTTCAGGAATGTTAACAAACGAAGGTGATTTAGTTTTAAGAATTTACAAAGGCTAACCTGTACCTAACCCTAAGCAATGCCAAACCATGATGCTCCCACCACCATGCTTCACAGTTCACATGATGTTTTAATGTTGGTAATTGGGAATGCTTGGACCCAAAATCCATAATTAAATCAACAACATAACTGTTTAGATTGTTTGCTTTACGTGGGAGTTTTTTTTCTGTTCTAGTTAAAACAGAGGTTCACATACTTTTTCCAGCCTGGACTATGAATGAATAATCAATGTGTTCATTACAGACGTGAAAAATTCAACTGTCGTGTTAACCTTTTTAGGCAGAATGTGTTTGTCTGTTGTTATAACTTGGTTGGATTACACCACATGTTGTGTAAGTAATGGATGTAGCACAAAGGGTGCACAAACTTTTTCTTGCAATCATACGTGCAGGAAAGTCGAAAATCAAACAAAACCCATGGAGCTATGGTATGGTATTTGTTTGGTAAATGACGATCCGAAGCAGGTTCAAATAAAAGAGGAAGAAGAGATAAAAAAGGGATCATTTTAAAGGAGACCCGAAAGAAGTGCATTCCCACTTTGACTTGATGTTAGCGCAGATCCTCTGCTTATTGTCACCACATTCATTAGGAATTCTCTGTAAAGCCTTAAGGGACCAATTACAGTTTCTCTCTTCACCAAAAACCTAGTGATCATAAGGAACTATGGTAACCAACAGACCTTAAAATGAGAAAGACATGCAAGCTGATTTACTAACAAAAATATATATATATATATGCAATTTAAAAAAAAAATTATTCAACTTGATTAACACCCAGAGTGTGATTTATTAAACCTGAAAATCACCTTAGGAACGGTGATTGAGCAAATAAATACAACTGAAGGGCAGATCATTAATTTGCATAAACCTTTTTCTGCCATTTTATGAACAAAAAAAAAAAAAAAAAAAATACAATCCTCAAAAATGAGGTCTCTGAAAATGATGATAAAGCTTCTTGGAATTATAAAATATTACTGCAGTAAATTTGTACCCAACTGATTTTTTTTTTATTGTCCATTTGTGGTGCTGTTTTGCTTGGTTAGACGTTTGTATTAAACAGAGAGAAGTCAGACATAACAGTTAATGACAGCAATAACAATCTGGCTCTGAATGTTAAGCACGGGAGATTAAACGTTTCAGTACTTCACAAATCTGATTGATTTAGTTCAGTTATCTGAACAGGCAAAATTTATCTAGACCATTCAACATTTATCATACCGCTAAACATTAATTATAATGCTCAGCAAACGTGGCTAGTGTGTTTCAGCAGATTCTGAGTCATGTTCTGTGAATCAGTTGCTTGAGTAGCACTTTTATATAGCACACAGACAGACAGACAGACGGACAGACAGACAGACACATACACACATACCATCAGCTAAATCCAAAGCAGCAGCTCGTCTGCTAATCAGGAAAATGTCAGCATGTTGTTTTTCATCACTGTTAATGGATGTTCTTAAGATTCCTCTGTTTATAGCTTTAGACATATAGGAAAATTTATTCATTGGCTGACTGTCATTAATCAGGTGTTAGTGGCGTGGCTAAGATGTGTACTGTCAGCATATTCCCAGGTGGGATTGTAGTATGTGTCTTTTATAATACATGTCATACACACATTTTTTATATAATACCTATCACAAGAATGGTATGGCCAGGGGCGGATACAAGCTGTCTGAGGGGCAGGTGCAAAAAAAATTGAAAAGGGCACGGCGGAAAAAACGGACACTTGGAGGGCATTAATTCTATAGTAACTACTTCATTTTTTTTTGCATGTAGGGGGGACTATAGGGCACTGTATCACATATAGTCCACTGGAAAGACACCCTTGAGGGAGCTTCATCATGTTTCTTCTCATATAGTGGCACCCTGGGGGGCATTTCATTGTATTTTTTTTTTTTTTCCATTTAAATTCAGGTATTAGGGCACTTTCACATTTCACACTTCTCACATCTCCACTGTAAGGGCACCCTAGAAGGCACTTCATCATGTTTCCTCACATTGGGGAAGCCTAGAGAGCATGTAGTGGATCCTATAAAGCACTGCATCTCATTTTTTCCACTGGAAGGGCACCCATCAGGGCCATTGATAATGTTTCCTCACACATAGGGGATCCCTAGGGGGCATTTCATCACATTTTTTCCACTATAAGGGCACCCTAGAGGGCACGTCATCATGTTTTCTTGCACATAGTGGATCCTATAAGGCACAGCATCTCATTTTCTCTACTAGAAGGGCCTCCTTTAGGGCCATTGATCATGTTTCCATGCACTTAAGGAAAACCTAGAGGGCATTATCATGTTTTCTTGCATGTGGCAATGCCTATAGGGCACAACATCTCATTTTCTCTACTAGAAGGGCCGCCTTTAGGGCCATTGATCATGTTTCCATGCACTTAGGGAAACCCTAGAGGGTATTTCATCATGTTTTCTTGCATGTGGCAATGCCTATAGGGTACAACATCTCATTTTCCCTACAAGAAGGGCCCTCTTTAGGGACCTTCATCATGTTTACTTGCACAGAGGGCATTTCATCACTTTATTTTCCATTTGAAGGGCTAGAGGACACATTCACAACGTTTTTTTTCAAACAGGGGACACTCCCCTGAGTCCACTAATGAAGAGTAAAAATCACTATAACAAGTGCTCTCTCTCTGAGATGTGTGAAGCCACCAATTCTACCATTTTGGAAGCCAGAGACAGCCATTTCATTTGATTTTCTTTGATGAATGAATCAGCCTTAACCTTAACCATTTACATTTTCATACAAGTTGGCTCATGCAAACTTTGCAATCATGAGACCACGCTGTCCTGATTGCAGTTCCTAAGTCTCATTTTGTAATCTCGGGGCTGCAGCTGCCTTCAGTCCAGCAATGAAAGGCCACGCCAGCCATCCACTGCGTCTGAATGGGAGTGTGTGTTCTCCACTCTCCATTTCTCCAGATCTGTGATTAGTTTTTGGATTGCTATTCAGTTAGCGTGGTGGCCCAGCTGTTCAGGGTTTTTAAGTAATTACAGCTTCAGCTGGAGTTCAGACGTGCTACATTAACCTCCTATAGATTTGGCACAAACTCGGTGACCTCTCCCACACTTTCCCAGTGTGATGTCTGGATAATCACAGTGATTTAGAGGAAGTCTATAGTCTTAATTCACTTATGAAAGTAATACCTTGACCTTGTTAGCAATGCATTTGCAAGTGGATAACCAAATGAAGTGCTATTTTTGCCCGAGTTACCCGAAGACCAGCAGTTGTACGGACCAGTTGAGAGTTTGATGGTGTGAAGTCCATCATAAACAATATGTTGAGAGAAATTAATTTAAAACTAGCTAGAATTTTGCTTAGATTTTTGGTTGCACCACAGACTCCTCGTAGGCACATCCTAACTTGTAACGCGTAAGATGCTCGTAGATCAAAATTTGTTGCGACAAGTGACGCGTTTCACCATCACCAGCCAATCAAAAACAGGATCTGACAAACAGGAAGTGCTACATCCATGAGAAACAGGGAAATGTTTAGTGTCCATCTTTTTCAGTGTAACATATTCACTGAAAAAAATATGTTTCATCTATGAAACCTAACACAGTAAATACCTTGTTGGGTAAAATAAATGTGTCTTTATTTTACCCTAGGGGTACACAAACTTATGCACTCAACTCACACATTCATGACGTTACTCAAATGGAAGTAAATAGATTACCCATGTCTAGAAATACCATGAGTAAATTGGAAACATCTCTTCTCCACCATGCAATAAACGCAAACCTTCAATTAAGACATGTTTGTATGTTTCCTCAAGGACATAAATATAAATATATATATTTATTTATGATGATAATACTATTC
The DNA here is from genome assembly GCA_033441825.1 of Pangasius elongatus. NCBI lineage: Eukaryota > Metazoa > Chordata > Actinopteri > Siluriformes > Pangasiidae > Pangasius > Pangasius elongatus. The sequence continues at coordinate 13,613,131 of JAKKZN010000019.1, read as the reverse complement.
ATGGATATTTCTGTGATGAAATAGCATTTTTATTTGTACAGTTATTTGTTCATCTGTATGCATATTGCTCATATTGGATTATAAATCCTGGGCATATTTGCTTTAAAAAACATGTTTGTCTTCATTAAAGTGTAGCTTAATTGCATATCATGTGTATGTGTATCAGAGTTTATGTGAAAAGACTTCCAGCTTTTCAAACCATGTGTTTTTACGGTACGACTCTGAAGGATGATTTTTTTATCCATGTTCAATTTTGCATGCCTTTGTCCTTTCATGGTCTAAATCTATAAAACACATCTCAAGTGACATTTACTCAGAATATCATGCTGTACTGCTTTAAGACATAAGAATAAGAATAAAAGGAGCGGTTAGAGGATCAAACATTTCCTACTGATTTTGGAGAGTCTTGTGATTGAGTCCTAAATTGCATATTAATGTACTAAATAGGAAGTGAAATTAGTGTTTCCCACAAAAAAAAAGTAAAATTTCAAAGTGTAATTTGTAAAGTATAGGCTCATAATAATGAGGCACCACAAGGAACTTCTTTTGAAATGAAAAACACGTTTGCTGGGTATTTTTTATTTAAGATTCATTAAGTTTAAATTGCATTTAATTCTCATTTATTTTTTTTTAAATTTAGGATATTAAATTAATGCCGTTTCTGAATATTAAATCTCATATGCAGATATAGTATGTACTTCCAATATACTTCCTCGCCATTGCTATTCATATAGTCTCTGAAGCTGATTTGTGAGAATGTCTGTTGTTAAAAGCTCGAGACGGATAAACTGAAATGGAATTGAGGAGTCAAAAATAAGTCTTATACGTCTGCCTTCACTCACTGCCTTATAAATTGTGTCTGTCTGATAGTAAATAGAGCTGTAACTTGTTTTAATTTTCCAATTTTACAACCTGAAAGAAAAATCCTTCTGAGAGATCCCAGAGCACAGGAGGTACTTGACAGAAAATTAGTTGGAGATGGGCTAAAATACATTTCTCCCAAACCTTCTGACTCTACAGATTTGTTCTTGGTGTATACACACACACACACACACACACACACAATAAATCACATACTGCACAGAATAAATATGCGGTGGTGGTCTGGGAAAACCCATCGGATATCGCTGTGGCTGTATTCTTGCAAATAGCCAAAAAGACAAAAATATGGTTTTGGCTAAAACTATGTTTTTCTGACTATAACATACTTCAACACCTGAACGTTAAGAAACCTTAGAAGGTCTGCATTATTTTTGTAACAGCACAGCTTGGACAGCAGTTCCAGCTGTAACATGAACAATAGGCTTTTACTATTGTATTCGTTCTAATACGCCATTATTTCTATAGTAAAAACTCTAGTTCAACAAACATGGAAGTAACAACAGTCAGTCTGTCTAGAGGTGTAAAATCTTGCTAGCTAAATGTGATTTCCTCATACAGTGAATGTCACAATTTGATCAAGTTGCTGCTTAGCAAAACCTAACCCGAATCAATTCCGTACGCCTAAAAATGTCGATCATGTTCTTGCGCTGCAGACTTTAAAATGCTATTTCTTTTTACCTTTACAGCTTTCCGAAAATTTCATCATGTGAAGGTGAAGTTTTCCCAGCCTGCCACACAATTATTACTTTGAGTCATTACATGCTCCCTGATTATGAGGCATTGCGTGCTCCCTGAAAAGATGCACTGCACACACACACACACACACACACACACACACACACACACACACACACACACACAGATCATTGAAGTTAATTTCCCTTAGGCTTGTGCTACTCATGTCTTCATTTTGATTTGAAAGCAGTGTCTATTCTTCATTAAGCCACATTGAGAACCCAAGAAGCAAACTTATGAGTCAAATCCATCTAACCGAGATGTATTATTAGTCTATTTTATCACAAATATAACCCAATCTCTATACACGAGTCCCATTTGAGAGCAGTGGAAACATTAGATAGAAGCTGCAGCTCACTTGGGGTGTAATAGAAACATGATGCAATGAATTGCTGCCTACTCAGGCTGTAATTGGAGGAGAGCAGCCATCGAGTCATGTCCAAACTGCTCCGTACTCATACAGTGCAGCCTTCTGAGATGCCTTCAGCTGACCGGTTTTTGAAGGCAGCTGTCCTAGATATGCCATTATCTTATGTGTCAGTTCAAGCAGAAAATGTTTAGAGAGAGCACTTTGCCGACGAGTTATTTCTAGATGTTTTTGAATTAAGATTTTATTTTTGACAATAAATAGCTTGTGTAGTTATTCGCCTAAAGAACTTTTTAGATATGTTTGTTCTTGACCAATCAGTGATGCTCAGTGTGGTGAATTTAGTCTCAACGATTCCTGATTTAAAGAACGGTGCCTACTCTAGATCAGGCCCAGGAGCTAATTTGTGGGCATGTTGTTTATTAGCACAAATCTGAAAATCCTAATCATAGTCACACAATAAGATCAGAACACAGGCAGACTTAAATAATCCACAATCAGTTTACAGGCAAGCAAACAGTGTTTCTGAGCCAAACAGTACAGCTTGCCATGACTCTGTAACAAATCCACACACAGGACTGTTCGTATTCTGACTATTATTTCTCTGGAGGTGAACTGATAGGGACAAGTACTGAAATACTACTCAAAATCTACAGAAATAAAACCAGGCATCTCTCTGTGAAGCTCACACACCCAAACACAAGCATGACATTAATCTTTCACTTATGGCTGCCCACACACCAAAACATAGCCAAAGGTGCCAAAACTTTAATCCAACCAAATGATTTTTCTTAAACCACTACAAGTCATATATCTATGGCTGAATCTAAATGTCTTTCTACACTATGTGTAAGGCCACTAGGTATTATATCCATAATTTTAGTGCACATATAAAGTGAATAGGAAGCTGACTGCTTGACCAGTCGATGGTCTGCACTATTTTAGCTCCATTCAAATGTCTCGATCGGCTCACAAGGTACCTGGACAAGAAGTGTAATGGATATTGAAGTATGGCACAGCTCGCTTGGCGGTGGAAACAGCGTCAAAGTGGAGGATTATGCATGATTTGCGGAGCCTAGCCGAGCTGTGCTGCACCGCCCTGGGGAAAGGTAGCATGTAAACAGGGGAGGCTGACAAGACACAAGATCATTAATTCATTCAACTTCAGCAACTCCTTTATCGTGTTCAGGATCAGGGTGGTCACAAGATCAATAACCAATCCCAGGAACATCCTGGATGAGATGCCAGTCTATTGCAGGGCAACATGGGTGTACAGTCATTATTCAGAATAAACAGATTCTTCTTTTTTTTTTTTAAGAAAGCTTGCCAGAATGGTTCATAACTGATCAGGTTGAAACGAGAGATGCACTAAGGACTGGGAACCCATGAGCAGATATGAAGCTCACAGGACAGATGACCTGAGACCACGTTCACTGTACAGCACTGTGTGGTGTTCAATCTTTCCCCCTTTGTAACTGCCTTCTAGCTTGTTTATATTTTGAGAACTAGAACCAACATGATATGGGAAAAAGTATGTGGACACCTGACCATCACACCCATATGTGGTACTTCTCCAAACTGCTGCCACAAAGTTTGAAGCACAGAAACTGTATATAATGTGTATATGTATGCTGTAGCATTACAATTTTCCTTCACTGGAACCAAGAGGCCCAAACCTGTTTCAGCAATGTTTGACAATGCCCCGTGCACAAAGCGAGCTCCATGAAGACATGGTGTGTCAAGATTGGAGTGAAAGAACTTGAGTGTATTGCACAGAGCCCTGACCTCAACCCCAGTGAACAGCTTCGGGATGAATTGGAAGAACGGATTGCACCCCAGAGCTCCAGGCTCGACATCAGCGCCTGATCTGACTAATGCTCTTGCAGCTGAATGAACACAAATCCCCACAGCCACGCTCCAAAATCTAGTGGAAAGCCTTCCCAGAAGAGTGGAGACTCTTATAACAGCAAAGTGGGAATAAATCTAGAATGGTCAATTGGTTTAGACCAAGCATAAACTGTAGTGATGAGAGCCAGAAATCATACACCATGTTGACAGTGCTTACATTTTGTACCTCTGGGGGTTTGTCTAGTGTGTTGCAGGGTTTCTGGGAGCATAGTGGGGTTCAAATTTAATTCAGTGAAAGAAAGACAGAAAGAAAAGAAAGAAAGAAAGAAAGAAAGAAAGAGGCCACACCCACTTTGTTAAAAACACATATATACTGGTTATTTGTTGCACAATACAGATGTACATAGACACAACTGTAAGAGAGGGGGGAAAAAATAGACACAATTTCATTAATTTGTTAATTCACCTGTAAGAGCTTTATTGCTGTAATGGTCGTGGTGGATCCAGAGAACACTAGGCATTCTTGGGAACACTGGGCATGAGACAGGAATATACCATGGATGGGATGCTAGTGCATCACATGGGAACATTGGCAATTTAGACTCACCAATCCACTAACCGGGATGTTTTTGAGAGGTGGGAGGACACCGGAGAACCCTGAGG